>CM044446.1:62569436-62583500 GCA_024363595.1 Xenopus borealis
TTTGGACATGGTTTTGTGGTGACATCGGTGTGGTTTAAAAACAGCTAGTGATCAACACTGGCTTCCATTATCGGCCCTCCACTATGTAGGCCAGAAATTTTCGGCCCTCTGTAACACAGAAGTTTGACAGCACTGCTCTAAAGTAATGAAATTTGCCCCTGATATGTTTATACAAACAACAAAATGCTCATTAGCAGATAGGAATATCTTTTTTGGCCAAATCAACAATGATCTAATGGAATCACTTGTAGTCTCAAGTACATACTGAGATGTCCACAATTACATGGTTGAGCATTTAAGTCCTAATCAGTGTCCAGTGTGCATCTTTACAAATTGCAGAATAAAGAATACATCTTAAGGATTATTCTTAAACAAGAGTTATGGTTGCACCTAAATATATTTTTTAGGTCCCTAAACCCTTCTTTGAGATGTGTATATCTAATCTATATATGTTAATCCATACAAATATGCAATTGGCAAGATATGTAATCTGCATGTGAAATGCATGGAAGGTACCCTGGAGCTGAGAAATAACTATCATTGTCTGAACAGAACTAATATTTGCTCAGCAAGAAACAACGGTGGCAGATAATTGAACCTTTTTTGGGCAACGTGCTAAAGCTTGGCTGAACATTTCCAGAACTGTATAATTAATAGCATTTTTTCCATAATAAAATAAAAAAATATTTTCTTGAAAAAAGAAAACTGTGATTCATTTATACATCCTAAAGACAGAGGCACTGAGGGTATCCAAAAAATATATATATAATCATTGCTCTCAAGGGATGGGAGATGTTACCAGTAATTATTAGTGTTACGTTGTGAAGATTAACGCCATACAAATTTATGTCCAGACTAGTACAATTTCATACAGAGCAATTGCAAAGCCGCAAGGCTGCTTTAACACGAATTTAGCATCTAAAATCCTATACTGAGTACGGAATGAAACAAAATTCCAGTCAGGAGAATTCTCATCTGTCTATGCTCACATAAGTACTTCTTAGCTTGCATTGTGCTTGCTGTAGGCAAGGAAAAGGCAGTGCTCAGCTCTTCAGCTGTTGCACAACTATAAATCATACAAACTTGCCTTTCTTTAAAGATTATAATCATATATACTTGGTCTATACAATAATAGAATTTTATAGCTTGGTAACAGAAACATAACCTTGTGTGTTTCATGGGAAATCATAACAGCAGGCTCATTGACAAGAACCACGATTTTCACCAGGGACCACTGTGCTCTGAAGAAAAAGGTAAAAATTTATAAAAATAGAAAACAACTGATTTTAAAGCTAGGGAGGCAATTACTACAATAATATTATAAGGGCTCGTTGACTAAAGTAATGTGCAAAACACAAAATTTCATCCATGCAAAAAAGTTATTTATGTCAATTCACACTTGTGTTAGCTTTTCCCAACCAACCCTACTTGCCTTCCCTTTTTTTCCTTTCTTCGCTTACCTTTTAAATGACTGAAGATGCAGATGACATCCTTTATGTTTAAGTGGATTTAGACAAGGAAAACATAATAAATGGGTACCGACTATTTATTGAATTAAAAAGTTGAGCATGTTTGAAGAACTTCAACCTAGTACAAGACCCATTCCCTACACTGCTTTTTCTGTTTTCTGTATGGATATCTTGTTTACCATGCTGCGAATGTTTCCTTCTCATGGCCATGGGTGCACATCAGAAATAGTTAATCAAATTAAGACTATAGATTTGTCACTTATTCTTGTGGCCGTTAGCCACAGCATACACAGCAGACAAATTGATCGCAGGGAAAGTATTTTTGCAGCTTTCTGGAAACGTGAAACAGAGTCTACACAGCTCATTAAGCTGTATTTTGCTTTGTTTTTTATAGAGATGGAGTTTGCCACTGACCTGAGTGCATCATAGCAAAACTTGCTTAGCTTACCTCCATGTTCAGACCATAAAAACCATCCAACATGCAGCCATGCTATATATTGTGAAGTGAGCAGTGGTTATATCATCTGTTGAATTAAAAGAGCAACTGGATTCCACTGATATATTTCATTGAGCAGATTTTGGCTTTGGCCCTGTATTCTGTTTTCCTGTTATTATGCATTTGCTATACATGAGAGATGTTTTGGGAAAGTGGATGATTATTTCTCAGTTTAAAAAATTACAATCCAAAAGTTATAAAACCTAAAACAGTGATAGCATTAAGATTAAGGTGTTTTTTTAGATATTAATTCTAAAGTGCTTACTGACCATAAGGCAATTAATCACTATTGCTACTGTAATTCTATTGTTGAGAAAATAGTGTATCTGCCTTGCAATTCCTTGAACAAGTAGTCGAGAAGAGGCCAGTGGGTCTTGATTACTTTATCTAGGGATCTTCTTTGGCCTCACAAGTTTATGAAAGTGGCTATATTTATGGAAGGAGCATCTTTGGATCCCTGGAAGCTCTACTTTAGGGATAGAGTGTTACAACCCCTGCATACATGGGCTAAATTACAGAGGAAGCAGACCATGCAGTTGCAGGGGGCCCAGGAGGTATAGGGGACCCTTATTAAAATAAAAAATTCAATAAATATTGACAAAACAGTTTAACCTATAAACATTTTGGTGGCCCCAAGAATAGTTTTCTGTGGGGCCCAGTAATATCAGGTTGTGCCACTGCCTGCATATGTATACCGACTCATATGTGTGTGTTCTTCATAAGTATATTGTAAGATTATGTTCTGGAGAATGCAATTATAAGTAATTATTGGTATGCCATATCGTGTATGCTGTATGATAAGTCATGTCAGATAAATCATGCAGTCCTTGCAGATTAAAAAAAAACTTCCCTGTAGCAAATAATTCCAGTCAGCAGCTGCATGGACAAAGTTCTGAACTAAACTATTAAAATGGACGTTGATTTGCAGAACGAGAGCATTGAATACAGGGTCTTTTTTCAACCTAGTTTACTATGTTACTTTGTGTTAGAAATGAAAATAAAGCACATATAGAAATGATGATAAAGACGGCATGCAATATATTTGTGAATGATGATAAAACTGTACCAAGGAAGAATGCTCACACATTTGTTTCATGAATCCCCTTTTAAAGAATAAAAGAGGATAAAGAGTTTCATCTCTGAAAAACTGGGCAACTGATTTGTGCTTAGAATAAATGTGTTGTCCATAAGCAAATTGTATCACTTCCAAAGGTGCATTAGCTTAACCCTGTATCAATTCATTATCATTATCATCCTGTCCTCTGTTTTATACTGTACATTGTAGCATATGTTTTATAATGTTCTTGGTGACAGGGTCATTGGTTACAGTATAAATGCATTTTTGTGTCTATCTAGCCCCGTATTGTGCATTTTTGTATTCTGTTAAAAAAGATACACGCCCCTTAAGTTTAACCTCATGCTCCTATAACGCTGCTTGTCACTTAATTAATGCAAGGAAAGGCAAAAATAACCTTTATGTAATTTCTTTCAAAAAATTATGATACCACTGAAATACCTCATCTAGAGCACGAAGAGAAAGCAAATTTACTAAGGGGCAGATTTACAAAATTCACGTGAATAATTCGAAGTTCGATCGAATCCGATCGAATTCCAAACGTACAATTTTATCGGATATTCCAATATGCAAATTTGGCCACTTCAATCATCGAATATGCAAAATTCGATTGTATCGAATAGATCGAATGATGGAATATTTGATCATTTGATGATCGAAGTACTTCAACTTTAGAATTTTATTCGACTGCCTACTTCGCCAGATTGAACCTACCGAATAGCAATAGAAGCCTATGGGAATCCCCCCATAGGCTTTTTTTCTATTACCTGCTCGAATAGCATTCATACTATCGAATCGTACGAATTTTCCGAATGATCGAAGGAAATCGTACGATTTTTTCGAGAAATCAAATAGCGCTCAAAAAATAGCCTAAAACTATTTGATTTCCATTCGACAGTCGAATTTCTGCCGAAATCGAGGGCTAAAAGCCCTGGAATTCGTGAATAATGATAAATTTGCCCCCAAGTGTTCCATATTGACTACTTTCCTTCAAATGTATAGCATAGCATTTTTCTGGTTGTTTAAATGAGAATTCCTAGGTTCTTCCCCAACAAAGTATTTTTCTATTAGAATTGTAAATTTTCCTACAAGTTACACGTCACACTTACTTTGCCTTGATCTTCCCTGAATCTTATCTGCCAGACTGACCAAAAACTGTTAGAACATTGAGGTTTTATTGCAAAGATGATGGTACACTGTGTCATTAGTAGACAAATTGACTGAAGTTCCCTTAAATATTCTTGTCCCATTAACCTCATATATAGTTTATTTTAGTTCTGCAGCTTGTGTGGGATCACAAAGAGTATGTTGCTCATATGTTCAACAGAGCCCTGTGCTTAATGTCAGCTTTAAGCAGGGTGCAAGGAAAGGGACCTATAATCCCCCCTGTGTTTCTGACATTTTGTATTATGTTGTTCCCTCCCGTGTAACACTATCAGCACAAATATTTGTGCCTCAAGGTGTCCATAGACACACAGATAATATTGAATTTTCATAAAATATTCGGTGCGTGTATAGTGGGAAAGGAGCCGACCGATATCGGCAGAAGACTTCGTTATCGGTCACCTGGTTGATCGGGCTGGATGGAAAATTTTGATTGGGTACCTTTGAAGGCACTTGAACATCGGCCATTGTTTAGTGCCAAATCGTCAGATAAAGGTAGAATTCTATTATATCGACCTGTTCATCTGACGATTCAGCTCTACACATGTGTACTGAAATTAACGATCTTTCTTTCTCATCTATTTTATTTTTGCATTTTACACCTTACTCCTTTTTTGTAATCCCTCACCCTTGTCATGGATTTGACCCCATTACAGACACAATCTTGACTAGGATATAACCATCTAGGGCCTTAGCCCTGAACATTAATCAGACTAGATGTTCTGAGCTCCAGTAATGCTAAATAATATGTATGAGTGCATAATTGAGTGCATACTGTTTTGCAAGATGTTAGGACATGTGTGGTTAGCTATAGCTTTTGCTGCAATGGCTAGTGTGGTTTTGATCTTCTTGGGAAAGTCAGTGATATTGTTCTATATTTCATAGAGGGAGCAGTGGGGATGAAGCATTCAAGCTTTCTCAACTCCAGGAACAGTTTTACCTAACAATTTTTTGCAGAACCAAATGCTCAGAGAAAAACTGCACTAGCAGATGTTAAACTGCAGATTAAGTATAGAGAAAATAAAAAAATGCCCAAACTGATCATACCAACCACAAGTACTGCCAAGTATGCAATTTACAAAACATAAATAACTACAGTACATACCAAAGATAGGTATTCTAGCCAATGGCTCACAAGCATCATGATGCTCACCAACTGGTTGGCTGTTGCTTCCAGTGGCTTAAAGCAGGTGCTTTTTTATGAAAGTAAAGTCAAGCTTTGGTTGAATTAAAACCATTTGCACTGCCCAAAAAAATTTCGCTCTTTTTCATACTATCACCCTAGAAAGGTAAAACACGCCAGCATTTTTTTGTGGGACTTTTCAAACTCCTATCTATTGTATTGAACTTCGCCAGGTCTGACCTGGCAAAGTAACATCTAGCGTAAGTGGTAACGTTCAATAAAATTGTCATCTTAGTGAATTTGCGTAATTACGATTCTTCATCAGTGCTTAACTTCGCCTGGCGTAAGGGTGCAAAGTTGCACAAGTCTATCTACTTCGCTAGTGAAAATTCGCAAGAGTCGGTGTTAGTGAATTTGCGAAGTTAAGAATTGACGTCACACTGGCAAATTAGCACTAGCGTTAGACGCTTCTCACTTTAGTGAATTTCCCCCATAGTCGTATGTGCTGAAATGGCTAGTCAAAATAGGTCAATATTCCCTATCCAATCTGGACATGTGTGGCTGTCTTAAGTTGCATGCCACATAATGCTCTATGCTAATACTACAAACAGAACAAATGCAATCCACAGAAAACTACAATGGAGATTGTACAATTAGCTGAATGTCTGTATAGAGCAGAGTTTGCAATAAACAGATTAGCCGCACTGCAGAGCATATACACAGAATATCTGGCTCCAGATATACGTACATTACACTGCAAAATATGTCAATCACCATTTAATATAGGGAATACTTTTATTTACACAACATAAAAAATGGATGAATACAAATATACCGAGAGATGCAATAGAAAAATGTATAAACGCTTAATCAAATAAAATCTTGCCTCACATGAATACTGTGTGTCTAGATAGACACGTGACATGAATAATTCATTCTACTTGCAAAGGCAGAATTATTTAGAGTCATTATTTAAGAGGATGTGAATGGCTTAAGTTTTTGGTCCCTGACTGAGGGAGCCATTCATTTGATGGTTTTTATGGTTGTTTGTGGCCTTGGACCACTTATCTTCCATTGTGTGTAGTATTTTCAGTTGTAAGGTCTGTTAGTGATAGTGCGCCTGGAAATCTATATGTATAATGAATAGTAGTATCCAAACAATAGTAATTAGGCTTACATGGCTTATGTGATGTCAGTAGAAATACCAGGCATTTTTATACATCATAGTTGTTTATCAGTATTGATACCAGCATTGTAATGCAGAATAGACTGTTTATTATCAGTATGCAATAAACAGCAATACACAATGGACTTTCAGTATCAGTACAATACACTACCAGCATCATAGCCAACAGCTGTCGATTGCATACAGATAGAATGGTTATATAACTCTGAACAGTGCTGCAGGTCTCAATAAACCTGATATTCTTGTGTTGTATAACACTGTGTAGAGGCATTGAAACCACTGGGAACAAATAGGCATGTATCTTCATGTTTTAGGAAAGTGAGGCACAAAATTTGCCAAATCTGCCATTTTTACCCTCACAATGCTACATTTTCCCTCAAAGGAAAACTATACCCCCAAAATGAATACTTGAGCAACAGATTATTATCATATTAAAGAATCTTACCAACCTGGTATATATATTTAAGTAAATATTGTCCTTTTACATCTCTTGCCTTGAACCACCATTTGATGATGGTCTGTGTGCTGCCTCAGAGATCACCTGACCAGAAATATTTCAACTCTAACAGGAAGAAGTGTGGAAGCAAAAGACACAGCTCTGTCTGTTAATTGGCTCCTGTGACCTAACTTTATAGTTTGTTTGGTATGTTTGTGTGCACCGTTGGATCCTAGGATCCCAGGAGGCTGTCCTTGTTTTTTAAAATGGCTATTTTCTATTTATGATTACCCAATGGCACATGCTACTAAAAAAGTTTATTATTATGAAAATGGTTTATTTACATGAAGCAGGGTTAACTACTGTGACAGATGAGGGGCATTTTTTTAGTAAGTGCAAGATGACCTGGTCAGTAGCAGTATAATATACAGGGCTGAACACAGAAACAAAAAAAGAGGGAGCACATCTGCTGGTAGACAGTTATACTCTGTGCTAAAAGCTAGCATGCCCCCATCAGCGTCAGTATCCGAGTAGCAAAAAATACAGGGTTTCCTCGTGTTTTATAGTGCACTGCACTGTGACACAATTTATAGTTGCAAGGGATTTATTAAACCTTAATTAAACTCTGTTTGATCTTAGTAAAACATGAGTTGTACCTCACACTTGCTTCTCAAACAAACAATAATTACTTAAAGGCAAGAGCAGGATATCTTAGGACCAGTTCATATGGATCATTGACTCCACGAGAAGTGGATATATTTTCTTCTATAGTTCCATTTAACTGCACTGAAAATTGTAGTTTTCACTTGAGTGCAGGCACACAGAGTGGAGGTTGACCCCTAAAAAATTAAAGCAGGCATTTTCAGACTGACCTCTGCTCCATTTTCCTGCACACATGCTGAAGCTATACCTTTAAACGAATGCAAATCAACAGAGCTGAAGAAGTAATGGATATGCTTCTCTCATCCTGCCAGTGCTCTGTGTGCTCTCAGTCTTTATGGGGCATGTGCTGATATTATTGAGGGCCAAGCAGGGTTAGGTTTTAACATACCAAGGTGCAACATTTTGGCCACACCAATTATTTCATCGTTTCCTTTCTATCCTTTCCACACTTTTTTCCTCCTCTTTTTCAATTTTCTCTCCACAGTTTTCCTTTCTTTCTTTCCTGACCCATGTAGCCTTACCAATGCTGTTGCACTCTGCTCAACTCCTTTCTCTTCTTTTCTCATATTTTATCCCTATCCATTCCTCTTCTGTTCTCCCCTTGTACTCCCACCTTTACTTCTTCATCCTTTTAAATTTTCTTTAAGGGGATACTGTCATGGGAAAACATGTTTTTTTTCAATACACATCAGTTAATAGTGCTGCTCCAGTAGACATCTACACTGAAATCCATTTCTCAAAAGAGAAACAGATTTTTTTATATTCAGTTTTGAAATTTGACATGGGGCTAGACATTTTGTCAATTTCCCAGCTGCCCCTGGTCATGTGACTTGTGCCAGCACTTTAGGAGGGAAATGCTTTCTGGCAGGCTGTTGTTTTTCCTTCTCAATGTAACTGAATAGTATGAAGTGGGACATGGGTTTTTACTATTGAGTGATGTTCTTAGATCTACCAGGCAGCTGTTATTTTGTGTTAGGCAGCTGTTATCTGGTTACCTTCCCATTGTTCTGTTGTTAGGCTGCTGGGGGGGAAAATGGGGGGGAAATGGAGGGGGTGAAGTTTATCAGAGCACAAGTGACATGATTTGGGGCAGCTGGAAAATTTACAATATGTCTAGCCCCATGTCAGATTTCAAAATGAAATATAAAAAAATCTATTTGGTCTTTTGAGAAATGGATTTCAATGCAGAATTTTGCTGTATTAACTGATGCATTTTGAAAAAAAAAACATTTTTCCTATGAAAGTATCCCTTTAATCTGCCACTTTCCTTTTTTCCACCTTTTTTCTCGTAAAGGTGCAAATTCACTAAGTTACAAAAATTTGCCAGGCGAATTTTCGCCAGCGCTACGCTCAGGTCGGCGAACGTTAGCGTAGTTGCGCTAGTGTTACTTCGCCAGACAAAGCGCAGTTATGCTAGCGATGCCTAATTTGCATACGGTGGGAACTTAAGCGTATAATAGAAGTGTATGTTACAGCCACTACATTCCACTACACAAGCGCAGGAAACCTTTAATAAATTAAAGAAAGTTGTCCTATTGTCCTACATGTGCCCCCTGTATAGTTGAGTTGCCATATGTTAGGAAATGTAGGGGGGAAGGAGGGTAAACCCCCCCCAAAAAAACGATCTTTTTCAGACTATCACCCTAGAAAGGAAAAACACGCCAGCGTTTTTTTTGGGACTTAAAAAAAATTTCGATTTTATTTTTGGGCCAAAGACTCTTTTTGTCTTTTTGTTGTCTGTCTCTAATTGGTGGTGCAGTTTAATGTAACTATCTCTCCACATATCCACTACTTGTAAGTTTTGAATATCTGATTGCAACTGCACATAGCCATTTCTAGCATTCATGCATAAAATAAGTTTATGGCAGAAAGCAGAATCAAGCACATGGAATTAGTCTTATACTGGAAATACAAATTAAATGCAGCAGGGTCTATCTAAATAACAGGAACAGCTGCAATACAGACACTGGACATGCCAATAAACTCTGCCTGTGATAAAATGTAATCCTCGCCCTGGCAGCCTACTCGTCCTGCATTTTGATCTGCCAGATGAACAGATCTTTACATGCATGGCCACCCTAAGAGAGACTGGTTGCCAGTTGGACAGGAGTGAATGCATATTAGGTTTTGGAAAGCATAATTCACTTTAGTTAATTCTCATCCAACCTATTTCTGAACCCCACTAAGGAATCAATCAATATCACTTTTCAGTATTCTGCAATTTATCTGTAATCACTGTAAACCATTTATATGTACAAAGTAGTATGTTTTTGCCTCAGACGGTAATTTTACAAGCTGAGCTTTATGGCCCTTCCTCAATTACTGTGGTCTGAATGGATTTCATTCTATGGAAATAACTCTGTAAATTTTCATAGTGCCTTTTGGATACTGTATTGATCGTATCCCATCTGAATGTGCCTCCTCTTAGAATAGAAGGCCTACCGTAAGGCTTCCTATCATGTTAGTTAAGCCATCATTCATATTGCTAGTTTAAGAATAGCACTGTGGCAAAATTGTTTTCTAATATTTAGGCAAGCTTCATATCTAGTGCCCATGCCCTGTTCGGTGTCTCTATGTTCGGAGGGATTTGAGGAGGCATAAAGCAAAGAGGTCATGAACTAGGCTGATAGGGTACACAGTATACACTTATTTTGCTTCACTTACGTGAGTGAAATTTAAAAAGTAAAATGTTTACAGATTTTCACATTGTTGATTGCGTGCCTTCTGATTTAGATAGGACAATAACAAGAAATATATGTGCGCATTGTATTTATTTATATATATATATTCATATATTCATATTATTCACTTCATTTTTCAGCTTCTGAGTGCTCACAGGTCTTCAAGTGAAATAGTTCTGATTGCTCAACTTGATCTAAATTGCTTTACTGTTATCATATCTCTTCTTAATCTTTGTTCCCTGCTGTGAATGATCAGAACAAATTATCCTTCCTTATAATTTCCCTTACAATTTTCCTGTTCTTTTACATACAGAATATACATTAATTTGCCTGATTTCTTCCTTATATCTGCTAGATTTTCAGGTTCTCCCTTTCCCTCTTAGCTAAAATGTGGTTTATGTTTTATTCCATGGAATGTGTAAATCAACTTGAATCTTGAATCTTGATTGCTGTTTGTAACTGAATATCACACTATAAAGAGAAACAAAGGCAAATGACTGTATTTTACATCTGTACCAAGATTTCTTCACTCAATTTGATCGCACAAGTTGGAAGCCAAATTAGGCTTGACAAATCATTTGGCCCTTGAGCTAATGATTGGATCATCATTAATCTTATTTAAAGGTAGTTTATGTCTTAATTTTACTTTAACTTAGATGCGTATATTGAAATATGATCTCCACATTCATTTAATTAAATAAATGAATGTATTATTTTAATGTTCTTATAACAAATATACCAGCTGCATATAAATGAAAGAAAAACAGAACAGACTCTTTTATACATAGATCAGGATCACCCAAAATTACTAACCTCAGCCCCTTCTGATTTAGTGCTCAGATAGACTAGAAGTGCTGGACTGTGCTGAAAGATTTGGATTATGTTGCAGTTTATGTACTGAGTAATATGGGAAGTATGGGCAATATTCTTACCATATACAGCAGGCAAAAGGAAAGTAATGTTACAATTGTCAGAACTGGGTCCATGTTTACCCCCAGTCGTGCATTCTCTCTACTTAGACCCTCCTATCTTACCTAATTGAAGGATATGGCAATGGCATAACTATTGGGGTTGCAACTGTCTCCCGATGGGCCCATTGGAAACCCACAGGTCTCAAACTGCCCCACTGCTGTCCCGCAGTAATAAACTGTGTGAAACATAAAGTTAACATGTTCAGTGAGTGGCTATTTGTACCCCTGCAGGAGTGTCACCTAAAGCAGATTTCACACCATTCCTTGCAATACTGACTGAAGTGTTATCATACATATAGTATAAATTCTCTGATCAGATAGGTTTGTCACATTTGGATGTGTTTAGTGAAATTTGGAAAAAGCTTGAAGCATTTTTGTTGCTGGTTTGTTTTGATGTTTTAGGGTTGTGTTTTATTATATTTGTGTTTATCTAAAGGCCACATTAATCTACCACAAGAATTTACAGAGGATTCCATATCAGAAGTTAGAGATGACTTAAGGGCCTGTGATTTTCGGCTACCTGATTTAATATAGAATCCCTATCTGATGCTGAGTTGATTTCAGCTACAAAAGATTGCTGAGTTACATATCCCCATGCTGATAAAACAAGCACAAATCTAAAGCAGCTCTTCAATCTGAAATCTGAAAAGCCAACTAGCAGATATCTACTTCTTATAACCCAAAGCACTGAAGGGTAATTTAGCTCTCTTTGCTTGGCCTTCATTCAGTAATGTATTGAGCTGAGGGACATTAGCAGGCTATTTAATTAACAGGTCGCTACAGTTCTAAGATCCCATGTAAACAGTAAAACCCCAGTCCCCCTCTTGTTACTGACAAGTTATGTATACCGTGTGATTCTCAACTGTTTAATTAAAGTAGAATTTGCGTTAGTGATTGCATAATTTTTAAACTAAAGGTTTGTTAAATTTGATTGAAAAAATGGGTTGTTCCCTAGGTAAATGTATATTAGCTCCTTTCTTCTTTTCACTCCAGTTGCATTTGCTATTTTTGCAAGATGAGAACATTCATTATCAGATACTGTATATCTTGCCAGTTTAAAACTTTAAAAACAGAAGTTCTGAAAAGTAGTTTAAGGGATTCTGTCATGATTTTTATGGTGTAGTTTTTATTTCTAAGTTACACTGTTTACACTGCAAATAATTCACGCTCCCCCTCCCTACTCGCCCCAGCCTACCACGGGCAAATTCCCCTAACTTTTTACTCACCCCTCATGGCAGATTCAGTAGTCGGAGTTCATAGCAGCCAACTTCTTCTTCTTTGGTAATCTTCGTGTATTGACAGCGTTTCGGTACATGAGCAGTTGGAGCAAATTCCCAATACACACTGGGCTTGCCTTTTTTTTTTTACATATCAGTCTCTCAATTTCAGCATCATTCAACAAATGCAAAATAAAAATGGAGCCTCAATGTGTTAGTGAAAAATGTGCTTTCTGCATTGCCCATGGAATGGTTCTAATGGTTTCTACTACTGCTCAAGTAAAAGTTCTTAATGGAAAATGGAAGACTGTGCAGACAGTTTATTTAAACAAAAATGCAAATTGTTAGTTATTTTCAAATAAAAAAAAAATCAAGTAAATCCAACCTACAGGAAATTCCAGCATCAATAAGTCAATGTATATTTCAATGAATATGATAATTGAATTTATAGATTAAATGCGACAAAATTAGGGCAAGATAGGAAATTGGTAATGTAGATGACATTGTTCTGTTTGCCTTTATAATTGCTTTCCCAAACATTTCTTCATTTATTTAATCTTTCTTACAAGCCAAGCAGATTTTTTTTACACCAAATTTAATTGCAGATACAAAGAGAAAGATATTATCCTCACTCCAGGGCACAGCAATATGATACATTTACTTTGAACATTGTTATCAAAAATAATTTTGTTGATCCTTTAATTTGCTGCTGGATAATTCAGATTGAAATTAGTCTGTAGATTAAAGGGATACTGTCATCATACAATAGCGCTCATTTATGGGGAAAAGGGCAGTGTATAAAGTGAAATTTTGGAAGGAATAATATTGTGCGCGTGTTTGTTCATTAAGTGGGTGGGCACATGTTGTCCCAAAAAATGTTGTGGGGATTACAATGCTCTTTGTGTATGATTGTTTAGGTGCAAGCCCGTTCTACCTGTTGACAAAGCCCACCCTAGATTTACCATTATGTCCAGGGGTCCTTTGTGTGAATAGGTGCACTTTCACATGATTCTTAGTTACACGTGAGTGCAACAATGCCAAAGAATAAGGCATGGATACTTGTTCTAATTATGAGTGTATATATGAAATTACTAACATAAAGTATGAGCTTCTGTTGTTGGCCAGATAGGCCAAACATTTAGTTAAATAATTTCCACTAGACATAGGCTACTTTATATGAATAAAAAAGTAACAATAGCTTTCTATGCTGTACATTGCTATATAATGTACTGCCCACTGTTTTCATTCAGAAGTATACCATTTTATAATTACAGTTTCTTTTTAAAACAAGTAGGATGAACTTCAACTCATTAACCATTTCAAAATAAAAACATTTTTGTTTCCTGGCAGTGCATATAATTATTAAACTTTAATATATGTACCCTCAACACATTTACTCACCACTGTACAGAGATTGTTTATCATTTATATCAATCCTTGCCCCAGCAGAGATGTAAGGTCATTTTTAAGTTTGCTACATACTGGACACAGGCTTGCTTACTGTCAGAGCAATGCACAATACATCACTGTCTCGCCCCCTAGCATTTCCTACTACCTCATCTTTGCCCCTTGGCTGCATGCTG
>CM044446.1:62594273-62609925 GCA_024363595.1 Xenopus borealis
GAGCACCAGGTATCGTGTCTCCCATTCAGGGTGTGCAAGTGCCCAAACTAACTTTGTACCAATGTTTTGGTTGCCATGTTCTGTTTGTGTCATTTGTAGTAACACCCTGATGTACTGACAATCTCTTAATGCCTTTACACAGTGTTTATTGCCACTCTGTCTCCAATCTGTGGTGTCTGTATTAATATGCTCACTGTACACTCCTGGTATATTCTATTTAGTATGGTCTGAAAATGGTAAAAGCAGTAGATCCTGCGGCTTTATAGACTCTAGACTGGTACTGGTCAGTCTCATAGAACGGATCTAGAAAAGCAGGAATAATCTGACATTCTGTGACAGTTCTAACATGTAAATGTAGTAATTGGTCTTCTTACTAAGAAAACAAGCAGGAAACAATGTAGAAATTAGTGGTTATCAAAGTAGCGCTATGTTATTGATGGGTGGATCAAAATAGTAACAAAGACCTGAATGCATTTTGCATTTACAATTGAATCATAAATACTTTGTATCTTTCCCCCTTAATCAATAAACAATTACAGTATATTTGCAGCCCTGATGTTCTATGGGTAAGGCTGGCATATCAAAGGGATATTTGGGCCCCACATTGATTATACTGAACGCCAGGCAAAACAAAGCAGCATGAATGTAATTATATATATTCAACTTTTTATAATTTTATTTAGACAAATACAAAAGAAAAATTAAATCTATAATGTCCCATTAAATAGCTAAAAGAAATTATAACCAGCTTTGTGCGTCAGCCAACAACAGGTATAACCAGGAAATTATTGGGCTTTTTGTAAATTTATCTCCAATAATCACAGACTAGACACAGAAAAATATTTCATCTAGGTTGATAGAAGCTGTCTTACATTCACTTTGGCCTCCTTTTGTTAGATACATTTTTCATTGCCTTCAGTGGCTAAATACTATGATTGCCAGTTTTGCAAGGTTATGATTAGTTGGAAAAAAACATTATACTTCATTCTAGTCAATGGCCAAAACCACACTCACTGCTTGTGTGTGTGTATATACTGGATTCTATTCAAGGATATTCAGCTATTAGCCCTTAGATTGTATCTGGGGGTTTCCATTATCTGATGTTGAATGCTATGTGAATGTTCCCTAAAAGGTTGTGCATGTGTCATCCTGTGTCCTTTGCACTGAATAAAATTGGTGTTAATTACAAGCCATTCATTCATTTCTTTTACCAACAACAGGTACAGCCAGGAAATTATTGGGCTTTTCTCTCATCTATTATAAATTTCTCTGCAATAATCACAGGCTAGACACAGTTGAAAAATATTTGTTCTAGGTTGATAGAAGCTGTCTCGCATTCATTTTGGCCTCCTTTTGTTAGATGCATTTCTCCTTGCCTTCATGAGCTAAATATTATGATTGTCAGTTTTGTAAGGTTATGATTAGTTGGAAAAAACCATTGTACAGTACTTCATTCTGGTCAATGACCAGAACCGCACACTGCTTGTGTGTTTATATATTGGATTTTATGCAAGGAAAGATAACTAAAATTAGCAATTGTTACACTGTATATAGCACAAGCATATCAGCTATTAGCACATTCATTCATTTCTTTTAACAAATGTGTCTGTGGAGCACTGTTTTTGGATGCCCTATAAAAAGAACTAAGGATACACGGGAATCTCATAGTTCCAATAACGGGAAGACAGTGTGTCATTATACTATTAATCAATAAATATGTCTCTGTCTGGAAACACCACGATGTTTTGCATTTTCAGCACTAGGGACCTAGGAACATTTTTATAGGGTTGTGTGTATGTATGTGTTTCCTTTGGGCACTCTATACATGTTAATTGGCTCCTGGTAAAATTGTAATTTGTATGTGATAAGAATCTTATATTTTAAGCCCCACTGGGACAGGGACTGATATGTCATTGTGTGGAATGTCATGGTTCTATACATAAAATATATTTACAGTCATGTTCAGAATAATTGCAGTCCGACTTCACTAACCTGATCAATCACTGTTTTTGGCAGAAATTATATTTCTACATAGCAAATAATTTACTGGCAGGTGTCATAGAGTAATAGAAAACCAACAGACCCAACAGTCATGGTGCTGATTCTGTGTAACTGAATCATTAATTGATGTTTGTTCAAAATAATAGTATTCAAAATAAGTATAGCTTGTTCCAAATAATAGCAGTGTGGAGTTCAGTTAGTAAGGTCATTCATTCTGTGAAAAAACAGATGTCGATTACAGCCCTTATTTAAAGAAGGAAGGCAGGCAGCAAAATGGTTTGTTCCTGACATTGTTTAGAAGAACAGTGTAGAAAATCATAGGCTGTTCCAATTAGAAGACACTTATGTGATGCCAAGCTATTGGCAAGAAGCCTCCGCAAAGTCCCACTGTTGAAAAAGAACCATGCTGAAGTTCCAATTTTCCAAAGAACACATTGGCTGGCCTAAAGAGAAATGGCACAACTTTTTGTGTACTATTGAAAGCAAGATTGTTCTTTTTGTGTTTAGGGGCTGCAGACAACCCACAAACACTGAATTTAAGCCACAGTGCACTGTGAAGACACTGAAGCATTGTGGCACAAGCATCATGATATGGGGATGTTTCTCATACTATGGGGTTGGGCCTATTTATTGTATACCAGGGAGCATGGATCATTTTCAAATACATCAAAATAATTGAAGAGATCATGTTGCCTTATGCCAAAGTGGCAATGCTCTTGAAATGGTTGTTTCAACAAGATAACAACCCCAAACACACCAGTAAATGAGCATAATCTTGGTTCCAGACCAAGATTGATATTATGGAGTGGCCAACCCAATCCCTGGACCTTGATCCAATAGAAAACTTGTGGGTGTTTCTGAGGCAAATCCAAGAAATGCAGAAGAATGTGGAATGTAACAGGTGCCAGAAGTTGGTGGACTCCATGCAACACAGATGTGCAACAGTTCTCAGAAACACTGGTTATACAGCTAAAAATTAGTTCAGTTCAACGAAAAGCTAAATCTTGAAACAATTTTCAGTTCATGCAGTAAATATTTGAATTTTTAAAGAAGAATGCAGATACTGCTATTTTTTGCAAAAACCTAATATTCCATCTTTTTTCTTTTTATAAAGGAATAACACAAATTTGATAAGTTGTTCTTCATGTTTTGATTTGGAATAGAATGTAAAGTGTTCCCAATGCATTTGTACAGATGAAGCCACTTTGGATTGTGCGTTTAACACAGAATATCCCATTTAACTCACTTGACACAGAATATTGTGTCACGGCATCCCATCAAATTAAAGAGTTAAGATAACTTTAGATAACACAGTTTCTTCAATTAACGCATTTAACACACAAATCCAAGTGGCTGCATCTGTATGTATGGAAATACAAGTTATTATAAGGATTTTGAGCTCTGTTCATTCTTTTAAAGTTACTGTTACTCTGAACACAACTGTAGTTTGTCAGATAATGACAATTAAAAATAGTCTGTAGTTCATACTGCTAGACCCCCTATAATCTGGTTTTAGGCAAAAGCACTCCACATAAACTCAGCTAACTAATCAACTAATGCCAAACACCACTTTCCACTACTAATACAAGATTTCTCAGCTGTTTTACACTGTGGATCTCTTCCTCCCGGCCCATCCATTCTCTTGGCAAATTGTTCTTTTAGGGTCTTTTACAATAGAGTATCTTCTCCCTTACTTTTTTCTCTTAGGGTTTGTTAAGACTCTGTCCTGGGCCCCGTATTATTTTCTCTCTTTACTTTTACTGTTTGCAAATTAGTCAACTCATATGTTTTTCCAATACCACCTCTGTGCTGACAATACTATCTCTCTTCCCCTGATCTTAACTCTCTTGAGCTCTTAAAGGAGAACTAAACCTATACTTTAAAAAGCCCTCCCCCTGTAGACCCCCTCCCTGTTCCCCCCCCACATTTGCTACCCCAGGTTTTTTTAAGGAAGGGTTTACTTCTTCTTTAACTTGGGTCTCATCTTTGCTGTCTGCTCTTTCTACCTGGATGTCCCAACACAGATAGAAATGGGGTTTTTTCCCCTGTCCAACATTCATAGCATCTCAGAACTATAACAGTTAATTCCACTATCACCCCACCTCCCAAGCTTGGTGCCTTTGGGTTATCCTTTATCTACCCTGTCTTTTACTCCTCATATTCAAGTACTTATCAAATTATGTCACTTTCACCTAACAAATAGTTACAAAATATGATCATATTGATACACGCAATCCATTCTCTCATCATATGGGCTACTGTAGCTTTTTATAAATTGGCCTTCCCCTTTAGAGACTGTTATCCCTCCAATCCATATGAATACTGTTACCAAGATCATACACCTCAGCAACTGCTCCTCCTCTGCCATGCCACTGTGACAGTCCCTGCACTGGCTTCCACTACTATTCAGAATAAAATCAAACTAATGACCTTTATATTTAAATCACTTCATAACTTTGCCCCACCCTACATCTCTGAACTTAACTCTATATAATACACAAAAGCCGTAAATATCTTGTAAATTATATCCTTATAAACGGTGAGTTCTGATGTCATCAGTTATAAACGGTGAGGCCTTCGGCCTCGTGTTTTTTTATGGTCATGAAACTCCTCGGTAACTTGTAATTACATTATATTTTACAAGAGGGGGTGCTTTATTCACTATATACTCACCTAAATGTCACTCTTCTCTATTGACCCTCTCTGATTTCCTCCTCACACACTTATATTAAAGACTTTGCAATTGAAAGAGCTGCATCCCTTCTCTGCTATTTTCTCCAGTGGTCTGCCTGACTCTATCCCAACCATTCTGTCTTCAAAAGATATCTTAAAATACATTTATTTTGAGAAATTTACCCTCATTTAGCTATGCTTAACTTCATTGTGCTACTAGTTGCAATATCCACTGCTACTGTATATGCTACTTTTTTGTAATGTTTTTTTCCCATTCTCACAGCTTGTGTCTCAACTTCTTATCTTCTCCTATTAGATTGAAAGATATTTTGTTCACCTCTTGTATTGATTAATACCTGTAGTTGCTTTGTGTGTAAATCTGTATTTTCAGGGTATATACCCGTATACTGTAATGTATGTACAGTGCTGTGGAATATGTATTAACATGCTTTATAAACAAACTGGTTTGAAGGGTTACTGCAAATATAAATGGCATGTTATAAATATAAATGTCTCACTTAATTGTTCTATTCCTATAAATAAGTGTTAATGGTATAGTTTAATTATCTGACAAGTTTACCTCTTACCTCTTCATGCAAGCAAAACTACTCATGTCTCTACTGTACTTCTAAATATTGTTTTTCTTTTTTTAGGTTTTGGTATGACTACTCCAGCCACTATTGCAGGTAAAATATTTCTTATCTTCTATGGCCTTATTGGCTGTGCAGCAACCATCTTGTTCTTCAATCTCTTCTTGGAGCGGCTGATCACAGTAATTGCCTTCATAATGAAATCCTTCCATGAGAGGCAGCTAAAAAGGAAGGGGGGCCTGCCTCCTGTAACACGACAGGGATCGGGAAACTCAGAAGTAGACAGCCTAGCTGGTTGGAAACCTTCTGTATATTATGTGATGCTGATTCTTTGTGTGGCATCAATTATTATATCCTGTTGTGCCTCAGCAATGTACTCTCCCATCGAAGGATGGGGCTACTTTGATTCCCTTTACTTCTGCTTTGTTGCCTTTAGCACTATTGGTTTTGGGGACATGGTCAGTAGCCAAAAAGCTAAATATGAGAACCAGGGGATTTACAGATTTGGAAACTTTATCTTCATACTTATGGGAGTTTGCTGTATTTATTCTTTATTTAATGTTATATCTATAGTCATTAAACAATGTATCAACTGGATATTACGGAAACTGGAGTGCAGGTGCTGTCAGAGATGCCAAAGAAAACTTTTGGGGCCTAAGAGAAATGTGGTTATGCCAGGAAATGTTCGAATTAGAAGAAACATCTCTATAGAAACAGATGGTGTGTATGAAAGTGAAACAGATGGACGAAGGATGTCTGGTGAGATGATCTCCATGAAAGACTTTTTGGCTGCCAATAAGGTCTCTTTGGCTATCATGCAGAAACAGCTTTCAGAAACTGCCAATGGCTGCCCCAGACAAATTGGCACAAGTTCCAGGCACAATGGATTCTCAGGTGGTGTCGGGGCATTAGCAATTATGAATAACAGATTGGCAGAGACTAGTGTGGACAGGTGAATGCAACTTGTAAGGACTCCAGTTTTGGCAAACTAAGTAGGACTCTGCTGATAGTATAAATGCTAAGTGCCATAATTTGGGTTTGTCATTATTTCAGTTGCAGAATGAGAATCACTGGTGGTCTTTTGTAGATAAATCTGTGTGTATGCCATGTCATTCTTCTACACTTTAACACTGTTAAAAGCAATCCATTGCTGCAAACACCTACAACATACAAAGATGGACCAAGAAACCAGCACAGTTGATCCTAGAATATGCCTTCCTCAAATAACTCAGGAACCAGCTATGCATACAACAAATGTAGGTGGCCCAATATCCTCAACCCTGTTTATGAAAAATTCAATTTGTGTTAGAAGAAAATAAAATCTTGATATCTGTTTTACTATAAATGTGTCTATCTTTCTTGGCATCTGTCCACATTCTATTTGTGTGTTTGATCTATAGTTACATATTGATATAACTGAAAATTGGTAGGCCACTCTGATCTTGTAGCATGTGTTGTTGGTTCCTTGATATTTGTGGAAGGCACATAATGTGGAATACTGTGTTGCATCAAGGAGCACTTTAATATTTGTTTTAATGAAGATCATAAAGCACTGTGACATTTATTAAATAGGGTGCATTGGGCTAAGCCACTGCACAGGTATGCTCTTTTGCGACCCAGAACTCATAGGGTCAGATTTACTAAAGGGCAAAGTGGCCAACGCTAGCGTCTTTTCACCAGAAATGCCATCCGCAGGGATATTGCCAATTTATTAACAGGTGTAGGCGACAATTCGCTAGCAAACTGGAATGTCGCTAACGTTCATTCGCACACTATCCCCAAGCGACTTTTCACTCTGTCGAACAGTCATTACTCTGCAAATTCAGTAAAGTATGAATTTTACTGATCGTTACCTCTTTCACCAGAGATGGCTACTCCACCTCAGGCCAGAGAAACTGCTAAAATTAAGCTAGATCTTTCTCAATCTTATGTCAGTGACATCATATCCTGTCTGCCGGAAATGCAGTAAAGTTGTAAAACCGCTGGCGACTTGTCCTTTTTTAAGAGGAATTGCCTGCAAAAGTCCTAACTATTAAACTTTTTTGGGTTACATTTTTCCCCAGACATTTGAGGAGCATGGAACATTCATTTTAGGGTGGGCTCATGTGTAGGGCATTAGAAGATCTCATTTGTCTTTATTCAGGTTACTTGGACATTTGTAATAAAAAGTGGCCACTTCAAGCATTTGCACCAACATCTTTAATAAAGAGTCCATACGACTTTAATGTACCTGTCCTATCCAAATTGACCTAAGAATAAGAGTAATAATGAAGTTTCACTAGGTAGAAGAAATTGCGTGAATTGCGAACCAAACTAATTTTCGCCAGGTGAAGTGGGAAAAGTGTTCAATGGCGACAATTCACCCTTTAGTGAATCTGCCCCATAGTCTACCTGGTAACCAAGATTACATAGAGCACCTTATTCCTACTATATCATATATATTGTATTTAAAGATTTGTAACTGCTGTTTGTGGCTGTTCCATGTTGAATTTGCACCTTATGACTAATACCCAACTGCTCGGTTTGATGGTAAATATTTTTAATCCTGCAACAGAATAAATAGGGCTCTTTATATTCCACTTATAAATGATCCTGGGTGTGGTGACAGCACAGCTGACGTGGAAGCCTAGAGAGTCAAGTAAACGTTTTAGACACTATAGAAACTATTTAGAAACTATTTCTATAAAAAGCCACAATGTGGTACATCGGGTCCTTCAGGATATAATGTTTATTGATATTTCTCCAAAGGAGAGTAAATTAAGCAACATTTCACATCATTTGTCAAGATTGTGACTCTCCCCTTTGCACTACCCATTAGTTCCAAGACAGACCCCATGTTGCTATCTACTTGTAAAAGGGACACTGTTGCCTTTTCTTTTATTATTTGTTAATGTTGTTTTTATCATATGTAATCAGCTTCCTCATAAGTTGTCAACTCTTTTTATTATCTGTAAATGTTTGTATTTTTCTATGGTTGGCGGGCTTTTTTTCACATTTCAGCTCTGATCATAACCAGGGCTGGATTTACATAGTGGGGCTCCCCTAGGCCCACTGCCATGTGTTGCATACTCTGCCATTTATTCACAAATTTTCATCATCAAGACCAGAGCAATGGGGATTGGCGCATGGGAAATGTAAAAAACTATCTCTCTCTTGCATATTCCCAGTGTTTCTTGACCAATGTGGTTGATGTTTTGAATAATGCCTGATCATAACATTCTTTTTACAAAAACAGCAATAAGGTGTTGTCAACTGAATTGGCTAAACTATTCCTTAAAGTTAGATATTGCTCCTTTTGCAAAGTGGCCAACCACGTGCAGACACACTGGAATGCAGTCCTTGTTTGAACTTTATTTTTTATTTTCAAAATTGCTTGGTAGATATCTGGATCAACCAGATTCCATTTTCAACACCTTTCCTAGAACGATAGCCAGTAATTACCTTGGCCCACATTACCATACATATATAAAAATATTCAGTAGGCTTGCATTGTTGTTGCATTGAAATTAGCACAATGAACTGTTTGGGAGTAGACTGGGCAGACTTGAGCAGGACAGAGTAGGACCAAAGATAGTTTGGAGCAGGAACAGGACTGGAGCAAGAACAGGAACAGCACAAGGGTGGATGAGAGCAAGGAAGAGCTAAGGACAAGCAACAGTGCTCAAGTCAATCACTGACTGAAATATATATCAGGATAATTTCTAATAAAGGGAAGTTACTGGGCTACAGTGATTGCAAGCTGATTACATCTACATTAAATGCAAAGTATATAGTCTTTTTATGTGGATTTTCTGGAAGTGTTACTGATTTTTCACATGATGTAATTACCTTAGAATAGTCTGGCCTTTTATATTGAGTGCCAGTAAACCTCTTTCAGCCAGGTTTCAGTCCTTTGTTCATACTTGTTTGCCTTACTCTATTAGAGAAATATTGTTACATTATTGAGTGGTAGCTCTGTTCTTTTACATTTCCAGTGGTGGAACTTAGCATTTCATGCAAGGATAGTGGCAAAACTAGAACTTTGTGCTAAATCTCAACTTCAATTAAATTACCTCCTGTGTGTGTGTTTCATGGGCAGATTGTGGGTCAGTGGGGCTCTACTTTTAAAATGATGTCTTTATGTATCCTTTGTTTGTTTAACTGATTTTTTTTTTTAATTGCAGATTTAATTGTGTGTGCGTTTGTATGAAGAATACAGCCTTGCTTGTGATTGTCTCTAACGTAAGAGAAATTATGTAAAATTATAGGTCCTAAATAAACTGCTTTATTGTTAAAGTCTTCAGTATTTAAGGTACCTGAAAAGGAAGCAGATATTTACCACCACATAAAAATATGCAAGGCGAAGCCTGACAGATGAATTATTCATTACTAGATAAGAACAGATGAATTGGACATTCCACCAATTTCTATTTTGCACAGTCTCCCTTTAATTCTAAAGATGTATTTCTTTTGTCCATTGTGCTAATTTTAATGCAACAACAATGCAAGACTAATGAATATTTTATATATGTATGGTAATGTGGGACATATATTTTTACTGTCTATCATTCTAGGAAAGGTGTTAAAAAATGGAGGGGTCCGGATGAAATACATGCATATCGGAATACGTGGATATGTTCGATAGCAGACAAAAGTCAGTTTTACAATGTGCAGAGCCAAGAATATCAGTAACTAACATGCGATTGTATCTTGGAAACATGTACCCTTTAAGGTCAATTAGTCATATAATATCACATCTTAATTGGTATTTGTCATATTAACCGTGGCTGGCTGTAGTGTAAAATATCAATGTATGGATTTTATGTAAGCAAAAAAAAGGGACTTCAGGACAATCCTAATATATAAGCTGTTGATATGTAACCAGGCTGTTCTTGGAAGTCTAAAAGGTCAGATAGAGAAATGTAATAGAATAAGCTAGGGTAAAAAACATTTCTGCACAAAAAAATTTCACAATATTCATATCACTGCATAAAGGTGCCCAAGCATTGACCTATGGTGAAGCCAGTTTTGACTTTACAAATAGAAGAGGTCCTCTTCACTCACTATCAATATATTAAGTACATCAGGACATTTTGTGCATTAAGCTACCAAACATGCTTTACCCTTTAAACAAAACAGGTATTGTTTGTCCATATAATGCAATATATTTAAGCTGTCTAACTACATCAAAATCATCCCCGGTCTGGCCAATCCTACACTCACTTTTGTCTGATTTATTGAAAATTCTACTGCCTCACTATACATTTT
Source organism: Xenopus borealis (assembly GCA_024363595.1). Classification (NCBI taxonomy): domain Eukaryota; kingdom Metazoa; phylum Chordata; class Amphibia; order Anura; family Pipidae; genus Xenopus; species Xenopus borealis. The sequence goes on from CM044446.1 coordinate 62,604,785, forward strand.
TCACAGGGACTAAGTCTTACCTGCAACTAGCTTTCCAAGATTAAGGGGTAGATTTAGCAAATTCACATGAAGGATTCGAAGTTCGATCGAATTTTCAAAAAGATTCAAATTCGAATTTTCGAATGTTTTTGAAGACCACTTTGACCAGTGAATTTTAAAAATTCGATCGAATTGAAAGATTCGAATGATTCAAATAAAAATCTGTTTAAATATTCGACTATTCAATGGTCGAATAACTTCCCCTGTAAATTTTTATTCGACTGCCTAGTTCGCCAGATTAAAGCTACCGAATTGGGTTTCGTTATTTTTGATCAAATAAAAAAATTTGATTGAATGGATAAAATTGTTCGAATTGTTCAATTCGAACGCTTTTATCGTTAAATCGATCGAATTTTCGCTAATCGATCGTTAGACCAATCGAATAGCGGAAGAATCCTTCGAATCCAAAGGATATTCATTCCCCAACAATTCCCATGGTCGAATTCAAGGGTTTTTTAACCATCGAATTTAGTAAATCTACTTAGTACTTAGTAAATCTGTGCCTAAAACTCCCAAATATGGTTGCACTTTATATTGGCAACCCCTGGAATCACTTTATTAATGTGAGCTACAGCATGGAGCTCCTGTGAAACTATAACAAACAATGCAAAATTGTCACAGTATTCCCTTGTTTTCTACTGCCTTTACAGCCTAATCTCAATGGCATCTCTGGAGGCAGAGATGCGCCAACTCCCTTGCAGTAATATAATTACCTCTTCCCCCACCCCTCCAAATGTGCAGTTTCCTTACTGGATTCATTGCAGTGTGGTCTCTGGCAGGCCCCAAGGGGGGGGGGATTGGGCCCAGATGCACACCTCTGTAGTTATGCCACTAGACCCCTAAAATTACATGCATCTAGACCCCTAAAATTTACTGATGATACATCTTCTTGTTACATATATGATACACATACCTGAAAGACAGAATTTCTTTTCTTTTTCACCTCTGCATAGATCAGCTTATTGGAGACGTTATTCAAAACATTACCAAACTGACCAGTTAGCCATATACGTGGATTGATTGATTGCTTAGTCAAAAATATCTAGCTATACATTTTGTGAATTGCACACTTTTTAAAAAAAAAAATGTATAGCGATGGTGTTTTTTAGGTACAACCTTAAGGGTTTTTTCAAGATTTCATTCAGACAAAATGCAAATAACCACAAGACAAGTTTTCCTATATAAATTGGGACAGGGGGGAAGGCTGCAGCAATGCAAAAATATTTTATACTAGCAAAATGTGTAACATGCCCCACTCATGAATTTTTGTTAATACAAGAAGTGTTCCTTTGATATTTTATTAGAATACATTTCTATGGGTGTCCAGCTACTGGTAAAGAGCTACTGGTAAAGAGCTAATGCTAATAGCCCACGTAATCAACCTTCCAAGCTTCCAATCTACCTCAAGTTTTGCATTTAGCCCCAGTGCACTTGCACTAGCTTCCTGGCCCTCCTCCCCAACTGCACCACCTAGTTGTCCCACTGTCTTACATCCAGAACTAAAGAGCTGCGCAGAAGGATTGGGAGCATCAATTTTTGTCCGCCTAAATTACGTGGCAAACAAGATAAATATATATATATAAATTCACACAGTAGCCAGCACTCCCTAAAGACTGTTAAATTTGCCTGGGTGCAGTATCAAAACAACAATTACCAAGCAGCAAAGGAAGATCCGCACTCTCAGGTCTTAAAAATAAAAAATATAGTTGTTTCATTTATAGGTACAGGACTGACGTTTCGGCCCCCACTGAGGCCTTTCTCAAAGACCTGAGAGTGAGGATCTTCCTTTGCTGCTATATATGTATATATGTGTGTATGGCCTCCATTATCAAATGAATAGCTCACAGACCATATAATGGTAAATAACATATTAAGACAGGTTACCTTAAGGTTTTAACATTTTTAGTAAATGGTTATTTGCAACAGCATTTGCTTCTCTTGTAAAAAATGTGGGTGACTTTTTTGTAACAAAAAATCATCACTTTTTGTATAACTATTACCCCAGTATTTAAGTCTAAAGCCACTTTTAACTTAAAATCTGATGGTTCTCAACTGATAATTATACAGGATATGTGATGTTGCAAGTGTACAAGGTCTATATGAGCAAAAAACTTCTTGTCTTACCTTTTCTACAGAATAAATCAGTCCTTTGCATTTGTTTTTTTGTGTTACAAAACACATATAATATGCAGTAGTGATAAGTTCAAAGCAACTAGACTTAACAAGTAATCTTGAAGAAGTTTCACCATTCATCTGAGTAGCCTCTTCAGGTCAACTGAAGAATATCTAAACATTTTTAAGATTGTTTAGCACGTCCAGTTGCTTTAGACTGATCTCTTTTAGATACTGTATTACCTTAAACTGGATGAAATAAAAAACTCACAGAAGAAAATCATATATACACCTGGTAAACCAATGCAAATTGCACACATTTTGGGGGTAGATTTGTTTCCATTCAAATTTGAGTTCAAGGCTTTGCTTTAAGAAAAAGGTCATGATCACAATGATTTCTGAATTTGAGTTTCTGAAATTTGAATATTTAAGAATTATGAAGTGCAAAAAACTTGAAAACTTAACACTTTGAAAAGACTTGGCAGCTAAAAGCTAGCGAGTTACTGTAGAAGTCTGTGCAAGTTGCATTTTCAAAATGTAATAATAATATTAAGAATTATTTCAGATATTTCAGATTCCTTGAAAATGGAGGGTGGACTGTGATTTCACTACATTGTAGTTTCTTTTCCCGTTTTAAAGCAACTGGGATCAAAAATTAGAATTTTGCTAAATCTACCTCCCTATGTATTTGGATCTCAACAGGCAGAGAAATATTATTTCCTCAATCTTCCAAGATTGTTAAGAATTGTAAGTCACAAATAAAGGATTAAATCATCTATTTACAGGAGAAGGAGAACCACTATTTCTTCTCAACTGGTGTATTCTTTTCATAACATTGTGCAGGTACCAGAATTGGCTGACATAATTTCTAATATTGCCATGACTACCATTGCCTTGGATTCAACAGTGGCATTTCATTATTGTGCAACACCACTGACATTTTCTCATTGGGTATCCAGCAGTTTATGAATTATCAACAATTGATTATTAATGTGAAACTGGACACAATAAGATGTAATCCAACAGAGCAACATGGAATGTGCAATTTTTTCTTTATCCATTGGCTGAACGTTTGTGACATTTGAATGAATTTGGCAGCTTGTGACAATGGTTTGTAAATTATAAAACAAAAAAGGGAACATATCTATATGTATATCTAAAATATGCTATTTTTCTATTTATTAAAGGAAAGTTGTAAAATAAGGAGAGTTTTTCTGTTTGAGTATATGCAAATTAATGATTCATGTACCATTAGCTTGTTATGACCAAGTTACTGGAATAATCATTAAAGAAATAACTTTCGTCTAATCTAGGATACATTTTTTTAAATGTTTATCTTCATCAGGGAAGCCTACCCTGAGTTCTTTATACTTGAGGATGAGGATGCTGTTTATCACCATTCCCAGAAGGCCTCTATTCCTCCACACTAATTCCTGCCCTGTTCTATGCTAAGACATCTATCCTATATCTACAACTGCTAGGCAAAATGCCTCTTAGAGCCCTCTTCCTTCTTCTGACCAAGTCTGAACTGAGAATTAAAATATGCCCTGGTATTTCAGGTACACAGAGGCCCAATCAGTCCAAACAGAGGCCCAAACAGACCCCACCAGCCTACTAAATCCTGATTTTCTATGGCACCCTATAGCAGACCCTCTGACATTTGCCAGAACCCACAGATTGCCAATCTGGGCCTGCTTCTGACCTAAGGTTACATGGGAGTTTCACCAGAGGATATTAGGATAAAAACAACAATATTGTGGCATTAGGGAGCTTGGACATCCAACAGTGATAAAATACAATATAACATAAAGAAGTTTTTTTTTGCAGGACAAATTGCTGTATCTGTGGACTACAGTAAGCTAATAAACATGAAAAATCTATTAGTTACATTTTTGATCATTCTCTAACCTGAATGTAGGGACCAGCTATATTTAAATTGACATAAGGGTAAAGCTCCCCATAGATGCAAAGATCTTTCTCTGCCGAACAACCGATCTTAGCGAAGTCCGACCGATCTGTCAAGTTATCGTGTGGTTAGTGGGATTTTTCATCCGACATCGGTTTTGCTGGCAATATCTCCTGAAATGGTCTTTTTATTTGATGGACACATCGTACATTTAAACAATCGTTTTGAGACAATCATGGTCTCAGGATAACGACTGGATCTTTTAAAAATCTTTACGTCTATGGCCAGCTTAAGCATTTAATAAATTTCACCATTCTTTTAAATATATTGCATAAATCTATACCCACATTATACTATACATTAGATTCAGAATTGGTTTCATCCATTTTCCTTTGTCTTTCCTCTGGAAAGAGACAATATTCCTGATATCCAAGGCACATTCTTTGCAGGATTATATGTTCAGTTAAAGAAATGATTGGCTCTTGAAAAGATTTTTTTGAAATGTGTTTATTGTGTATTCACAACTTCAGCTGAACTTCGTTCTGCATTATTATTCATCCTGTAATCACATAAAACTGAAGTCGTGACAACTGGAGTCCGCTTGTTACTAATGGATTGTTTAGTTTGACTTCCATCATTTTTTCTTCCTGACTGTCTTACTGTTGGTGGAGTGCTGATGTATATTTATGGATTGGCCTCTCATTAATTCTTCCACTTAGACTGACTTAAAGATGCTTCAAGTGTGCAAGGACTCAGTCTCACTGAGAAGTAATACTGAGGATCCCACCTTCCATAATTATAAAATGCAGATGAGCGATGAGAACCCATCTGGCCTCTTGGTGGATTTCTTCAAGATAAAAGTGGCTGATTGAAATGTAAATTATAGTCTGGCTTGCTAGCCTGTGATTGCAATACGTCATGGAATGAGAAGCTATCTACAAGATCACTGATGACAAATGTAACTGCATGAAAATAGAGGAACATTGATGCCTTATTCACTAAATACATTCTATTAAGAATGAATGATGTACTCTATAAAATTATTAGTCAATTATGTTTTGGTAATATCCAAAACAAATGTTTT
>CM044446.1:62628536-62658142 GCA_024363595.1 Xenopus borealis
TATATAATATATATCACTGCTGTACAGTAACAGAAAAAAGGGACTAAAAGAAGAAAAGCTACAATGTATTTTGTACTATTTGTACCTGATTATAATGTAGATTTGTTTTTCAAAATATCTTCTTTGGGCTCAACTCGATAACAGTTGTCTTCATTTACTTGGGAAAGTATAAAGTGTACCTAAGGGTTATGTTACATGTGGCATTTATCTGCCAAAAAATATAATGGCACAAGAACTCTGAACGGCCGTGTGTCTTTAAACCTCTGAGGAAACCTATTGGTGAAACGCGTACGGTGGAAGTGTTGTGAGCGGATACAGGAGCAACACGAGGGAAAGGAGACGCTGGCAAACTTCCTTGGTCCTTCATAACATCGCGGAAAACTGTAAAAAATACTTTACCCATATACACAAGTTTTAACTCAGGAAATATGTGAGTGTAAATTTTAAAACCTTTTTAATTATTTAATAAAATGGTGTTATACTATGACAATTTTATACCCTGTCATTGGAGCTTGAATATCGATGGGAAGAAGACACTGGGGAAAGCGGAGAATATTGCAGTATTGATACTACGGATAATAACCCTACCTACATCTTGTAAGTAGGAAATTTGGGCAAAGCTGATGAAGGTGCCCCTTGGGAGAGCACGTTAAAACTATATATTTAAAACACTGAAAAAAGTGAAGTTCGGGGAAATAGACACAAAAATTCACTTTATCCCCCCCAAATCACTGGGTGCATCTGAAAAATACTACACTATATATTTTTTTTTCTTCTCTTTTTCTCTCCGTTTGCTATAGGCGCTGGTCCATGAAACATACTATGTTTATGTCTATGTAATATTCTTCTACACAGCTGAGAGACTGAAGGGGAATGACAGGAGAGAGTTATTCTGGAGACTAGCTCGTTCTTAGTAAATTCTTTATTTGTTGTCTTTGAGCAAGCAGTGACATGCAAGACATCTCGCTTTCACTGCATACTGTGAGATCATCAGCATGAAAATGCCTATACTCTGTACATTAGCGCCATTTTCTCAGATGGTGGATAATATCACATGTGATACGCACAGAAGATATATTTTGTATGACAAAAAACAGTTTGCAGGTTGGAAAATAGTTAATTGAGGGTACTGGTTCCCCAGTGATTGCTACAAAATAAAGGCCATTTTGTCCATCATAGTATACTGTACCCCCTACCAGGATGCTCTACTTTTCTTTCAGTCTGCAATGGTAAAGCTGTAAATAGGCAAGATTAGTTCAGACACAAAGAAGATGTTGATCCACGAAGGAACTGTAACATACGAGATGAGGCATAAGGCATTTGCAAGAGAAAAACACTAAGTTAATTTGTTCTCCTAAGCTATTTTTCACTCTTAATGTTCTCTTACTTTACAACTACTGTGTTTGATAAACAGCCACCAGGATGTCTAAGGCAGCAGCTATCCAATGGGGTATAACCAAGAACTGGAAGCAAGGACAACTATACAGAAATGTGTATAAACAGCTAAAAATTATAAGGATGTTTTCCCAATATTTCTGTGAATAACTGCAAACCTTGGACCCATAACATTTTCCTCAGATATAAAGGTATCATAGGTCCATGAAAGGCTACCATAATAAGTTTAAAGGCATTAGTCATGCAGATATGATGCACCAATATAATGCCTGTATGGTATGCACCACATTTGTACATCTTGTCTGTGCTTCACTGTGTGACCAATACATTTAATACTCACAATGGCTACACTGTAATGAGAGATTACATTTTAAAGAAAATGTTAATGGCAATGGACAAAAACAAAAATGTTTATTAGAAATGTTTTTATGTTTGGGGACACTACAGGGCACATTTACTTAACGAGGCACAATAAGAAATAAGAGTACATTGCACATAATTCATTCTACCATTTAAATGTTATTCTTGAACCAATAAATGTATTTTTCTTTAGTTGTAATATTGGAGTGTAGGCAGCCATCTCAGGTAATCTTACCTGGTCATGTGCTTTCAGAAAGAGGCAGTGCTTCACAATGGAACTGCTTTCTGGCAGGCTGTTGTTTCTCCTACTCCTACTCCTACAAACCCAGACGTGACATGGGTTTGGGGAGCTGTTATTTGGTTACCTTCCCATTGTTTTGCTGATGGACTGGAGGACAAGTCACATGTATGGGAGCACCTGCACAACTTGCAATTTAGATGTGAATGTCAGGAGTCACAATTCAACAGATGTTTGGTCCTCATTCATCTCAACAGCAAGGAAAACTTAAGGTGGTAATGATGTCTAATAGTAAGAGAGTGGGATAGCAAAAAGGTGGGTGTTTCAAAAGACAAATGGGCAACTACAATAAATGAAAGTTGCAACAAATGGCAATATATTTCTGAATCTTGATGGAAGCAAATGCATATATTAAGTTTTAAAATGCAAGGGGTTGTTCAGGCGATCACTGTAACATACAGTATTTAACAGCAACTAAAACCCTCTCAACTAAAATTTAGAAATTTATACTAAGATATAATAGATTTGTAGGTCAGAACCAGACTTTGGGAATGAGGCTTTATAAAGTTATTTATTTCCTTGTTTTACTTGAAGTTCTGTTATCGGCTGATTAGGGCAAATCCTTGATTCTGTGGACATTTCACTTTAACACATGTAAATTGCTGGAATTTTGCATTTAGGGAGCTTATTAAATGCTGTGTCAGTTCTGCTGTTATCTGGACTGTGCAAGATTTAATGTGTCTTGGCAATGTTTTGCCTTCATCTCATTTTTTCAATTATGCTTGTTAGATGGTTCTTTGCAGCATTTTGACTGGTCTAATGTTACACTACCCTATATTAAAGAATTGCATTTCAAGGTTAATGTTACTTTCCACTGTTAAAAAGTAAGCAAATTTCAAATAAGAATGCAAGCTGGCAAGTATACAGGAACCAGACTGTATTTGGACTGACCTGTGAAGGTACCATGGACTCTCCTAGTTGGCCTAGGCCATGAGGTCCTGGTAGTTACAGCATTTAGAATGCTTTATTAATGCGGGCTTTGCGTGTTAATTCCATCATTGAATGATGCACCGATACGAACAAACACTTTCTGTATTTGTTAGATAATGCATGCTTACCCAATTGTAAATCCCCATTTGGCAGAGTTTATACTTTATCCTTATTACACAATTTATTTCCAAAATTATTATGCTGTCCCATAGTCATTAATCTTCATAAACATATAACTGTCATATTGACTGTCCTGTACTAGACAACTAGATAATTAAGTAAATACATCTTAGAGGACCTATGATTTGCCAGTGTTAATATTTTACATAACGTGAACAGGGCTGACCAGGATCTCTCTGTTTGAAGTATCAGTTGCCTGCTAAATAGTTGCTTGATAGGAATTACCTGATCCTGCACCCCCATCTTTTTTCTACCACTCTGTACCTATGCAATGACAGGTAAGTCTAGCATGGTTTTCATTTGAAAGATTAACGGTGGTGTTCGAAGCATTTGTACAAGGGCCCCTCACATGGACCAGTGATCATCAAATTCATTTACAAATGACTACATTGTGTCTAACCATTTTGCCAAATGTTATTGTGTGGTTAGGCAAAGAAATTGACTTTCACAAAGTAAATGTTGTCTTGGACACTGTATATGAATGTGTATTCTGAATGGCAGTGAAGCAGAGTGGGGTTGTTCCTTGTGTGTGTTTATCATTGAGGCTAACCTTGGTGAGAAACAACCACACTCTGCCATCCTTTGCAGGCAGTGTTGAATGGGAGAGCAGATAAACTGTGAATTGAGCCACAGAAGATTGCTTATTTTATAAAAATGGTACTAATTTTGTAACTGAAATGTATTGCAGATATGGTCCTTTTTACGTGGAGAAGCAGTAAGTGCACAGTGCAAGGACTCAAATGGCAGACTTGATAAAAGCTTTTGCACAGTAGTGGAAAGCAACAGGAAGGGACGTTTTAAAAACAAACTTGTTTTGTATACAACAGAGATTTGCATGTGAGAAACAGGTTTTGTACAAACTAACATTAGCTTTTGTTCACTAACCTGAACAACCTGGTTTACTGGTTAACTTGGTAGACTGTCTACACATGTCTTGCTCTGTACTATAAAGTCCTATTCCAACTTGAGGCAGTCAGTCCATGTATATCTTTGTTTAAAGACTTGTCTCATGAATTTCAGCAATGCCCTTGCCTCAGCAAGAAAGTACTTACCACACTTCCTACTTCCTGCTTCCCTTGGTAGAGAGCTCCCCTCCCAGGTGACTCATCACTTATAGAATGTGTGCTGGTTGATTGACTACACACAGCCTCTCTTGTCCTCTTTATATGGTGGGTCCCATAAAATAGTCTGGGAGAAATGTACCTTCCCTCCGTTTTCCCAGACACTGTGCCACAACATTTTAAGGACTATAGCAAGTGCTAAAAAATTATATTTGTGGATGTAACTTTTGTTTTGGGCATGTTAGCTCATAAAAAGTTTATTACCCTCACCTTCACAGATATCTAAGATAGCAAACCCTAAAAGTCTGTCCTTACAAAAATATCTAGAAGAGGAAATAGGTAGTCAACAGTTATTTCTTTTTCACACAAGGAGTGTAAAGTGAGATGTGGGTCTATAATGTGCAGGTTGCATTCACTAAAATACTGGACCTTTGTCTCCCTCACAAATGTTATATTGAATATATATAAGGTAAAAGAAGTGTTAATATAGGCCTTACGAATTAAGAGCTAAACTTTTAAGCCTATTTTTAATAGAACAAACTCTTTATTTTAGAGTTTATCTAAGTTATCTTGCTTAAACAGATGTTTACCTAACTATGGTAAAAGATTACTTGATTATGACATAATAGACTTCGTATAATAATTAAAATCATATCACAGCTACTTACCATGGATTGTTTGAATAAAGAAGCACCCCGTATTGCACAACATGTAAAATTACTGCTTAAAACACTCCTGCCAATTTATGCAGATAATAGATGCTATGCCCTTTACACCAATTTTAAATAATATTTTTTGGAGGAAAAATAATTTTCTGTTAAATGTTTTTGTCCAGCTTTTTAACTTTGATTTCCTTACAAACATTATCAATGGTGAACCATACAATGATTTCATTATAGTAAACAATGCAAAAAAAAAAGATCATCAAATCATGTTTTTCAGGTGATATTACATTAGTTTATTCTCCATTTTACTACTGTTTTAGAAGACTGAAACTTATGGTTTGGTTTTATAAGGACTACACTGTATGCTATCAGCCTGGCCATGCGGTTTGTCTGACAGAATCAGAAACATAAGTATTTCCTATTGTTGATTTTTATTTCCTTGCTTGGGATTCCCAAACTGCAGAGTAAAGATAAACGTCTGCTTCATTCCAATTTTACTGCCCCTGAGAGTAATTTTCCCTTGCACAGATTCAGCACGCAATGAACCATGCAAAGACTCTACAAACAATTGTCGGTAAGCAAACAAATCACTGCAGAATACTGGTAATTTGAAAAAAAAAGTAAAAAATAAACTAACCATGCCTTTTCAGAATGTATGACAAATTCACAAAGTCTCCACATTAAATGAACAGTAAATTTAATATTTAAATAGGTCATATATGGTGATGTACTGTTTAGAACACTTGAGGATGTGGGTTGCCCCCAAAACATTTCCTGAGATTTTAATAAGAAGCACCATAAGTATTGCACTTTGCTGTTTTGTGTGTCCCATTGGAATAATATCTTCTTGAAGTTATATAGTCCTATAAGCAACTAGTTCCAAACAGAGCATTGCCTGTATATATAGTCAGCTATACAGCTAACAAAAAGCTAAATAATTCAAAGCCCAGAAAAACTTGAAGAACAAATGTATATTGTCCAAGAATATCCCGGTCTACATCATGCTAAAAGATATTTCAAAAGTGAAAAACCCTATGAAAAGCAGTCAGCTTTCGTGCACTTGAGGAAATCTTTTGGTTTTACAGAAACCAGAGAAGCCCATTTCCAGCTCTGAATATTTCAGGTATAAGAGGTATTTTAACATGAAATTATTTCTAAGACAAATTAAGAACATTTTTCTGCAAACCTGCTATGAAACCATAATAACTTTCCAAAGCTTTCAACTTTTATAGAGATTAAGTATTGCTTGAAGTTGTAATGATTTAATAGCAGTGACTCTTTCTCTATGTTAGGTATTCCGACATGGAACAAGCACAGCACACATATCGTAGGGGCGTGTGAGTTATGCAGTGTACCGGTCTGGCACCGAAGTGCAATGGTTTTGACGTAAAAAGAGGCTATCGTGTTCTTGCTGTGAAGAGATAATTATCCCTCATTTCCTATCCAAAGCATTCTGTGAATACATAACCAAAGCATTCAAGCATTTTACTAAGCATATTATCTCTTAAACAAGAAAAAAATCTATGTTTTAGCAAGAGGTTCAAAAATATGAAAATAAATAGGAGCACAGGCACAATATACCTAGGAAAGATATCACATACAGGCAGAAAAAAGATTTGAATGATTGCTTTTAGAGCCACTCTTATGGTATCTACAGTATAATCTAGGCACCTGTTGCCCAGAAAGCCCTGAAATATGCCATTGCAATTTCCCATACCGTCCCACAGTCCCAGCAAGCAAAAAAATTATAAAACAGTCAAATCTGCTTCATTAGTGAGCAAAAAGTCATCAGTACATGTCCTAGTTGACACTTGTCACATCAGGGAATTTTCACTCTACTCTGCTTTCCACTGCACATACAGTATGTGTTATAGCTGTCATCTTTCTCACCCCGTAGCTAATTATTAATTGTGTTAGACATACTGTATACTACAAGCCTGTAGATAATTGCCTGACCAAGAAGCTTTGGTATCTAAAGAAAGCACAGCAATCTTCCTTCCCCCAACCATGGCACATGCATCACATATGGCACACCAGTGAATGCTGAAATAGTCGTTCTTATGAAGGTGTGTGGAAATGTAATAGTTAATTGGGTTTAAACAATAAAATATCTTTATACATCAATAGACAGTTTCTGGAACTCTGACCTTTCCCTTTCCCAGTATGGTTGTGCCTTACGATGGTGCAGTGGCGTAACTAGTGTGGACAGGGTCCCCCCTGCAAAAAAAACCTTTAAAAGGGGTCGGATCACAGCAATTACCACTCAACCACCCAGTCCCCACCTCTTGCCAGTATCTCCAGGCTGCCTGGATTACATAACCAGTTTAGATTCTGGTGAACTCAGAAACTACAGCAATGGGAAGAGCACAAGGAGTTGTGTTAGCAATTTAATTATGACATTTAGGCTACCCCATCTTTCTGCCTAGGCCATTTTTAGCTGTACATTACTACAGCCTCCCTCCATTTCATTTGGACTGTCCTGGGAGGTATGGGTGCAAGGTTGGTATTAAACTGTTGCTTTAACAATAAAAGACCAAACGGGTAATGTAATTAAACATGCCAAACTTGCTAAAGATCTATAGTAACCAGTCAGCAAGTAGCATTTAACGATCACATGTTAAAACCTAACATCTTATTAGTTGTTATGGGTTACTGCAAACTTGGTGCATTTTATTAAATACAGGGCAAGAGTTATATTGATGCTTGCTTACAGTTTATACCATTTTGTTCCAGGTGGTAGGTATGTAGTTCCCAGGGTGAGGTCTTGGAGATGCAGCACAACATTGGTCTATCATAATCCTTAATATATTCGCATCATGCTCTTCAATGTCAGGTGTGGTAACCGTGCTCAATGTAACACATTTAATCATGTGTACTTTATATTTTTGATAATGACAAGGTGATGCCAACTTTAGATGAAGTTAACATTTTAACAAGAATATGATATATATTAATGATATGATCAATTTGGAAATGTGTACTTTTCCAGGTGTTTAAGCAGAAGAATCTTCATTCTGACAGGCAAGAGTTATTACAAGATTAGTTGAAATAGGAGTGTTATACTCCCATAAGGAAGACATGGAGAACAAATGTTTTGTAAAGAGCTTCTGTCAAACTTATCAGAACAGTGATTAGAGGATTTGTGCATGTCTGACTCTTGTTATTATACAGACAGCGAAGACATAGATACTGAATTTTCAAGACAGGCACATTCAGCCAATCAATATGCATGTCAGGGCGACAGCCAGTTTTGTTTCCCTCTAACTACCAGTAATATCTGGGATCCACATGGTATTCTGCTTATTGCACATTTTGTTCTTTAGGTGTAGCACTAAATAAAAAGCACACAGTGAAGAACTCAAGGAACATGGAGTCCTGCTTTTAAAGCCTGGGTAAAACAGGTGAAATACAGGGTTTCTATGCACCATGTACCTGTCTCCTTATGGTCGTAGGCCCTGCTTTTTTGTATCAAGTACAGTAAGCGGAATGCATGAGAATACCCATATGTATTTGCTATTTATTTGTCAAGCACAATCTACAACTGCTAATATGGATAGCTAATGGGGCTAATCTATCAACACTGGGCAAATTTGCCATGGGCAGTTACCTATAGCAACCAATCAGTGATTAGCTTTTTGAAGCCAGCTGCAAGTAGAACAATGAATGCAGCTATCTGATTGGTTGACATGGGTTACTGCTCATGGGTAAATTTGCCCAGTGATGATAAATGACCCTCAATGTGTTGTATCACATGTTGTATACATAAAGTGTTGCACCTAACAGTATCAGTTACTAAAGAGACTATTAAATTAGACCTCACTATCTTAGAAGATTGCGGTAACCAGTGACTCCCATTAAGTCAATATGCAAAGAATACTAAGGACTAAGGGATCTTACATGAGTGTTCCCCTGTGGTGGACCTTACCCAAACATTCTTTGAGGTAGGGGAATTTTTTTATTGATACACTAGACATAAACAAATCGATTTTGGGGTGTTTACAATATGTATTTTGATACTAAGCAATTGTTGAATGACCCACCGATTCTGCTTTAGAAGAGGCCTCTACTATTTATCATGTATAAAATTGGTCTTACTTTGGAACTTAATTTGTAACATCCGCTCATTACTTGGTAATCAATTAATTTGCTGTAAATGCAACTTTTGTTTTTGTCTAATGCTTTTAATCACCAATAAATAAATCCGTATCTCTGTATTGTAATGTCTCATTTTAATATATATATCAGGAGTGTCCAACCTTTCGCTTCCCTGGGCCTCATTGGAAAAAGAAAAATTGTCTGGGGCCACACATGAAATACACAAACACTTTTGATTTGTAAATGTAAAGAAAATGCACAGAAAAGAACTACAATACCAGTTGGATAACCAGATGGAGCTATACACTGGAATATGGGAAACCTGGATATTAAATAGACATTATTATTTTATTATTGCTACTAACTGGGCAATGGGCAGAGTCCCCCCTCCTGCCTATTCCTGGAACTAAGTGTTTCAAGCTGGGCCACATTTATATTCATCCTGGGCCACATGCAGTTGGACACCCCTGATATATATTATTGTACATCTTAGTTCTTCCATTTCTCTGAGCTTCGATCAGCTGATATCACAGTGTAAAATTAAATAAAATGTAAAAAGAATCCTACTGGTAATTGCAAGGTTCCTTTATTTGCTATGAGCTGAATACTTCTGGAAGTATTAACCACTTTTCTATTATTCTAAGGGGGGCGTTTGGAATCCAGCACTCTTGGGAATAAAAACACAGCTAGGAGAGAAGCAGGCCAGCAGATGAAGGAAGGCTTAATAAGACAAAAGCATAAAAATAACTTAATCTTAACCAATGTCTGCCTGAAATGCCCAATTACACGTGACCAGAAAATATGAAATGTTAAGACCTGTGGCCTCCTTATGAAAAGAGCCCAAGAATAAATAGACTATTTGCTGTGGTGGGGGAAGAAATTAATTTCACAGTTTTGTACTTTAATTGCTGCTAGGTATCCTCTAAACAGAAGATCCAGCAATTAATACCTGGCTGTCAGAATAAGTACTGGCAGGGAGCTTACTGCTGACTAGTATACATATCACCCACACAGTGGCCTTCACCTCTAATAAATATTCAGTTGGCTCTACTTGCACAGTTGTACAATACAAGGAACATAAGCGGATTACAATATATGTTCGTCTGTGTGAATTAAAAGGACACCCCTACATATTCAAATAAATAATGTACATATCACTGGCAAAGGCAGTTACAGACACAAGAAGGCACACAAGCTTTAAAGGAATAGGCTCCATCTTTCATCCAACTAATGTAATTAAAAATGTGTCCATACCCGATAGTAAAGGAGTCTAAGATCTCTGCAGTAGAAAGGAAAGCTTTGTATCTGTCATAACTGCAGTTATATCTGCATCTTAAAAGCACAAAATAAATAGTTCCCCTAATATAAAACTTGGGGGGGGGGGCAAAAAGTGGGAATGTCAAACTTGTATCACTTCAGCAGCTGCAAACTGCTACTCATAGCATGTTTGGCTGAGAATAAAGGGAGTTATAGTGCAGAATCATAATATTGTGGCATAGTGCAATACGGGGAGGAAGGGGGAGGGGTTTTAGCGCCAGAGGGGTTGACTTCTCCTTTAAGGCCAGGGGTTAATACCTATGCTGATAAACTATAATGCTTAAATATGTATACATCACACTGTTTTCACTGCTAGATAATAACTAATTATCCTCCTTAAAGGTGAATTGGCATGTTTCGTATTAAATAGAAAAATGTGTCTTCGCCAGAAGGGTTAATCTCTAACACAAGCAGCTGAATATAAAATAAACCATGGGAAGAAATCAATTAGAACATCAAAGAGAGCAGGGAAAATGTCTCAAATAAAAGAGGTAATATTAAAAGCTAGAGGAGCCTTACAATAATGAAGTGATAATGAAATGCAATACCGAAAGGCTCACAGGAAATCTGCACAAAGCATGGGACCATCTAAAGCTGACCAGGGTGATCAATGGAATAGCATGTTGAGGGTGGGAGGCTTAGTTTCAGATTTTACAGAAAACTCATCAGGGCATAAAGGTCTCCTGATTGTCTTGGTTTCTTTTAGTTTTGATCCATTGGTATAAATTTGGTGATGTGTGCAGCCTTCCTGACATTCAAGTTCGTTTTGGAAAAAAAATTTGATTGAAATTGATATAAAATATTCACCTAACTTTAAAAAAAATTGATTTTAATGTTTTTAATGGTCTAATTTTGAGTGCATAAAGTACAAGTCCCAAATATATATATCGCTGCACCTCCTTGTCTCTCCTATGATCCGTTTGGTGGTGCTGATGCCTCTAGGCGGTCTGCGCACGTCAATCACATGTAATTGTAAGTAGGAAAAGAGTCGCACAACACTAGTATTGTCGCCGGTGGGGAGCTTGCCCCTTTTCATTATTGCCACCTCATGTGCATCAACGTTTCGGGGGGGGGGCTTTCACCCTCCCTTCATCAGGAGTTCATGGGAGTTTGAAAAAAACTAACATGAATTCGAAATTGGACCCATGATAAATGTGCCTCCCCCTGTATAAACTGAAATATTTTTCAACCACTGTTTCTGAGAACTGCTGATTTGTTGGTTGACGTGCCAACTTCTGGCACCTGTTACATTCCACAATTCTTCTGCATTTCTTGGTTTTGCCTCAGAAACAGCATTTTTTATGTCACACCACAAGTTTTAAATTAGGTTAAAGTCTGGGTTTGGGCTGGACACTCTACAACGTCAATCTTGTTGGTCTGGAACCAAGATGTTGCTGGTTTACTGGTGTGCTTGGTGTTGTTGTCCCATTTCAGGGGATTTCCTCTTCAGCATAAGGCAACATGACCTCTTCAAGTATTTTGATGTAATGAAAATGATCCATGGTATGCAATAAATAGGCCCAACCCCAATAGTATGAGAAACATTCACCACCATGCTTCACAGTCTTCACAATGTACTGTGGCTTGTATTCAATGTTTGGTGGGTCATCTGACAAACGATCTGTGGTCCTTAGACCCAAAAAAAACAATCTTGCTTTCACCAGTCAACACGTTGCAACAAACGTTGCAATATTTCTCTTTAGGACATTCAATTCGTTCTTTGGCAAATTGTAATCTCTTAAGCACATTTATTTCAACAATGGGAGTTTGGGGGGCTTCTTGCCAATAGCTTGGCAGCACATAGGCATTTTGCATTTTCTTCCACATCTTCACCAATTTAAAGCATTTGACAGCATTTTAGCTGAGCAGCCTATCATTGTGTGCACTTCTATATATGTTTTCTCCTTTCCAATCAACTTTTGAATCAAAGCATGCTGTTCTTCTAAACAATGTCTGGAATGACCCATTTTCAGTGTCAGACTGGGATGCCAGGGGCCCACCAGAAAACCTTAGACCAGGGGCCCAACTTTCCAAACTATTATTCCTTCTCTCCTCACTTAACCTCTTTATTCTCCTAATCTTTTAGATCTAATTACTATATTCTATTCTTCCATTATTAAGCCTTTTTTTACACATAAAGAAATAGGGAATGAACATGAAATAGGCCAAATTGTTAGAAGCAAGAGGGCCCACGGACACCTGGGCCCACCGGGAGTATTCCTGTATCCCTGGGAGCCAGTCCAACACTGCCCATTTTACTCAGATTTTCAGAGAAATGCACTATAACCAGCATGCACAACATTTGCTGCCGTCCTTCCTTAAAGGAAAGCTATTAAATACTCGAGCAACAGATAGTTTATATCAAATTAAGTGACATATTACAAACTGGTATATATATTTAAGTAAATATTGCCCTTTTCCATCTCTTGTCTTGAACCACCATTTTGTGATGGTCTGTGTGTTGCCTCAGAGATGACAACCAGAAATATTTCAATCCCAGGAGGCTGTCCTTATTTTTTTTAAATGGCAATTTTCTATTTATGATTACCCAATGGCACATGCTACTAAAAAAGTATATTATTATGAAATGGTTTATTTACATGAAGCAAGGATTTACATACGAGTTGTTTTATGCAATATCTTTTTATAGAGACCTACATTGTTCGGGGGGTATAGACATTTGTGACCATCTGCCTTATGGTGTTGGTGAATAATATGTCTTACTTCTAATCCAGTTAGCTCCACTGTCCCCCAATATCTGTTGTTGCTTCTAAATGTTTCCATGATCGCTTCACTTACAGATGACTGGCATAGAGAACTGACAGAAATTTGACAAAGTGACTTGCTAGAAAGGTGGCATAGTGTGACCAGTGAGATTGCATAGCTGTGTGCTAAAACACATTTTACCAATTGTCAGAATATTGTGACCCTAGTGTAACTACATGTTAACTACTAGGACAATCCTACCCATCTGGGTTTACTGTGCTGATATTGAATAATAATTCAATACAGGAATAGGATCCCTCGCGTAGACATCGAATATTCAAAATGCTCCAAAGGCCTTCATTTTAGCAAATATTTCAAATTTTCAGCAAATAATTCAAATATTTTAAGAGTTTAAACAGTACCTTGAACCTGATGGTAACACCATAGTGGTGGCAAAACAATCCATCTGGATTTATTTAACGTATTTAGTAGATTTACCATATGAGAAAAGATCCCTTATCAAGAAACCCTCAGGTCCAAACACTCTGAATAATAGATCCTGTACAACTGACAGCAAAATGTTTTCCAATGAACACATAATAATGATAGAGATGTCATTTTTTGTAGCAGCTGAATTTCACGATTTTTCTACTGATCTGTGAAAAGGTGGAAACTTTTGTCATTAAAACAGAGCAAGTACATAAATAAATCTATGCCACCAACACGTGCGTAAAACAATGTATAATGTCATTTTTTTTGTTTTGCCATTCACACAGCAAAGAGGCTATGAGACCTAATTATCACAAATCATTTCTTGTACATGTGATATCTATTGGGGCCATGCAGAGCAAATGCAGAGGAGGCTAGAGTCAGCATGAGCATGATACAAGAGTTCTGAGCTAACAAGCATTTCTTGTCTAATTGGCAAAGAAACAATCAGACAGGGAAAATTATTCTGAGATTCTTTAACTTAAACAGTGAAAATTATATTTAGCACAGACACTAAAATCTCTAATCATTTATAGACAACCTGAAATTCAAAAACAGATTACCTGTATATACTTGCGTATAAGCCGACCCGAGTATAAGCTGAGGTACCGAATTTTACCCACAAAAACTTGGAAAACTTATTGACAAGAGTGTAAGTATAGGGCTTAGTATTAGTATAAGCCTAGGGTGAGAAATGCGGCACCAACTGGTAACACCAGCGTAACACAGAATCAATGCCAATCTCCCTCTTCCCTCACTCACTGCCATTCTTCCTCTGCCCTCACTCACTGACAGTGCCCTCCTGACCTCTGTCCCTATTGCAATGGTCTCTGTCCAGAAGAGTGTTGCCACCCCAGTAACTTACCGCTGTCCACCCGGGCAAGCTGGGTTCCTGCATAAGGACAATCAATATCAATGCTGGGACATTACTAGAGGAGAAATGCATGAAATGCTGTTCCCATGCACTGGGGTGGGGCTGCAGGGCCCTGGGATCTTTCCAGCCTCTTTCACTCGTGGTTAGTGGTTGGCTGAAGCCATGTATTGTCAAACAACTGTGTTTACTCTTTTTAAATCATAATCACTACACAAGTAGCAATCCTAATTTTTGTTTACATTTTCAGTTACCTTCAGATATAGCACTTTAACTTACAATGCTGCTAGAATTACAACCCCATATTCAAAAAGGTTTGGAAAGTGTAAAATATAAATAAGGAGAATAAGATGATTTGGAAACCCTAATATTTAACTAAAAATCATACAAAACTCAACCTAACTCCCATCCAGGAATTTGGCTCATTTATGAATAGTTCAGGTCAAAATAAATTGGATTAAAAAAAATAGGAAAAAATGCAAGTTCGCACAACTTTATCAACTTGTCACTCGGAAACCCCAAAATTTATGAGTTTTTGAGTGAACACCAGCATCCAAAACTGCCAAATTCATTAAAGGACAAGGAAAGTGTAAAATAGAATAAGGATAGAAATGCTGTATTTTGTATACTAAACATAAACATGAACTTACTGCACCACAAGCCTAATCAAACAAATGATTTATGCTTTCAAAGTTGGCCACAGGGGGCTGTCATCTTGTAACTTTGTTATACATCTTTGCAAGACTAGACCACATACACATGCTCAGTGTGCTCTGTGCTGCTTAGGGATCGTCATAAATGATCAAAAAACAAAGCTGTTTGAGTTCTGCATGGCTGTAAGTAAGGCAGGGGCTCCCCCTGCTGTTCATAAGTATGAACAATTCCTATCCTCAGCAGTAAATGAAGGGAGAATTTCACTGCATACAGTCAGGTTTATTATAAAAATGGTACACATTTTTTAATTAAAGTATATTGGAGATAGATGTGTTTTTCATTAAAGAAAGTAAAAATGGGATTTTATTTATTTGCCTTTCCTTGCCCTTTAAGGTTATAAACATCTTCAAATGGTTAAAGCAACAGCTGCCATTGTCTTTTACATGAATTCTACAGGTTTTAGATGGAGTCTTTACAGAATCTGACTTTGTGAAGGTTACAGTGAATTTTTGCTACCTTACTAGTTGCTTAGCAACACTCTATATAATATGGACACCATTTCTGGGGGGTGAGTAATGTTCTCAATGCATACCTGTCTTACGGTAACCTTTACAAAGGAATCTTTAGTGGACTGAAATATTGGTAAATAAAAACTTTTTATTTTTTTGCCATTTGTTTGCCTCTCACTGAAGCGCACACACAATTGCATGCATTTTAATACATTGTCTGAAATTATATCAAGTGATTACACTGGAATTGTGGGGGGGGAACTTTGCACACTGTACTTGTAAATGAAACCTTGAAAGTCGCATGTACCTTTTCTGCATGACCATACATTTGTCAGTAACAAAATTAAAACATTTTCTATTGTTTATTTTGACAATGGGTAAATCCTAATGAGAGGGGGACGTTATAATGATGTTCTCCTGTTTATCGCCATGTTACAGAATATCCATCTGATGATGCCTCTCTGCTGGTACGTTCCCACCTTTTTTATATCTGGGATTTCAGTGGAGACACTGAACTGACTTTTCCTTTTTGCTCCATAACAGTATTACATTTCTGAATACAATCAGCGGAATGCCCATAAATGTATTTTGTTGTAATGTTATAAATAGAACAATAAAAAAAACTTTAGAACAGTAAGAACCCTTAAGAACTCTTTATATTCTCATCTGCAGGCAACGTATCCCAGACTGGATATCGGACATGGTCCGGCAAATTCTCTAGTGTGGTCTACAAAGAAAATGAAGGTTAGTTTGGTAAAAATATATTGAAATAGAAAGAGAAATAATAAATACATTTTTCTCCATAATTTAATTTTTATACAAATTTTATACAGTTTAAAAATTGTATTGTTTCCTTTATGTGCCTCAGTTACATATTTTAATCTCTTAATTAATAAATAGATATATATATATATATTTTTTTAAAAGTATAAATGATCCAGCTCTACATCTTGAGACACTTTATTGGTCCTGAGCGTATATGCTATTAAAGAGACCATTTACTTTTTTTCTGTTGTTGGGGGATTGTGTAACACAAATGTAAAGTTTCAAAACAGGAGAAAAAGTTACATAGGGACCAAGACATTGCCTTCCACATGCAAGCACAGAACTAATGTAACGGAAACAACACTTCCATTGTTGCAATACAAAGATACAGTTGTTACTTGGATGACGGTATAGCTTACCTTTGTGATCTCTAAGGCAACCCCTTCTGGAAGATTCCGCTGTATGTATTCTAAATAAACATCAGCTGTGCTCCCAGTCAAATGTTTTAACTGTAGTAAATAGTGTAACATGTCAAATTACAATAAAATTAATTTATACCAGTCAATCAGTTATTAATTTCTTTCCAATAACATTCCACGTTTTCTCTCTCTCTTTTTTTTTTCACTACGTATATAATGTTTCATGAGCTAAAATGATGTGCATATGCTTTTATTTGCTTTTATAGAACCATGCGAATAAGGGGCTACAGACTGCTTGAAATTTGCAACATGCACTTGATTGGCAACCAGTCGGCAATATCACTAATAATTTAAAAACTCATCCTGCTGCATTTTCAAAATATTGGTTTTACACTTACTTCAAAGCACCTGTAATGTGTCCTCATTTCATACTGCACTCTGTGTTTTTTGAAGATGTGCACAGACTTCAAAAGGGTAAATCTTTCAATTTTTCTCTTTGGTTCATGCCTTAAAAAAAGCAAACATTACTCAATCTGTTAATTTACAATGCCAATATATCAGATACCATAATTTTGCAGGTCAAGGCAGGAAAACAAATATGAATATAGTTCCATAAGATTAATTTAAGCTGTGGCAGCTGCTACATGACAGAGGTTAAGTATTTTCTCTGGAAACAAACAAAATCTGTCACTAGAGTCACTATGCATTTATTGTTCTGACTTTGCACGTATCGGGAAATATGAAGAGGTGAATAAATAACTTGTCACTTTTAATTTTACCCCCCATTGCTGTCTGTGCATATAGCATATATAACAATCCTCCATCAATGTATTACATCCTGTGCCGAAAAAACAGATTACTATTATAGCATTATCTGTTTTTACAACTAAACAGGCAGACGTGAGGCGAAAGAAGAATTATTGCCATAGACTACCACTGAACTGCATAAGGGAGAAAGAGAAGAGGTCACAGAAATTAATTTAAAAGTAATGTGGTTAAAAACCAAGTGAAAACACAACCTAGTGGCTATTAGACTTATTTCAGAAGTAAAGACAGTCTGTTATAGAGAAAGAGCATATTAGGACAAAAACCTAACAACAAGGCAAGATATGAGCCAATCTTAGTGGGTAATCCCACTGAACAAAGCCCTTTGCCCTGCCTGAAAACTTGGACATCTACACAACACATTTTTGCCTCAGTGTGCTCCACACCCCTCAAATGTATAAACAGGACAACAACTGGCATTTTTAACATTATGTTTCCTTGTCTTTCTATCTTGTGGAAAAGTCAACCATTTAAATTACTGCCGGTCTCTAAGGGGAATTAGAGAAAAAAGTTGCTTAAAAAAAATTATCAAAACCTCTTTGACATTATTTGCTATTCAAAAAGAAAAAATCTCTCTACATATTAATGATTCTTTTGATAGACAATAATATCTTTATGTGGAGCTGGTTAACTAACATAGGTTGTAAAATGGTAAAAGTTTAGGAACTAATAGAAATCAATCAGTAGTAATATTGAATAGGTCTACTACTACTACAAAAAAAAAATCCACAGATCCGATTATTCCCAATTTAGCACCTATATTGGTACATCTGCCCCATAAAATCATGTTATTTAACAGCCAACAACATGGGGGACTACTATACGTATACATGTATAGCTTGTGGGAAATGTCAAAAACTATTAAACAATTGCAATATGAAATAATTACAGCAACGCCCTTGGTTTAATACTTACACTTTTTCCACATTAATCCCAAGTTCATTGGCAGCAAGGACAGCAAAGTATTCATAACTGTCTAGCACAGTTTTGTCATGGCATTTTGCCAGCACTTCTATTTTCTTGTATAGTGTGTCCGGTTCCTCTGTAGTTGATATCTTTATGAAACGAAATATTATACAACACCTGTATTATATACTTGTATGATATAAGTAATGCATAAAAAGTACATATAAAAATAAAAAAATGGAAGTTACATCTGCAGAAATGTAAAAATTATTTTGAGGCATTTCATGGGTCAGCTTCTCATCCTAAAAGTAGATGGGTGTCATTTTAACCCTAAAAGTGGAAGGATGCCATATCAAGAAATGATTATACATCTAACCAAAAGAAGCTAGCAATCCTGCCTCAATAAACATGCAATAAATTATTCTTCTCTTTTTATAAAAAACACCTTGGAAACAGCATGAAAAAAAGTATTTCCCCATAAGCTTAAAACCAGAATAAACAAAAAGTAACATAGTTGCCTACTCTGCGGCCCTCCGATTATTGTTCTACTGACATCTCCAAGCAATTAGCACTATCTGCTTGGGAGGCTAATTGTACAAATACAGGACATAGTCAATTGTTAGTTACAGGACACTTGTAAAGCCAAAACAAAGGAGAACATGTTACAGAACACCTTGTCAGGGTAGGCCTAGTAGGCACCCTAGGAAAGTAGTAGGGACCAAGGAGGAAGCTTAGGGGTTAAGGGTCCAATAGCACAGCACAGGCAAGGATCAGGCAGAGACAGGTCAAAGTCCAGGCAAAAGGTGTAATAGCAGGCAAAAGGTAATACAAGGTCCAGGAAATGGTCAAAAATACAGCATACAGGATCATAAGTACACCCAGGTACAATAGCATGAAGGTCCTATCATTGGGCGCCATAATGGAGTCCAAGCCCCTTTAAATATTTGAATTTCGCGCCAAAACCAGGCGGCGTGACGCCATCACGCCAGGCGCGACGTGATGATGTCACTACCTGACGTCGCTATCCACGCGGCAGCTATGGGCGCCGCCATTGTGGATGTGACGCCGGGGGGATAGGACACGCCGCCCAGAGCTAAAGCTAAGCCTCCGGGCGGCGCGATCCTGACGCACCTGCACAAAAAAGCTTGATATTAATACACATATACATACCAAGTTTTTTACTCTAGATTGAAATGCTTCTGAATGGATCCTGGCAGAGGCTGCATTTCCACTGTTTATAAACAACAATTTTTTTTTTATTTAAAACATTCAAAGCAATTCCATGCAAAAATGTATTTTACTATGAAACTGATATATATTTATATATATATATATATATATATATATATATATATATATATATATATATATATATAGACACACACACGAGTCATTTTGTGTATATTGTGAAATACTTACAGCAGGTGACTGTATCTAGATATGCCAGACACTGTACAGAAGTGGGATGATATTGTCCGTAGAGCCTTCAGTGAAGAAACATATGTAAAATGTAAATGACAGAATACCTCTAATTAAAAAGAAAATGACACCCATTGTTTATCATTTAGCCATTGGCTAATGCTGGAATTGCAGAATCCCTGCTCTCTATAGTGAGCGCTGTAATCATCTATGGACTGTAGGTTGTCCAATAAAAGCCAAATATTTCAAGCTAATTAAACACAACACTTCCACAAGTACACCCGGGAGTGCAAACGGGTAGATACTGGTATCATACAGTAAGCAGCCTTTAAGAGTACATTAATATCAGACAGTACCTGATATCTTAACACATTTAGCGTGCATTGGTTCAGAAGGACAAATCCACTTCGTACACTCATGTTGCTAAACCTCTCCGGCTTCCGTAGTTTCCGAACGTCCTTTCTGACAGTAGTTTATTTCCTGTGTGCTCACATTTTACAGTCGCGCTAGTCTTCCCTAACTTGGCGCATTTCCGCATTTTCAGGTTATCAGGTTTGTCCCTTTTCTGACTCCGTTTAGTGACGTACTTCCGAAGTCCGCGGCCGGCTGAAAGAAGCAGACATGGTGAGTGAGCATCTTTCTTTTACCGGGGCTGATGAGTTGAAAAGCAAGGAACGTAGGGAGGGGGTTGTCTCGCCATTGTGTGTAGACAAGAGAGGCAATGCTGTCCCTCGGCGCCCTTCAATTCCTCAGTGCCCAAGCGATAAAGTCATGGAATGAACCAGCAGCCTCACAGTGACTTGGCTCATTTTACACAATACCTTCCAAAGGGAAAGGATATATTTATCTACACATCACAAGTTCACAACAACGTTGCATTGCATTCACACTAAATTCATTAAGGTGGTTTATTGGTGGATTTGTTTCACAGAACTTGTATTAGAATATTGACTATATGTCACAATCACAGTATGGAATGAAAGTAGACTATATACTCTTTATGAGAGCAAAAGAGCATTTCACACAACAGGGATAGGCCTAGTTCTTTTCAGTGTTTTCTTTAGTGTTGGGGGGAGGCAGTGCCAGGGGCTTTTGGTATGGGAGGTTTATTTCTCCTTTAAAGGGCATGTATAGGGAAAAAAATGAAATCCCATTTTACTATCTTTAATGAAAAATAAATCTATCTCCAATATACTTTAATTAAAAAATGTGTACTGTTTTTATAATAAATGAGTGTATGCAGTGAAATCCCCCCTTCATTTTACTTGCTCTGACAGCTGCGTATAGGAAACTTCAGACGGTCCCTAACTGCTCTGCAGGGAAACAGTCATACTTTCAAATGGCAGGGGGGAGCTCTCCCACCTGACTTCCCAGAACTGGAGCAGATTTGTTTGTTTCACTGCAAAGCATCTGGTGACTGTGTAGAGATTTGTATCCACAGACCCAGTGCAGTCTGTATATCCTGATTATTAATCAGTCTTGTTGTATCAGCTTCTATGGGAGATATTATTTGACTTGTGCTGTTTTGATCATTTATGACGATCCCTAAGCTTAACCTCTCAACTGAAGCCCAGACCACACTGAGCATGTGCACAGTCTTGGTCTTGCAAAGATGTTTATCAAAGTTACAAGATGACTGCACCCACATTAGATGACAACACAGGACCCAGTGCAGTCTGTATATTCTGATTATTAATCAGACTTGCTGTATCAGCTTCTGGCAGATATTATTTGCCTTGTGCTGTTTTGATAATTTATGACAATCCCTAAGCAGCCCAGATCACACTGATTGTGCACAGTCTTTGTCTTGCAAAGATGTATAACAAAGTTACAAGATGGTGATCCCCTGTGGACAACTTTGAAAGCATAAATCATTTGTTTTATTAGACTTGTGGTGCAGTAAGTTCATGTTTATGTTAAGTATACAAAATACAGTATTTCTAGCCTTATTCTATTTTACACTTTGCTACCCCTTTAAGGACCAAGCAAGGTAAATGAAGTAGCCTTATATACCTGGCAGAAACAAAGTGTTTACTTTCTTATTTAGCGCCAATGTGTGATGTTATTACTATTTCCTTCAGGGTCAGAGTCAGAGTGGTGGGCATGGTCCAGGAGGTGGCAAGAAAGATGACAAGGTAAGTGGTGCCCTTCAGAGATTCATTTTTACTTGCCAACTTATTCCTAGACAACATTTACAGTGGTCCCACCATTGGGCTTTTTTTTTTAATTTGGGGCCGGTTTTACATTTATAATTAAGACATATCTCTTGCTTAGCCCTAAAGTGCAGATGACTTAGCAAAATTGAGGGGGGGGGTGGTTATGCATTTATATATGATATGCTGTTACACTGCACTGGTAATATATTTACTCTTGTTAGTGTTTACGTAGAGATACACAGAGGTCAGATGTTATTAGTGTACAGTGGTCTGTCTATTCAGCTTACAGGCCGACCGGTCTGTTATTTTCAGAAATGATATGGCTACATTTACAGGCAGTCTTTATGCTCTAGCCTTTTAGTACAATGTTTTCTTTTTTGTAATTTTGCACATGGAAGGATAAGAAAAAGAAATATGAACCACCGGTACCAACCAGAGTGGGTAAGAAGAAAAAGAAAACAAAGGGGCCAGATGCTGCCAGTAAACTCCCTCTTGGTAAGTGACAGCATGCCGATAATGAAATAAAATTTGCTTAACTCTTGCAGAATCTTTTTTTTACAAATGCAAACACACATGTTTTTTTTATACAAAAGCATTAACTGTAAGGGTAATGGCACATGATGCAGTTCTATCACATGCAGATGAAATTTGGCCAAAAAATGTTTGTTTGAATTATCAGTGACATGCATGTGCCAGTCATGTCCATTACTTCATACACATGGTGCTAATGGGCTGTATTACCAAAATTCAGCCTGCAGAAAAAATGCATTGTGTGCAGTAATCCTAAATTGTTTTGCTTGCTTGCTCATAAATGTTATTCTCTGCCTTTTACCATGCTTATAGATACAATACCAACTTGCAACTGTTAAAATGTTATTTTCCTAGTTGGATAAATGTGCAGTGCTTGTAACTGGGTGAGATATAGCAAATTACCATCAATAAATTTGTATTGCACATTAAGGGGGTTCTTTATTATAGTCTGTATGCTAAAAACTCGAGAGAAAAAAATCTGGAATTTTAGTGGGGGAAAAAACTCAAATTCTTCAAGATTTATTCTACCCCAAGGATGTAAAAATTCAGAATCTGAAAATACTTCATATTCCACCTGTATAGGTCCTGTATAAGTAAATGGCAGAGGTCCTATCTGGGCATTTTGGGATTCTCCTCCAATTTCACGAAAATGTTTTACTTTTCGGGGTCCAATCTGAAATATTTGGATTTTTCATAAGACAATCAAAAGAAGTCTGTATTTCATGGTTTTTTTAATGATAAAAAAAGTCAGACCAAACTAGAATCCACAATTTGCCCTTATTTATTTAAAACATCAGAAAAATTCTTGATTAACAACTTCATTAATGTTTTTTTAATCTCAGCTTTGTTGCATTAGTAATTATAGGAAGATTCTGCAGGAGTACATTTTTTTACAATTTAGGGGGCATCATGTGGTAAAGGGAAGCTGTCATGTCTGTGTATCCACAGTAAAGACAAAAAAAAAAGAACAAGACAAAAAAGAATATTAATATGAGTGGAAACGACATAATCTTGAAAAAAACAAGTTACTTGCAAGTGCAGGTCTTGCCATGGATGAATATTTAAAGTGATAAGAAATAAAAGACCTCCACACTGTGCAAATTAAGTGGTTGGAACGAAGTGTAACTAATATTTGTTTAAATTTTGAAATAAAACCACAATTTGAAATCTGCCTACCAAAATCCACGTTTGTCTTCAGTTGATTCAGTAATTGGTGAATTCAGCAGAACATTTTGCTCACATGTCACTGCT
This sequence comes from Xenopus borealis, assembly GCA_024363595.1. Lineage (NCBI taxonomy): Eukaryota > Metazoa > Chordata > Amphibia > Anura > Pipidae > Xenopus > Xenopus borealis. Next base: position 62,652,339 of record CM044446.1, read on the forward strand.
TTCTTATAGTAACACCACATACACAGTGTAGGCTGAAGTTACTGAAACTGGAGAGGATTAAAGATTATCTCCTAATGGAAGAAGAATTCATCAGAAACCAAGAACAAATGAAGCCTCTAGAGGAGAAGCAGGAGGTAATTGCTGCATGATGTTTTCTGGATATTGCTTCTTATGTTGGTACAATAGGTGGCAAAATTCAAGGAAAGTTAAAGGGATGCACTTTTTGCAACACTTTCCATTGGCTCGGTTATCCGCTGAAACTATTTTGAGTGCCAGATTACTATACAGTTAGAAGGGTAACATCTGTCCAAAGGACCTCCAGTTGGATAACCCGTTGTATAGCTTTTTTCTAAAATGTAATGTGCAGAAAAGACTATAATAATTTTGCTGTTTTATGCCACATTAACCAATATTCTCGTCTCATATGGTTTCAGGAGGAACGATCAAAAGTAGATGATCTGAGAGGAACTCCCATGTCAGTTGGCACTCTTGAAGAGATAATTGATGATAACCATGCCATAGTATCTACATCAGTGGGATCTGAACATTATGTCAGTATTCTCTCCTTTGTGGATAAGGATCTACTAGAACCAGGATGTTCTGTTTTATTAAACCACAAAGTAAGTTGATTTCATGTCAACGTATTTGTATGTAAACGTTTTACCATAAAAACCATTAGATTGTACTCCTTGTTATTTTCTACCAAGAAAACATACTTTTGCATTGGATGGGATCTGCTTTGTCTTCTAGGAGTCATTAAAGATCTACCCCTAAGACCGCTCTAAAAAAAATCCTTCAAACATGGGGCCACTAGAGGGATTTGTGTTTGGATATATCTGCAAATGTTGCCATTTTCTTAGCACTGTAACTGGCTATGTTTTGTGTTGCCAAATGCGCAGGTATTTTGGCCACCGATCCTAATGGCTTCTCTTAAATCACTTTTTAATAATTTCAGGCAAAAGCGCATGCAAATGTTGCAGGCCACTAGTTTTATCTTGATTACCAAGAAGCAGCTCCTTCCTGCTCAATAACAATATGCAAACACCATAGAGCTATTTTACTAGGAGTTTGCTCTCCTACTGTCTTTAACTTCTATCATTCTTGGCAAGACTGCAGTTGAGTAGTCTCATGTTATCCATTGACATGGAGGCTGTAAACTAAATTGTGTTCAGACTTTAGAAACGATTTTAACCATTGCCCAAAAACATATGTTAATGATTCTTACAGGTTAAAGTCCAGTTTATTCATTCTGATTTCTGTAGGTACATGCTGTGATTGGGGTACTCATGGATGACACAGATCCATTGGTAACGGTTATGAAAGTGGAAAAAGCTCCTCAAGAGACCTACGCAGATATTGGAGGGCTTGACAACCAAATACAAGAAATTAAGGTGCAGTATTGTAATTCTTTCAATAGAAGCTTTTGAGGCTTTGTCATGGCTATTGTGCTTTCTTTGCTACCTATATGCTCAGAATAGAATTTTTCTGTCTGTACAGTGCTCTTAAAATTCTAATAGCAAAGTTACATTGGGGCATTTTTTACAACAATGTCAATAAATATTGTTGTGCGCATCATTTTATATCTTTTACCTCCTCTGTATGACAAAGTTTTTATAGAGTAACAACAATTCTTTGTTTACTATCACTTTAAATTTAGGGTTAGTTATATTAAATTGGGTATTACAATAATAATAGTGAGAATAATATTGTTATGTGCTTATTATATGGACTGTGCTTTGCTCCTTTTAAGTGATTGTCTGCAATTTGTAATTTATCTTAAAGGAATCTGTGGAACTTCCACTAACTCACCCTGAATATTATGAGGAGATGGGCATAAAACCTCCAAAAGGAGTGATTCTGTATGGGCCCCCTGGCACAGGTAAAGTGGTTATAGGACACGGGCTGTTTATAAAGACTAATGCTTTGCTAATTTGTGAATTGTAAGTACTGAGTCATTTGTCTAAGAGGTTTCAAGTTCCTTTCTATAAACTTACAGGTAAAACGTTGCTGGCCAAAGCAGTTGCAAATCAGACCTCTGCAACTTTTCTCCGAGTTGTTGGCTCAGAACTCATTCAGAAATACCTAGGAGATGGCCCCAAACTTGTCCGAGAGCTGTTCAGGGTAGCTGAGGAACATGCACCCTCCATTGTGTTCATTGATGAGATTGATGCAATTGGTACAAAGAGGTAGCTATAAAGTTTACTTTTTTCTTATGTCAACCTTTGATTAGGCCTCTGCAGCATAGTGGTTTGATATATAAAACAAAGTGCTTGACAAGGGGGCAATATTACACTTTACAAATACATTAGAGGGCATAATAGACAAATAGTAGGAGAACATTTTACCTATAAAGTGGATCACTGCAACAGAGGCCACCCCTTCAGACTAGAAGACTGTTGGAGATAGCGGTTTGCCCTACTAAATATTTAACAATATTTATTACTATTGACTAGAAGAAAAGGACTTTCATTTGAAGCAGCGTAGGTGGTTCTTCACAGTGAGGACAGTGAGGTTGTAGAATGTACTGCCGAATGATGTGATGGCTGATGCTTTTAAGAATGGCTTGGATGATTTCCTGGACAGTCATAATATCCAAGGCTATTGTGATACTAAACTCTATAGTTTATATAGATATGGGTATATATAACTTATGTGGAGGGGTGTGTGTGTATGCTGGGTTTCATTTAGAGGGGTTAAACTTGATGGACTTTGTCTTTTTTCAATCCAATTTAACTATGCAACTTTGTAAGCATAGTGGCTGTTCAGGGGCCTTCTACTTTATAACAGGGTTTATTTCTGAGATTTACTTGATGCTTTTCTCTGTGTCTGTAACAGACATATTAAACAAATTAGTCCAGTTCAGGAAATACAATTTAATATATATAAATATAGATTATGTAAATCTGTATGGAATATATTTTATATATTTATTCTAAATCATGTGCCATTGCTTTATGGATTTTTGTTTATTGACTGTTTAATACAGATATGATTCCAATTCTGGTGGGGAACGAGAAATCCAGAGAACAATGTTAGAGCTTCTCAATCAGTTGGATGGGTTTGATTCACGGGGAGATGTCAAAGTCATTATGGCAACAAATAGAATAGAAACACTGGACCCAGCACTGATCAGACCAGGTATTAATTACACTTTTATTTGTTAAGAAAACTTGTGGATTTTCTTAATAAATTTATATTTGTTTTGGAATTCATTATTTTTCTCCTCCTTGGTCATTAATGATGTATAATATACACTATAATAATGTATTAATATACACTATTTTACACCTTTTCTAAATATTTACATAATTACATATATGATCACCAGCATTTCAGCTCTAGCTTTCCTTGGAAGTTGTGGATACCCAATAACAAATCCCATTAAAACAACTGAAATGTGCATTTAATTTAATCCGTTATGCAAAAAAGTTCCAAATTACGGAAAGGCCATCTTCAATAGACCTTGTTCTTGATCTAAACTAAGATATAATGAATCCCCATTGAAAGCAGAACAAGCCTATTGGGTTTATTTAATGTTTGTCATGATTTTCCATTATCCGGAAAGCCCCAGGTCCCAATCATTCTGGATAACCGGTCCCATATCTATTCAATGTTTAATGTAAGTAAAGCTGCTCAATGATTACATTTGCTTTTCTTGAGCCACATTTTATATTTGAGTACATTTTATTTTATGATACACTTCTTCATGTCATTGTCTTCTTTAAAGGTGTCCTGCACCCAAAAACACCTTTAAATATATATTTCTAAACAGCTATTTAATATATATACATTACACTAATGGTTTTACATTTATATGCAATTGCTATTAAAAGCTGTATTTGTATTATTTTCTTCACTTATGGCTTTGACTCCTGAAACAACTTTGGAAGTCAACTTATTGAGAAACCCTATAGGAGATCTGATTCCTGTTTTAAGAGTCAGACCCAGAATGAATTAAGGGATAACCAAATACTCTGCAAATACTCTTGTATAGATACTAGCGCTGCAGAATGAGTGTTAGTAAAATTTCAGAACTGCATACTTTTGTCCTTTTTATAGTGACTGAGGAAAATATAAATGCTAACATGGTTTTATTTATTTTATTATCCAGGCAGAATTGATAGGAAGATTGAGTTCCCATTGCCTGATGAGAAGACAAAGAAAAGGATTTTCCAAATTCATACCAGCCGAATGACGGTAGCTGATGATGTCACATTGGATGATCTGATTATGGCAAAAGATGACCTCTCTGGAGCAGATATAAAGGTAAATGTTCTACAAACATTGAGGCCTATTTCCAAGGGTAAAAAAAACATGGCCAAAGGTGTGGCTTTTTTATTCTTGAACGTTGGCTTCTTTAAGAAAACCCACAAGAAAATAGCCCTGTGCATGGTTTTCTGAGATAGTCAAATGCAAGCAAGAATCGCTTTGTTCCAATTATCAAATGAGGTTAAAAACTTGAATGTTTTTGTGAACTGTGTAGAAAAAGTGGTTCAAAACAATTCCAATTGCTAGGTTATTTCTGGCAACTTTTTGCTCTTTTTCTCTTCAATAAATACTGACTATTTGAGGTTCCAAAAATATTCTTGAGTATGATCATGTTCACATTATTTATTCCGCCATGTTTTTCTTGAATTGTAGAAAAAAATCTCATATTCAAATTTTGCTAAATCAGCTCCTAAACGTTGCATGGGGTAGAGCCAGACCTGCTTAATGAACACCAACCAACATTTCAAAGTGTTACTAAACTACAGCTCTAAGCATATTCATTAAGTCATGTGGCCTATGGGCTGTTTTGTCTATGCACAGCTACTGATGGGAAAAGACATTATACAAAATTCCAGCCTGCCACTGCCGTTGATATTGGCAAATACCAAGCTTATACACGCAGATCAGTGACATGGCAACCACGTTTGTTTTAGTAAATAAAAAGAATTCATGTTTACTTGGTTTATATTATGTGTCTCCACTTTGCTTTTTCTTCTTTTCTTTTTTTTTTATAAATTAATATGATTTCTTCTTCCTTTAACTGACCATACAACCATATTTTTGCAGGCCATTTGCACAGAAGCTGGTCTGATGGCATTAAGGGAGCGTAGAATGAAGGTCACCAATGAAGACTTCAAGAAATCAAAAGAGAATGTCCTCTATAAGAAGCAGGAGGGCACCCCAGAGGGGCTGTATCTTTAGTGGTTTTCCTTCATTTATATCCCCTCCCCCCCCCGGTATCCAAATGGAAAGTATGTGGGTTTCTGTACATTGAGAACAAGGACATGTTTGATTTAACAAGTGAATTCAACCAATATACTCAGTGGCCAAGATTCTTTATCCATCTCTGTCAGTAGTGGGCTCAGTGGTTTCAGTCAGCTGTTAAATATATGCATTTCTCAAATTAAAATGCTTCTTTAAATGCTTAGTTTTTTTCCGTTCACTTCATGCTCACACAGGGAAAAATCCAAGAATGGAAAATGTAAAAATATCTTGTTTTATTTTTTAATAATAATAGTAACGTAGACTCTTTCTGGGCCAAATTATAGTCTTCCAATTCCTGTCTCTAGATGGAGGAATACTGATAAAACAGTTGCTATTAGAATGGCATCTATTAGCTTTGCATTATATCTGAGCTTTGCTTTATTAAAGCGACATTGCTGATGGCTTGGCTTCACATGGCATCTTCTAATTGCACTCACAGGTAACTTTAGACATTCTTTGATCTTACTGGAGCTGATCATTGGCTGAGTCTTTGCCATTGTAGCTGATCTTCTATCCATTCGAAAGTCATTTTCCATTTTCTTTCAGGTTTT
>CM044446.1:62684679-62703573 GCA_024363595.1 Xenopus borealis
AGGGTGTACCTAAAATTCATTGCAATTCAATGGGATATTCTGTAGCTCACCCTTAGATTATATATTATTCATACCACAGGTATCCGGTGTCGATAGCCCAAAGTATTCAAATGAAGAAGGGTTGTAGATGCAGGATGAATCCAGGCAGACGTTTTAAAGCTGCAATATTACTTTATGAAACATTTTGTCTGTGAAACATTTCCTTAATAAAGGAATATTGCAGCTTTAAAACGTCTGCCTTGATTCATTCTGCATCTACAATCCTTTAAAAAAAACCTTTGATTTTTCAAAGTCCACCAAATGACTCCAAATTGTTTCTAGGATGTCCCCCAAAGTTTAAAATAGCAATTCGGTAGGTTTTAGATGGCGAGTGGTCCAGTTCAAATTTTTAAAGAGACAGTACATGATAAATTGTGAAATTCTTTTTTTTTTAACTCAAATCAAATTTGGACTATTCACTAGTCGAACTTCACTAAAATAAACTCGAATTTAAAAATTTGTATTTTCAATTCAACCCTTGATAAATCTGCCCCATAATGTCTGATGATTCACACAGAATGTCATGCCAAATTTTGTCTCTTATCCAGATTTTCTTTTACAACCTGAGATTTACCAACATGTGTTTCAAATGAAGGTTTGGAATAATTTCCAATATCTGTGCTTGGTCTTGGCATATACATTGGGAAGGGTAATGTGATACCTGCCATACTCTCGTACGCCTATACCTGCAATATTCATGGTGAGTAATGCATGAAACCTTATAACACTACCTTTAATTTTCCAAGTCACTTCTTACTTTATCAGATATATTTAGATGTTGGTGTGGTATTTTATGAACAGAAAAGGATAAACTTTAACAGATCAGCTCAAAAAAATTTTTTACATTACAAAATGAGCTATTGACACTTTAGGGCAGAACTACACGGCAGACTTCTGTGCATTTCTGTCGCTGCGTCAAGTCGGATCTGACAGGAACAATCAACCCTGCGACACGGTCCGATTTCCTATTACTTTACCTTGCTCCTGTTGGATCCGACTTGACGAGGGCGTTTTGTCGCCCAGCATCGGGTCCTACGTAAACGCGTATAAGTCTGACGTGTAGTTCTGACCGTAGAGAAAACATTGTAGCATGTATCCCATTTGTGGTAGAGTCTTGCGCGGGTCCATTTTTTGCAACTAGGGTTGCCACCTGGCCAGTTTTTTACCGGCCTGACCGGTATTTTTGATGGCTGATCCCAATGTTATTAATAGGGAAAAAAGCCAAATATAATGGAATGCCGGTATTTTTTTAAAGAAAAGGTGGCAACCCTATTTGCAACCCGTAACCTGCAATCAGCAAACCAGACCCGCATTCCTACCCGCCTGCACCTGACCCGCATGTACCTTATCCACAACCCGGACCCGCTGACCATCAAAAATCAATAAGTGCTGTCATGCTGACCATCAAGAAACAGGAAGTGCTGTCAGTTTAACCACGGGAGACATCATTTGAAGTAAGCGTGGTCAGAAAAAATGAGTTCAAACCCCTATTGAGAAGACCCGCGGGTAACCTGACGCGCCGCAAGACTCTAATTTGTGGGATTTGATTGTTATCTGATGCATGCCTGCCAACCTCCATAACACAAACAAGAATGGCTGTAAACTAGATGTTTTCTCCACGTGACATTTATTACCACACCTACAGTAGAAACTTTCCCTTTTTCTAAGTTCCTCTTTGCTTAACAAATCACTTTGTAGGAAATGTCTTCCCTGAAAAAGTAGCACTGTTTGCTTATTTAACACGTGGCGTACAAAAGCTATAAAACCTAGATAGCAAAATGCTATAGAGAAGTTTTTTTTTCTGAGGTACATGGGTTATTCTTTAGTGCAACTGCTGGAGAAAAATATATTTTCAGGGCCCTGCCACCAATGTTTTTTTTAAACTTGTAGGGGGTCCTGACTAGTGATGATACCCGAGGGTTTACCCGCAGGTTGGGGTGGGTTTGGGCCGACCTTATACCCAACTTCCGGGTCGCAGGCGTGTGCGGGTTGAGCTCTTCTGACAGCTCTCCCTGCCTGCAACCTTACAACTGCAGGCTTCTGGTTTCACTTTTTATAGACACACGCCTGCTCGCCCCACCCCTTTTGTGACAACATTGGTGGGATAGGTTGGTGCGGGTCTATAAAAGGAACCTGGAAGTTGGGTTTGGTGGGCGCAGGTGGTGTGAGGGCAGGTCGCTCAAACACAGAAGGCCTGAAAGCATAAAAACAAGGAGCAAGAGACTATTTAACAGCTTCTTTCCAAGAGCAGTTAGACTAACTGCAAATAAGTCCAATATTTAGTAGAGGACCAACCACAAATGAGTGCAGCAGATAGTAGAGAACCAACAGCAAATTAGTTCAACTTATCTCATGAACTCATTAGTCTAACACTTATATGTACTCACTGCACTTACTACCATACATAGCAACTATATATTGCACTGAACCCATTGTACTCTATTATTATTACTGCACTCTGCAATTCTATATCATAAAAAAATTTAAAAATATGTCTCACTTCTCTATGCTAAACCAGTGTTTTAAAAAACATTTATGGGGGACCCTGGCCACCAATGATTTTTTATAACTTGTAGCATACTTCCCAACATTTTGGAAGTAACAAGAGGGACAAAAACTATTTTTACACATAGGACGGCAATATTTCTGACAACACCCATTTTTTGGCCACACCCCTTAATTATCATGTTCATTTTACTAAATTTGACAGGTTATGAAAGCTTGAAAATATTTCTCCTTAGCTAAACTTTTATAATTACTTATTTTCTTATCTCAAAATTGTTACAAAGTATCTTATTTGCACCTGTTAGCTTTTCTGGGCTCTCTGCCTAAAGCCAATTAAGTTAGAAACTTTGTTTCTTTTTCTGGCCCTTCAGTGCAGAGAAAAGAGGGACTTTCCAGTACAAATGAGGGACTGCGGGTTGAGCTGTCAAAAGAGGGACTGTCCCTCCGCAAAAGGGACAGTTGGGTGGTATGCTTGTAGGGGGGCCCTGACCATCAATGTTTTTTTTTTTAATAAAACTTTTTTAGGGACCCTGGCGCCAATAGTTTTTTTTTACTTATAAGGAGGGGGACTGAATAACAATGATTATTTTTAAATTGTAAGGAAGCCCTGACCACCACTGTTTTTTAAAAAAAACTTTATGTGGTACCCTGGCCTACATTTATTTTTAATTATAAGGAGCCCTTGACCATCAATGGCTTTTTTATAAATAGTGAGTGAGGGGGGATTCTGTTTTTAGCACTGGTGTAGACTTTTTACTATGGTGTGGGCGGGATCTGGGGTGGGGCATGGGTGCAGGGGGCCCTGAAAATTTTGCTGTAGGGCCCCATGATTTCTCATAGCAGCCCTGCCCATAGGATACATTTTGCTAACTTGCCATAGCTAAGTAATCTTTGGGATAGTATCGTAGAGGAAGATGGATTAATGTTAGAATGCAAAGCCAAGTGATAATGAACTTCAATTCTGTTGGAGCAGACATACTTGTTGCCGAGTCGTGTGTGAGCAGGTTTAATGCAATTGTTTCACCCTTCATTGTTCATTTAGTGTATAATGATGACCCATTGATAATGTATATATAATGCCCTGCAAACTCACTGGGGCTATAGGTATTATTAAAGGACGACAATGACGTTTCAATCCAAAGCCGCTACACGCTCAGTTTTACGATGCCCGGAAATATTTCTGTGCGAGTTCAACTGAGCTCTGCCCTATTTTAATGGAAGCTTGTCACACAGTCAGTATATCATCCGGCAGCTCCTCTTAGCAGCTAAGTGTCTATTGTCCAAAACAAAGAGAAACAGTCGCTAGTACACTTATAAAACCAACAATTGAATCGGCCTCCATACACAGACTGCTGCCACTATCAGGACTTGACGCATTGCAGGTACAGCGCAACCAATAGCAGCGCTCAGCTCTTCCGAGAAAGCATTGCAGGGTCCCAATAGCCAATCACCACACTCCACACATAGGCTTTACGAAGACCTCACAACGCCAACTAAGCAACGGGCTTGTGTGCGGTGTAACGAGTATTCCAGTGGTGTAACCTTCCGCGCTGAAATGTAGTCCCAACGAAAAGAAGTCCCACTTAGGTGCTGTGTGTTTCTGTAAGATGCTGGTGTAGTAGGACAGCGTTAGCTGCTCGCTGGTGACCAACTGTTGCCATGCTTCTAAACAAACTGCTTACAGTTAGTGGTCGGACTCGGTTTGCAAGTAATAATGCATTTTCTACAAACGAATGAAAAGCATCACATATGATTCCAGAATGTATCTTAAAAAAGGAGCGCCAAATGAGCAATATGAATACATAATTATATTTCAAAAGATTTGTTTTTTATTTTGTTTAAGCAGAACATTGCGGCTCCTCTTTCAACTTAACAATTAGGGATTTGTGTTGTCACCTTTAATGAAAAAAAAAAAATACTGGACTTCCTATATATTTATCTTTTTTCCCTATTAATAACATTGGGATCAACAATCATTTTTACTGGCCAGGCCAGTAAAATTTTGGCCAGGTGGCAAACCTATTATTCGCCCTTTTTCAGCAGGATTTGGATTCAGCTGAATCCTTGTGCCCGGCTGAACCAAATCCTAATTTGCATATGCAAATTAAAGGCGGGGAGGGAAATCATGTGACTTTTTGTCACAAAACAAGGAAGTAAACATATGCAAATATGCAAATTAGGATTCAGTTCAGCATTTGGCCAAATCTTTCATCATAGATTTGGGGGTTTGTCCGAACCCAAAATAGTGGATTCGGTACATCACTAGTAACAATGAGCTTCCTGTAATGTCTAGAGACAGATTCCAGACAGGACCAAAACGTTGATAATAATTCCTTTTTGTGTTTGGCTGCATTATGAAGTCCTGCAGTGCGTCAATTATGGGGAACAACTTGCTTACCTACTCTGCTATATCACTATGATTCTTCTCGGGTGTCCGTAGCATTTTACCAGAAGCTTGGCTTCCAAATTGCAGTGGTAAACTGGGTCTCCTGCTCCATTAGTATCTGCAAAGTAGTGAACTGGCCATAAGGCTTATGGAGCACACATTTTGAACTTCTTACAGAGGACCAAGGCAAGCAAAATTCCTGTACTCGCTGATAGCCACATATAAGGAACACTGCCTATGGCAATTGCTTCTGACAGTAAGTAAGTTTTGCTTGGAAGTTGGAACACAGAAACCAGCAATGGCTGCCTACCAGCATATTTGTCTGCAAGAGACTTTGCATTTCAGTTGGCCTAGCCAATAGATGCTACCTGTTGATTGATTGCTTGCTATGGATGGGCTATGGATGGCTAGATTAACCAAATCCAGCCTGGGATTTATAATAGGCCCTCAAATTTCAGGTGTATAGAAGCCCAGACAGCTGTACACCTGCCAAATAAAGAGTGACTCGATATGGCATATTACACCAGCCCCTATGGCATATGGCCAGCTGGCCAATTACAGGCCAGCCTGCTTGTAGCTAACAATTTAAAATTTAAAAACATCCCCATGGATCTTTTCTTCACCTCTCTCTTGTTCTTTACAATTGACTCCTCTGTCATTGTTTTTGAATATGCCATTTGGTATGCATGAGGATCATCTCAAATACAATACTTGCAAAACCTCCAATGAACAGAAGCATTTCAGTACTAAAAACAAAATGCCACAATCTGGGGAATAGAGGAACTGAGTGGTACAAACATGTAGATACTGTACTTTGAGATTTGGCTTGTTCAGGAGAAGAATAAAAAAATATATAATTTTTTGCAAAGTATTGGGTATTATCCATACCTTGGTTTAATCTAGAGTTTAGCTGCTTTGCATGTTGTCTCAGGCCTTGTCCTTATTTAAACAGTTAACTAGCAACAGCAGCGTGGGTAAGAGTTTGATGTGCGAAGTTTGTTTTCTATGTCAATAGTCAGCATTTACAAGAATGTAGCCGGCTTGCTTTGTCATAGACTAAGCTTCCTGAATATCGACCCTGCTAGAGATATTCTCTAAATGTAGCTGGGTTTTTGTGTTGATGGCTGTGTTACACCCACAGCAAATTTCACGGCATCAAATTTATAAATACATAATATGCTTCTGATATGCATTCTTTCCAGTCTTGCTTGTCAGATGCTCATTTTTACCTAACATATCTATTCATTTGAATCATGTTTTGCTGATCTATTGTTTTACTGATTAATAGATTATCTAGTGCATTTGAGAACTTTCTTGTGCACAGTGATCCTGTTCATTCTTTTAATTAAGACTTTAAAGTGGTTTAACAAGGGATGGACTACCCAGCACTGCACTTTGGCTTTGTTTAGCAACAAATGTGCCTACTGTACTTATTAAAGTGGCAAGTTTTAGATACAAGTCTTTTGTATTGGAAAAGAAAATGTAAAAACAAACCTGTTTCTATTAACCATAATTAGGGACTGCCTCCAGGTATAATGTGCAGTGTGAAACACAATAAAGTTATATTTAGCACGAACCCTTATGCTATGGATACGTTCATCATCAGCAGATCAGTTTTAAAACTGTCTCATTACAGTAACCACCTTCTATTGTACAAAGGTAATAAAGTGCATGCTGAATACTAAACTAATTAGTAAAGAGATCAGTACTGATTGTCAAATAGTTTTTTTTTTTCTTATTGATCTGTGCAGTATTTTAAATATGTCTAACATTTAACTTGATGTTTGGTATCTTGGCATTAACTGTATCTACAAAAGAAGCTACATTGTCTTAAAAATACCAACACGGAGTGAATAAAGTTACAGGTTAATTAAGAGCGGTAAATGGCTCTTACTGACCCAGATATTTTGTAAGCATCACTGCATATGTAAGCTAATTTACAGTTCTACAGGAAAAGTGACCAACAGCAGTAGAAAATGCCTCATCTGATAAGAAATATCTCAGAGAGTAAACTTCCAATCATGTTTGTCACTTATGTGACCCATTCCAAAGTATATGCTAAATACTTCTACAAATGATTTGTCTTTAAATCCAGATTATAAAGGATTAGTGGCAGGGCAAATAAAGTGTTAAACACTACCCTTGTAAGAAAAAAAAACACACCACATTCAACGATCCATAAATATTGATTTATTCATCTATATTCAGTTTGAATTCTTGCTGCCCCACACCATCCCACTAAAAGGGTCTACTCTAGTTCTTCTCATTTAATGTGATTAATATTAATAAGAGCATCTTTCACCAGTATAACCTAACACCAATGTATAATTGCGTTTAACAGAGGAAACACAATCAGATAGTTATAACATGTAACACAGCACCCACACAGATGGAATTCTAGATGATGCCAACTAATTACATCCATCCTCTCCCTTCCTAAACCTGATACCTGATTATGGGTGTGCATATTTAGGTAGATTGATAAAACTAGACCTTGCCTAAATTTGGATAGAGTTGGTTTCTAATTGAAATACATTGTCCGACACTGAAACACGGAAACAAGAAATCATCATAAAGCTGTCCTTCCAAAGTCTATGGTATAATTCAGCCCAAACCTGCGACTTTTCATGTGTGGCTGAAGTTTTATTCATAACTGTCTTCTCTAGTCACTGCTTGTATTTTCCATTCAGCTGCACCTGCAGGGGGCTTCCTTGGTATCAGATGTAAAAATGAAAACACGAGTACTTGTTATAGACAATAGAGTTGCAGGGAAATCCTTTTACAACTACAGGAGTGTACAATGGTGTGGCTGAAAGCAAGAATCTATTTAGGGCATGCTGCAGAATGCAACGGTTGCAGTACAAGGAACGTTTTATTAGCCATGCACAGGGTTGCCACCTTTTCTGGAAAGAGAATTCCAGCCTTCCTATATATTTATTTTTTTCCCCTTTTTATAACATTGGGATAAAGTCGATAAACCATCATTTTTACCCGTCCCTAGCCATGCAGCATTTGTATTCTGCCAAGGTTTAGGTGGTCAGTGTGGGAAAACTAGCAGGTTTTAAATTCAGGAGATGCAACAGGGTTCGCTCCCTGGGACAAACAAACCAAATGACTGTAATGTTTTCCTTCCATTGTCCTTTGTACTGCTCCCCCCAATACCCCAAACTTTCTGCAGCCTCTCCCTGCACCAAACTGCTTAGAACACGTCATCCACGCGCAGCAGCAGCTCGATGCATCTCCCGGGGGTGTAGTCAGACGCTGCCGGTGAATTGCATGGGGAGTGTACTTGCTATTTCATAACCTCATAAGGGCAAGTAATTTTGCGCCTACTAGCAAAGCAACTAGCGATCATGTGCACCACGTAGGCCATTTGCCCACAAAAGCAACAGATCCGGTGCACAAATGCCCCTTTATTACAACAGCTGCCACTGAGGTTACGATCATTCCCTAGGTAGAGTCCCTCTTACTACCCAAGCGGCCAGGACAGGGTGCAGCCTCTGCCCGCAATGTAATATGAGCGCTGCAACGTAGTTAGAAGGCGTGGTTATGTTGTGCAAAGCAGACGCGCAGCATTGTATTACCATAGGTGGGCGTGACTATGCAGGTGATGGGCGTGTTCGCCAGCTGCAGCACCGGCCGGATCTCGTGTAGTGTGTGGCCGTTGGCGGAGGGATACACGCATATAAAGGGGTGAGGCTTCAATTCACACCCCTAGCACTCTGTGGAGCTGCGTGAGCTGACAGGTTGACTTAAGCTGCTTTGTGGAGAGATACCGGGAGCAACCCTCTGCATATTCCTCACGAGCATTCCAAGACCACAATGGTAGGTACCGGAGGTGTATATACACTGCCGTGACCCGCTCTATGGCTTCTATCCATCCTTTGCCTGTTGATACACGGGATACTACGACTCGTTTTCACAACGAATACAATTGTGCTGCTACACCAAAGTATTTTGTAAAAACCGTCTGTGCAGGTATTTTCTAGTTAATTGGCTCCTAGGAGCTTTCAGTTTATGCCGGTAAGCCTTCCAGTTCGCGGGCAGGGAGGAGGTGCGTAAGTGGCTGTCATCTCCGCGCCTTTTAGGTTTAGCGTGCTGTGTAACGCGCGTGCATGAGGCGCGCTACCTCCCTTCTATGCGGCCGACACCCTGCAGGGCGGAGATCCCTGGGCGCTGTCACCCTGCTGCAGGGCGTTTGTGCTGTTTAGGGCTGGGTGTTGGCGCTGCTGTTGGCTTGTGTTGCAAATTCAAATGTAGCTCACGTGTGCTGCTGAGTAACTCTACAGTCTGCTTGCTCATATAAAAATATCCCGCCTCATCCCAGGTGCATTGCATATTAAGTTATGTGGTGGTGTATGCGAGCAGTAGCCTCTCATTGCTTTACTAATGACACTTACACGAGGGAACGCCCTGACTGGATGGCTCTCTGGGCTCCTGGCTCTATTTGCACATTCCTCCCACCATTTGCCTCCCCTTTACCTCTGTGTAGTTTAATTACCTGTCCCTGCCTGTGGCACTTAAAAAAAAAAAAAGTGCTTGAGGAATTCTGCGGTTTCTGACTTTCTCCAAGTGCAGATGAGCTGGTGTAGGGGTCCCATGTAAAGTTTAGTCATCACTCCCCACATTTAGGAAGTGGCCTAGGTTCACTAGACTGGGAGCCCACCCACTGAAAGTTTGAATGGAGCAGACACTATGAATAAAGAACTCCCTTTTGCAGCTTGGCATCACTCTCAAAATGTGGGCCGGATACAAGCACAGGGTGACATACTCTTCATAATTTTCCACATAATTCCACCAGGTTGTTAAAACAAAGTAGGCTCTGTGATGAAGTGTTTGTAACACGAAACGCGTAAGGCTGTGGACACAATAAACCCTTTCTACTTTGTACAACCTAGTGAAAGATTGCCTTTATTTGGAGTGCCTGCTCAATTGAAATTTTCCGTTTCTCCCAGTGCCCTCTACTTGGTGCTTTGAAGTGGAGGTTTTTGCCTCACAGGCTGAGCTTGTAGAAGATATAATCCTAATAAACCACTACTTTGCAATTTATTGCAAGGTTGCATGTGTGTGATGTCTTCATAATCCATTGCCCATGCATAAAACTCCCTGCTTTGTGGCAACAATTTAATGAACATTAATGCTGTGGCAGCCATTTGCAAGAGATTTGTCCTCATCGAAACCCTAGAATTTTGCAGACCTGTTGGACCTTTACTACCCCAGATAGGTTGTTTCATGTTTGACTAGTGAGCTGTATAGATCAGGCAGATAGCTGCTAGCTTTGCCTTTCAACCGCTTTGAAGCAAACTGTGCATGCATACCTTGTGTTTTTACTTGCATAGTTGGGAATGTAACTGTTAATTAAATTTGGCAACTGCCCAATAATTTGACTAGAATGGCTGGCAGAGCATTTCAGATTAATTACTGTGATTTTATTCTGCAGATGTAACACAAGTTTTTGCTCTTTCTTTAGTTGTCAAAGGAAATGTTAAAGGAATCTTGTCATGGGGGAAAAAAATTCAAAATGCATCAGTTAATAGTGCTGCTCCAGCAGAATTCTGCACTGAAATCCATTTCTCAAAAGGGCAAACAGATTTTTTTATTTCATTTTGAAATCTGACATGGGGCTAGCCATATTGTCAATTTCCCAGCTGCCCCAAGTCATGTGACTTGTGCTCTGATAAACTTCAATCACTCTTTACTGCTGTACTGCAGAATGGTCCTAAAGCTTGTGGTTTTGGCCTGTTAACCTTATAAGTCATAGAAACTGAAGTAGGATTTTCCTCTTGTTTCTTGAAACCTGCATTGTTCAGAATGAGATCTGCAATGTTTAAAAAAAAAAAAAGTAGAAAGCATGTTGGCTATAGCATACAATAGTGACCATTGTGAATGTGCTTGATAATTTAAGCCACCAAGGAGTTGACCAGATAAGAACACTTTATACAGGTCATGGAGCTCGAGGTGATGTGTTATATTTTCTAATCTTTTTTACAAAGCAGGTACATTGCTATAATACATAATTGTCCTGTAAAATATGTCATCACTAAGCACTAACTGTAACGGGTACTAAACAAAGTCTTGTTTATAAGGGTATAATTTACAGAATGACTCTTGTGTATTTAATGCATATATTTTACCTAAGAGCTATGGTTTCATTTGAAGTAAAGTAGGATGAATCCAAATAAGTGCATCTGCGGATACCTGAGCATCCTTAACACGTGAATCATTGTGTACATCTTGTAATGTTGCTGTGTTTTGCTTTTGTAATAGGCTGATCAACTGACAGAAGAACAGATTGCTGGTGAGTGTACACTGCTCCACAGTATTTACCAATTTTATTAACTACAGGTATGGGATCCATTATCCAGAAAGCGCTGAATTACAGGAAGGCCAACTCCCATAGACTCCATTTTTAATAAGACATTTGATTGAAATGGTTTCTCTATCTGTAATAATAAAACTGTACTTTGTATTTGATCATAAGTAAGATATAATTAAGTTATTGGAGGCAAAACAGTCCTATTGGGTTTATTGTTTTTAGTAGACTAAAATGGTGATCCAAACTACAGGAGAACAGGTCCCATACTTTTACTCTCCTGTAAAATTATTCTAACTTTATACAAGGCAATAAACATTCAATATATTTTAATGTGCAAGTTTATAGATTTACAAACTTTTTGCAACATGTGTTTGAAGTGATAGCAGAGTGGCTACAATTTCTGTGTCTTGGGTTTCTGTGAGGTAATATTGGTTTGAGTTTAATTCTCATGTTTTTTTTTTTTTCATAACAGAATTTAAGGAGGCTTTCTCCTTGTTTGACAAAGATGGTGATGGTACCATCACAACTAAAGAACTTGGGACAGTTATGAGATCTCTTGGTCAGAACCCAACAGAGGCTGAGCTTCAAGATATGATCAATGAAGTAGATGCTGATGGTAAGCTTGAAGATAATGATGCTCTATAGAAAAAATCTGCATGTTTTCAGAGATGTTGGAATGGCTGAAACAATCTATGAATATGCCTTGCCAAAGTCCAAAAGCTAAGTGACTAAGCCTTGTAGGTGCAAACATATTGCCTACAGTTGGTTCAGCTTTGCAGCCAAAGGTTGCATGCAACAGAAATATTCTTTGGGAAGAACCACACCAATTCTATGGGAAGAATTCTAACATCACTTTAGTGCTTCATAAACAAGTGACAAAGCCCCATAGCATCTCAAGGTTGTTGTCTTCAGTAGTTGGCCAACCTTCTGGTGATCTGAGTGCAATGTGCGCTTAGTTTGTGGTGGCCTTGATGTTTTTCTATAGAAACTGTTTAAACATACTACAACCTTTTGTTTTGTAATTTCTATTATAGCTTTACTTATTGTCCCAAGGCTAATTACTAACCTAGGCATCTGAGCACTTTGTCCCCACTAGACATTAAACAATCTCCTGAATGCTCTTGAAATGAAAGTTGGTTCCCTAGCATTCTCTGTGCTTCAGTTTTTTTTTTTTTTCTTTAACCAGAATTGGTAGTATTTGACTTGGGAACACTTCTTCTTTTACAGGCAATGGAACAATTGACTTTCCAGAATTCCTAACCATGATGGCAAGAAAAATGAAAGATACAGACAGTGAGGAGGAAATTCGTGAGGCATTCAGAGTTTTTGACAAGGTATAGTTTCTAAGCATATGCAAAGGCTTGGCTATCAAATACAATATCAGATTAGCATCTTGTGTAATTATATACATTTTTCCATCACCATGATTTGTAGTTGTGCAAGTGACCCAAGAGGCTTATCATGATATTAATGTTAAATCTGAGCATTTAAGGGTGGTGGCAGATGGGGAGATTAGTTGCACAGGGATCTTTACTGGGGGCAACAAATCTCCCCAAAATGTCTTCCCACTGGTAAAAATGTGAATCCCCATGGGATGGCATGCGCATTGCTTTGTTTTCCATATTCGCACAAAATTTTGTTGTAAGGCGGCTTCAGAAAACCAAAGCATTGCTTCTGCCTTGCCACCTGCAATTCACATTCTTACCAGTTGGAAGGCATTTTGGGGAGATTAGTCACCAAGTGATGAATTTTTGCTTTTGCTGGTGTCCCACCACCCTGTTATGGATATTCCAGATTTACTATTATAGTGCAGACTACAGTCCTGCAGTAAGTGACAATTGAGTAGTGGTGCAGTTTGACATAGTGGTCTCTCGGGGACTTCAGATCTTAATTGCCATGCTTACTGGCATACAGACTGTTGTGCCATGCTCTTCAGTGATCTCCTAATAAAGAGCTACATCATAGAACTGAGGTGGTATCAGACTTGTTAGCTGTGGCTTTAATTAATGACTACCAATAAATGTTTTTGAATAGAGTCTTGTGAAGTGTAATGATGTTGGCTTCAAATATGGCATTCGTTTCATTTTTATTCTTGTATTTATAGGATGGCAATGGTTACATTAGTGCAGCAGAGCTCCGCCATGTAATGACTAATCTAGGAGAAAAATTAACAGATGAAGAAGTAGATGAAATGATCAGGGAAGCAGATATAGATGGTGATGGCCAAGTCAACTACGAAGGTAAATATTTATCTAAAATCGCCTACCTTTTAGTTTTCTGTAAATCAGCAAAGACGTGCCTGCTTTTCCTAAACACATTGTTATTGATTTACTGACCTATATGCAAAGCAGCAATTTGTTTTGATCAGTCTATTACAAGATCTGCTGGATTATTCTTCAACTGGGCTGGCACAGCATCTAATTGTAAGTGGCATCTCCATTATTGGCAAAATTAAAGGATCAGTAACATAAAAAAATTAAATAGTTTTAAAGTAATAAAAATATAATGCAGTGTTGCCCTGCACTGGTAAAACTGCTGTTTGCTTCAGAAACACTACTATTTATATAAATAAGCTGTTGTGTAGCCATAGGGGCAGCTTTTCAAAGGAGAAAAGGCTTGAATTACACAGCAGATGGCAGATAAGCTCTGTAGAACATAATGTTATCTGTTATCCTGTCCCATGTAGCAGTTTTTCAATTTCCGCCATTTCTACTCAGCAGCTTGTTTATATGAACTATAGTAGTGTTTCTGAAGCAAACAGATCAGTTTTAACAGCACAGGGCAACACTACATGATATTTTCTTTACTTTAAAGCACTTTCATTTTTTGGTGTTACTGTTCCTTTAATATATAGATAATTGCCTTGTGGAAACCACTTGCACATGAACAGAACTGCCAATCAAGGCCTCCTTTCAAATAGCATAGCAGGGAATAAAAAGTTGCTTGTTGTAAATGACTAGACCTAGCAGATTTGTTGCTTAACACCCTTACTCTTGGTGATAACTGATTGCAGTGTGTACTTTTTTTTTTTTTTTTTTTTTTTTTTTTTTTTTTTGGATCATTCTGAGGCAGCATTTATTTGCAAGGGCCAGTATATAACTAACATGAGTGGCCATACAAATAGCCAAATGCTATTTTGTCTGTTCAGCACCTCTTCAGTTAATCAGGCAGTTGCTGTGAATGTTCTCTCCACTCATCTAATTGGGTAGTATTTAAACTACTAAAACCCACACCAGAATGCAGGCTCTATCAGCCCGCACCTTCGGTTTGGGGAAATTATTTCGACCCATAGGTGCACTTTAACTTTTATAGAGTCACACAATTGATCAAATTGGCTGGCTAAACTGCATTGTTTAAATATACCAAATGTATCTGGGAGTTTTTGTAGATTCCTAGATGTTTTCAGCCATCATGTTTAGTATTTAGCACATACCAACCTGAAACATCACAGTACACTTTATGGAGCAGGAGTTGACTGTACAAAGAGGCTGGATGTACTGCAGTGTAGCTGTGCTCTGAGTTGCCTGGCTTTCACTAAGGTTCTTATGAATACACTGTATACATACGGACTTGCAGGAAATTCTCATAATTCCTGCAAGTACAACTGTTCTGGACAAAGCTGTTTTGCTTGACCTATTGTAAATCTAGCATTTAAAGGCAGAAGGCTTCATATTTACTGTAATTTTTTTAACACCTTTGCTGCTTTGATGTGACTGCAAACCACCTAACTAATCTGAGCACTAGCCTCTATTTCTATTTATTTTATTTTTTTTTGACTGCTAGTTCTAAAATTGTGGTGATGGTGGTGTTCACACTTGTATTTGCTGCCTAGAAGCCTCAAGAGTTTAAGGGCTCTTCCAGACGAAGAGATTGCAGGGAGATTTGTAGCCTGCGACAAATCGTTGCGTGTTTGGGGCAACAAATCTCCCTGCATCTCTTCCCCCAGTCTTGCGCCCGGTAAAGTCAAAGTCGCATGTGCCTATTCACACGCGGCGCTTTAGCAAAGAGCCCTAACAGTCTGTTGCTAGAATATGGTGATGGGTCTGTAAGGCTGGCTAGAAGTGGGATTCATTTTCTGCAATGCTGTTGTGCCATATATAGGAAAAACCTACTCCCAGTTATATAAATCTCCATGTTCCCCCCCCCCCTTAAATTTACATGCTGATGAATTTGTATGTACAGTCTATCACTCACCAGAGCAAGTGTTCACTGATCTTATGGTTCCCTGTTAATCAGCCTTTGTCCCTGGATGGTATAAGCTCACTGGGAAGCACGAGATGAGTCTGTCTTAGTTTCTTGGTGTGAGTCTTTTAATGTGTTATGGGAGAAGACTGAAACAAATGATCTATTAAAATGTGGATTCTGCCTTTACACTACTGTTTTAAGGGTTTAAAGCACTGCATGCATCCCCTAAATTAAAGTTTGACATGCCTGCTTAAGGCCAGTGTGCTTTACTGTGTTGTGACTTTTTTTTTTTTGTGTTCACTTCAGAGCTAGGTAGGAATAACTGAAAACCATTTCATTCTACTCTCTTGTACTTTTGTTGCATGTAGCAGTTCTGCTAGTTGTAACCTTATAGTATCCCTGACTGAAATGTTGACATTTCTTGGAGTGCTTCAATGATGCTGTGGTAACCTCTCTATTATCCATTGATTCTCAAACCATTTTCTTTTCTTCTAGAATTCGTACAGATGATGACTGCAAAATGAAGCCTCCTCACCTTTTCCCCTCTAGAAGAATCAAATTGAATCTTTTACTTACCTCTTGCAAAAATGTTCATTTACTCATTCTGTTTCTGTATAGCAAAACTGAATGTCAAGAAGTACCTTATGTCCACAAAAATCTGCATGTAATGGTTGGTGATCCTGTTCCCAAAAGATCAGTCTAAACATCAGTTTTACAGTATATAAATACTTGTACTACCTTAAACAACAAGGAAGCACTTAGTGGACTCCTAACGTTCCATTTGCTAATGATTACTCCACTGTTTGGGCTGGCCAGTTTTACATGCATGCAGCTTGACAATTGAGCACAGTCGGACCTTTGTATTTAAAACAGATGAAAAAAAAATGAAACTCTATCCACCATCTTTGGTGCAGTATGTTTCAATTTGTAGTTTAACTTGTCATATCTGGTTTACTTTAAATAGTTTTATACCTCAGAATGGTATGCATCAAAATGGCTGAAGGGATGAAAATTTGTGAGGAAAGCCCCTGATGGTTGAACGGTTCTTTTGTACTTGGTGCGCTCCCAATATCTTAAAGAGATTCTGACACCTGAAGTCAAACTCTTTTTTACCTCTATTATAATAACTGGCTTTGAAAGCTACTTCTAACTTTGCCATAAGGTATTTGCATGATGCTTTTGCATTACCTGTCTGATCCCCATGTTCCTGAATGAGGGGGGCTGCCATATTTGTGCACCCAGCATCTGTTATCATTACAAACTGTAACTAACAGACTGGGATGGGACTGTTAGGCTGGCAAAGTAAGAGTGTCAGAGAGTCAGGCTTAGAAATTTCAGCTAACAATTATATACAAAAACAAAACCTTTCAGCAAAAAATGATCAACATGACCTATAGGTAACAATTAATGTACATTCATATGTTAAATTTCATTTTTTAGTGTCAGTATCACTTTAAACTCTGGATCGCATGTCTGTTCCAATATTGGTTTAAAGTTGTTTGCATTGCACTAAAGTGAAATGGATGTCAGGCTGTTACCGTTCACAACATTTTTAAGAATCCTTCACCTAGCAGCATTTTTGGACTCATTTTAAAATCTTCTGTATGCGACTGGGAGCTGGCAGTGTACCCTATACCTGTATAGGACTTCAGCACAACTATCAACAAAGTTCAAGAAATGTCAAATGTCCATTCCAAGTTGTAAATTCTAGTTTTTTTTTTTTTTCCAATAAAAGACCATTATCGTAATTTTATTTTTTGTTGTAAAACAAATTTATTCATCCATGTACAGTTTACTGTTCATAGTTTCGCTCTCTGAAGAGAACTCCCTAGTTGTATCTAATATTGTCTTCCCCTTTAGCTTCACTTTATTTAGTATTGATACATTTGTATTCTTAGTGAAGGCTGTTACTATGCGTAAACCTAACGGTTACACAATCGGCACAGGTTCTACTGTAAATAGCCATGTTTTGTTCTTCTGAATGCTTGGTTTTTTTGAGATGTCTAAATCTCCGTTTTTTCTTAAGGTTGTAGGCGCACATAAACCATTTTTGCATGCACAAACAGTACAGACCTGTAATGGCACATTCTAGCTTTACAATGAACTTGCTTTGAGGAATAAAAGGGACTCCTAGTTATTTACCTGTGACTTGCATTCATATGCTTAAATGTTCATTAACAATAAACTAAACCACAAATTTGACCCCTATTGCTGTGACTTTAGCCCCATCATATTGATACAGTGGCTTTGTTGCACAGTTGTGTGTACACAATGTAAAGAGATGACCTTAGACTACTCTGTACAAATGTCTACCACTTCTTTTGCTTGATTTAAGGGACTTCAGAAGGGGAACTAGTCTACATACAGCGAAGAGCGGTGCTGTTGTGGATATGTTGGTTTATTGGAAAATGTAAGAGGAATGTGCAGTAGCTTGTGCACAAATGCATGCTGTTTCCACTTCTATGAAGCTGTGGTGAACACACTGTATTCCTACTGCATTGTTCTTCCCACTTGGTCCAGTGAGACTTGGATTGTAGTGACAAAAGCTGTTTAACAAAACCATATCTGACTTGTTCACCATAATGTCCTTTTTATCTAGGGATCATACTATTCAACTGTATACACTTACTAGAGCAGCTTTTGGAGTACCTACACTGATGAATACTTCTGAAGTAAAAATTGCAAATGGCTAAAATAAAGTGAAACGGCTTGAAAACTGGCTTCACATGTGTGCGGTTTGTTTACACATGGCAAGTATATGCATTTAACAGTGTTCCAGTAGATAAAACTACTTTACACAGCCCCACACTTGTGATAAACAGCTTGACTGTAGCAAACCCCAAAGAGCCTGGAGTAGAGGGCCTAAATCATCATAGAAGGAAGATACTGTCCTATACTAAAGAACACCTTTCTGATGTGCCGTTTGGCATCATAAAGGTTCTACAAAGTTTTTGGGGTTTTTTATTTAACTTGGGGCCTGTAAGTTTACAGCCACAAAGTTTCTCATATGTGCGTTGGTGTGTGTGGCACTGCTAAAGTCCCCTTTCCTTTTACTACAGAGCCTGTAGTATTGGTTTGCTCATGCTCCAGGCCAATACATGCAAATCCAGGAGGTAAATAGATGGGTGGGGTAACCTGGAATAGCAATGCCTGTCATGTATTGTGACCAACTAATAAAGCCAAACTAAAATCAAACCTTATTTGCGGTGGCTGCACTGCAGCAGGACCGATAAGTGTCAGTTTGGAAATGAATGTCCAATGCAAGGACCCAAAACACTTTTTTCCATTTTTCTGTAGCCTAATCAGTCTAATCATTTTAGCTGTTCATAAAATAAATTGTGCAACTTATTTTTAGGGTTAATAAGTGGAACCATGAAATAAGGAGGGGGGAATTCAAAAGGATGAAATTGGTATTAAATTGGAGTAAACTATTCATTCTAGAAAATCATCTGATTTCTGGATC
>CM044446.1:62704987-62735312 GCA_024363595.1 Xenopus borealis
TACTGTCATGGGAAAACATGTTTTTTTCAGTACGCATCAGTTAATAGCTCCAGCAGACTTCTGCACTGAAATCCATTTCTCAAAAGTGAAATCTGACATGGGGCTAGACATTTTGTCAATTTCCCACCTATCCCTAGTCATATGACTTGTGCTCTGATAAACTTCAGTCACTAAGAGCAGTGAAAGCAGCGGGGATACAGGAGTGGGATATGATCCATCTCAACAAGGCATTTAGTTGAAACAATATGAGTATATTGCAACACTTTATTTCGTTTCATAGGAGAACGGGTTTGCCTATCAGCGGAAATTACAGATTTCTGCTGTTTAACCTGCAGTTGTCCCAACTGAAGCATTTTGTCCTGAAGCGCACAGACTCCATCATTTGACTGAATCAACCGCTCAGAGCTGTGTGTTGTTATCTGTTACTCTCCCTGGCATAAAGTCTGGCTGATTCACATACAGTACATTAAAGAGAAAATGACCTATGTGATTTGGAAGCATTGTTGGGAGTGCTCCCTCCTGTTAAATTTACTCATAAAGTCTAAGGGGCAGATTCGCTAAAGGGCCAAGTGGCCTCACTAGTGAAAATTCACCAGAGATCCAATCCGCAGGGACAGCGCCAATTCATTAACAGGTGCAGACCACCATGTTGCTCCAAAGATTCCCTAAAGTGCGAATTTTTCTGAACTTTACCTCTTTCACCAGTTTCCTTCACCACCTTAGACCAGGCAAACTGATAAAACAAAGCTACTTCTTCCTCAATCTTATATCAATGCAGTGACATCATATCCTATACGCCGGAAAGTCATAAAAACTGATTTGATTGCCTTCAAAAGTCCAAACTATCAAAGATTTTTGAGTAAACATTTTATGGGACTGCTACATATTTTTTAGGGTGGGCTCGTATCTAGGACATTAGAGAAGCTTTTATGTCTTTATTTAGGTTCCCTGGTCATTTGTAATAAAAAGTGACCGCTTCAAGCATTGCCAACAACATCTCAAAAAAGACATGTATATAATTCTTATGTTCCTAACCTATTCAAATTCACCTAAGTGCAATTTCCGCTAGGCACAAACGAACGCTAGCGAATCTTTGCTATGAAAAGTCGCCAGCGTTTGGCAGCCTGGCCGCAACTACGCATTTGAGTGAATTACCACAGATAGAGCCAACACTTCAGGATGGAACTGATTTCTGGCAGGCTGTTGTTTCTCCTACTCAATGTGTCACAGTAGGACCTGGATTATTCTACTGTGAGTGCTGTTCTAAGATTTGGGATCTTCTATGAGGGCAAACTGCTATATTGCTCCACCCCTTTGCCTGACATGGGTACAGGTACAGTGATAAACACACCAGTCACCATAGCAACAATTCCAGGGTTTTTCCTCCTAAGGATCACTTGTAGCCTGGGGTTGCCTAGCATAGGAGAATACAAAACAGTGTGACATGCAACAGTTGTACGGCCCAGGTCCCCAGTTCTGGTTAATAGGTCCCATACCTGTATTTGGAAAGATCAAGCAGGTATTTAAAGGGGAAGTATCATGAAAATGTTATCTAAGCTTCATCAAGCTGAAACTTTCTAAAATCAATTAAATATTCTGCATTGTTCTGAAATAATCAAGTTTTTCTTCACTATCCGTCTCTCAGCATCTGTTTCTCTTCATTCTATCTTCATGCAGCAGCTGGGCGTCAGATAATCATTGAGCGTTATATCCAATTATAGGGGGGCTTCCTTTCCTAGCAGATGAATTATAACTCGCTCAGATAACTGATTCCAGTACAAACACAGTCTAACAAAATAACTACCTTTTGCACACATTCTACATGTAGAGAGACATGATATCTGGTGATTTTAATAGAGTGAATTCTAATACATCTTCTAGAGGTAATAGATATATTGGATCTAATTGTCCTGAAGCTTATATTAAATTTAAATTTTCAAGATAGTCCCCCTTTAAGCAACCCCTAACTAAAGGAGCCTGCATGCCACTGTTGCACCAGTTGACGTAAGACATTCACTTGTGCCACCGAGCACTGAATGGCTAAACAGTATTTGATGAGTGAGCAGTGTATTTACTTCTATGCAGCAAAATTCTCTCTGCCTTCAAAACAGCTTGTCATGGCTCAAGAGAAATAAGCCAGGACAGTGCAAAGCAATAGTACCTGACATTATCCATCTCAGAGTCTTGGTTGCCTTTTAAGTCCCTGATTCCCCTTAGTCCAGTGCAGACGATGGGATTCCATGCATGCTTCCTAAAACTATAGCCTATTATCCGGCAGGTCCCAGCTGACTACTTGCTGTGGCTCAGAGAAACAGTGGCTCTAAGTAGCAGCAGTTGTTTATGCCCCAGAGGAAAGACATGAATTATTCACACTGGCTATTTTAGTCTGCTACTGGTGTGTACTGGAGAGTTATGGAAAAGGTACATTAGCCTGGGAGGAGATAACATTATAAGATCATTCCACCCAAGTCAAATGAGGAGACCTGACCACTTCTCAAGACCTATACCCAGTTTTTACACCAGTAGATACATCCTGCTTAGAATTAAAGGATTAAATTAAATATTGAAGGTAAAGAATCCAAATGCCCAAGATATTGGAACTGCCCACTTTAGGTCTGTATAAGTAACTGCTGGGGAGGATTCCAGTCTACCAATAGGCATGTTAATGGACATCTACCAGTTCACCCTTAGTCCTGAAATGACCGTTCCACATGTACCAGATACACAAGATCACCTATTGTATTAGTGGAAAAAAACAGCAGTTTACTAAAGTGCAAATGAAGCCACTAAGGCTGGCTTTTAAAGAAAAGAACTTTGCTGGAGGCTTTCTATGTTCCAAGGGGACAAAAGAGGAGTGTTTTTCAGAGAAAGGCATATGGAATAGCTGGCACAAGTTTTTTTCACTGAGATAATGACAGCATCAAATATCAGACATTAGGATCCTGTTACTGATTGTATACTACTATTAACTAAAATACCGTATTACCATGTCAGGCAGCTTTTAATGCATACTGTCACCCCATAACAATTTTTTTTTCAAAAATGAGTATTTTATAGCTTCTGTTATGTAAGATATAATTTAAGCATCGTATTATGTAGATAGACTTGATTTCTCACAACTCATGAATTAAGGGCTCCCCCTAACTAACCTCCAAGTGGATCTTTCTTGTATATCTAGGAGCGGGATAAGGCATTCTCCCAATATCTCATCCTAACTGAGCCCTTGACAATGTGCCAGGCCCCCAAGGGGAAGTGTGGTAGTCACAGATGTGCACTGAGAGCTAAATGGTAAAGAGGATGAATTGTTGGATCCAAGATGGTGGCTGCAAAACGGTGGTGTAAACATTTCAATTCAAACAAATTCACTTCCAGTGTGCTTCTGATCAGCTTTACTATTCTGTCTCAATCACATGAATACCTGTGAATATGTGTATAGTACTAAAGTATAGTACTAACTGGCAAACTGAGCCCTTAGCCGGCCTCTATCCTATGATTTGACAGAAGCCTGAACAAGCCACGTTTTACAGACCCAATGCCGCCACTATTCTGTTGGAGCAAGGAGAGCAGGCTATCATGGTTAGTATATGGAATCCAAGGGAAGACATTTTATGCTTGTGCCACAAGTTACACACTTCAACATAAAAATCAGATTAGTTGACTCAGTAGTGGTAGAAATGCTGTTGGAAAAGTTTTACATTTTGGTGCCTCCCAGTGGCCTACTTGAATTCTTTGGAAGAAGATCCTGCATGCAACAGGTTTTAGCACCGTTATACACAGACACACATGTCATACACCCTATACTTCATTGGTTGCTCTTTCTTGGAGGGGTGGGGTGTCCAAAAGGTTTTGCAAAGCCATAGAGACCTCAAGCTCTATAGACAAGTGATTCCAGTTCATACTGTGTGCTAAGTGACCTGGAAACTGACTCATCCTAAAGGAACAGTAACACCAAAAAATGAAAGGGGAATGGTACTATAATGTGCTGTTGCCCTGCACTGGTACAAGTGGTGTATTTGCTTCAGAAACTCTACTATAGTTTATATAAACAAGCTGCTGTGTAGCCATGGGGGGTAGCTATTCAAGCACAGGATACACAGTAGATTACAGATAGGTTCTAAAGAATCCCATGGTATTCTCTCCCTGAATCAGTCATACATGCTGATACATTAGATAGCTTTAAGAAGGAGTTAGATGGCTTTTTAGCAAAGGAGGGATTGTGCAAAATGGTTATACCCTCTTGCTAATGCTTTATTTACCACTAGGTCTTTCCAGCTGACACAAGGTCACCCATTCAATTTAGAACAGTTACAGAATCAGGCAACCCCCCCCACACACACACACACACACACATACACACACACTGCTTCAGAAATGCACAAGAATACTAAAGACATATGGGATAATAGACAAGGATCAAACTTTGCACTTGTTATTACATTTCTGCTAAAGTGTTATGACTAAGAGAACATGCTGTGTGTAACTCAGCAAATTTACACATGTTCTTCTTATTCCAGTGATTAGGTACAAAATCCCTGAAGAAGAACTAGAACTTATGTATTATGTGAGGACACACATGACAGGTATTACAAATTAACACATAATCTTACTGTAGCCATGACTAATGGCCCCATCCAATGCAACCCAAGTATCAACTGACAAGGAGTAAGGGGCAAAGTGCAAAAAAAAAAACAGATGCAATGGCTTTTTTACAAAAGGCACCATGCCACCCTAAAGCTGGCCATAGACGTGCAGATCTACCTGCATTATCGTCTGAACAATCGGTCTTCCCCATCTCCCGACCTGCCACTAACCTTTCAGATCAAATAAAGTATTAAAAGAACAGATCAGATGATGTTCAGCCCCTGACAGCAATCATATGAAAGTTTATTTCCGACAAAGCCGGTGACAGTCTCCCACTGAAAATCGTCAGATCGGCAAAACATGCAGAGATATGATCAGCAGCCGACAGAAATCTTTTAACCTGTCTGATCCACAACCGATCGGCATGGCAAGACAAATGTCGGGACACTCCACACATGATCAGAAAATCATCGATTCATAAGATCGGATTTTTGCATCTATGGCCAGCTTAACTCTACACTGACCAACAGATCAGCCCATAAGCCAAGCTCAAGGGACATGCACAGTATGGCCACTATATTATATTCCCAATTCGTTCAGGTCAACAGCCTGAAAGATCAGAACAGCATCAAGTGAAAAGGAGCTGATAGCATAAAATGTGTAATGTGAGGACAACCGATAAGCAGAGGCAAACTACAATTGCTTTATTCCTAACACAGCAGTAAGGCCTTTGTCATGTGTGTTTACAAAATAGATATGACTTAAACAAACCTCACACTCCCTGTCACCATTGGTTGCAAATAAGTACAACATGATTGCTTCATGGTTCAATCCAGCGCATCAGCGTATCCAGCTGGGAAATTGACAATATGTCTAGCTCCATGTCAGATTTCAAAATGAAATATAAAAAAATCTGTTTTGAGAAATGGATTTCAGTGCAGAATTCTTCTGGAACAGTATCCCTTTAAATGAACCCTGTAGTGTGTTGAGCGGCCATGAATGCAGCCATGTCTCTGTGAGAACAATACAGCTTTGGCAGTGGAGAAAAGGAGGCACTAATCACCTCCCTGTTTACGGCCCCATTTGGTGTTAATCCATCTATGATCAAGGGTGCTGCACCAATGAGTGGAGTTTTGAAAATTGCCTCAAAGGGCAGCACCCTGCTAGTTACCAGTGGCAGCAAAAATGCTGCTCCTGTAACTTTAAGTGACAAATTTCCTGATTTCAAACCATAATTATGCTCTCTGAGCTAGTGTCCTGGCCCCCTCTGCCGTCTTCATGGACCCCCATCAGAACAGTAAACTGCCTCAGGCAGCGGAGGGGCCAGGATCGCCCCTTTCTATGATCCCAAGTGCCTGTTACAGTTTGGATGTAAAATGATCCTGGTTGCATTTTGGATTTTATATTTGCTGTTCTATAGGAAATGCAATGTTGTTTATTATGTTGTCCATCAAAATGAATCATTTTGTGTCCGAAGTAATTGTTACAGCCTTGCACTTGCTATTCATCTGTTAGGCCAAGCACAACCCCTGTGCATTACGGACTGTATAATATCTCTGATGGTGGGTGCTGATGAAGCCTTTGGCAGATTTATTTTCCCATAAGTTAATTGCCTATACATTATCCTTCACATTGTGCTGCCTCCAAGGATTTAACAACTGTCTGTTTTTTTTGCAGGGCACAAACACTGCACTTGCCTTGACAAGAATATACCTTTGCAAAGTGGAAATGCTGTAACTCTTCATGTTGCTTCTAGCTTTCATACCATCCTGCAAAGTAATACATTTGTGAGAAATGCGTGAGCTGATTTTGTCAGTGGCTTCCATCAGTAAAAGCTTTACACGTGCTTCCTATAATCTACTCTAAAGCATTCTTCTTAACTAGGAAATGTGAAATTGCAATGTCCCTGCTATTTGCATATGCTCAATAATGCCTTATATGGTCTAAAAAACCCTTCCCTCCCTTGCGCGCAGTTGCTTGTCTGTGTTCCCACAAATGACAGGGCTTTGTACATCTGCTTTCCCTGTGAATAAGCTGACAGGAAACACATAGTATTGTATGTAAATGTAACAATCCAGGATCAGAGGTTGATGACTTCTCCATGTAAAAAAAGCAAGTCCTGTGTTATACAGAGCTTCATTAATGTACAATCTGTGCAGGGATCTGTACAATCATGTTTTTTTCAATATATATATGTGTATTCTGTATTTGTGTATGTATATATATATATATATATATTCTGTATTTGGTGCCAGTTTTAATGGCTATTGCAATAAAATGTTATTCTCAGTCCTTGGACAAAGTGATAGCTGCAAACATATTTTTGCTATCATACAGATGTCTCCCATAACAAAAAATAGGGACAAATAAGTGTCATTAATATCACACACACTGATAGAAGGCTTGCAGTTACTCACAGTAACACCATGTATAGCCTGAAAACCAGAATATAACTTAAGGTAGTCCATAAGGTAGCTGATGCATTAATGCACCGCATAGTTAGCAGATCTTATAATGCAGAATGTTTCACACATTTGGCGCTGATTTAGTAAAATGGGTGCTAGAATGCATTAGTGCAGTTAACAACCAGTTACATTCTTGCTCTCATTTTCAAACTTGTAGTAGACTTCTGAAAACGATTTGGTGATTGCTAAAGGTAACTGCACTGGTACAATATAGAAATTGTATTAGTCAATCAGATTTAATGATCAACAGTTCAAAGAGGTTAAATTACCCCACAGTACATAAGGTTGGTGTCAATGCATGTAAATGAGCCAAGATTGCTACCATAGCACATAAGATATATTACATTACTCCCACAGTGAATAAGAGAGCCCACAATGCTAATGTGTAGGATTACTATTTGGATTTAGGATCAAGTAGGAGACAATACTGGCAGCTGACGAGGCACTGAAAGCATTGCACACACAAAATAGTGATGAGAGCAAGGGAGTAACAGCAGTAGCACAACACAAACAGAGGGCAATAGGTTAGAAACTATGGTGGTGTAAGTAGTTAGAGTATCAAGGCTAGGTTTGTTGATGGGTAGCCACACTTACACATCAGGTTATGGTTCTCCTCTGAGCAATGATCTGAATGCCAAACCTGACCAGTGAAGGTGATATAGGTTTTGTTATGTGTCTATGTAAGGTACCATAGCAAACCTGTAAATTAGAGTGTTTCAATAAGTACATACCACAAGCAGTGACATAACTGGAAGTTACTGAACCCTATGCAGAGTATCCTATATTTGAGGGACACAACTTGTTTCACACACATTTAATTACATTGCCAATCAGTTATACCCATAACCCTTCACCCTGCACCTTTTACATTTAACCACCCTGTAAAAACACCCGTGACCACAAAAAAATTGATGCAAAGGAACAAAATGCGAAATGAGAGCAGATCAAATTTTTCCCATATTGTATCACTTACTACTCCCTAGGGCACAGAGGGGGAGCTAGAATTGTGCATCCTCTGGAACCCCCTAGTTTGTACATCCTTCACTACAGGGTTTCTTTATGCCTGAAAACACTGGGATTTTCAAATGGCCCGGGATTTTTAATCTGACACAAAGAGCGAAGATTGCACCATCAATCTCATTGGTACAAATGCTCTTTGAAATGGTCCAAAGGGGTGCACTTTGCACACATTCAGCTGTAGGGTTGATAAATGAAACTATGTCCAAAACTGCATTATGTTTTCATAGATGTCCCGTTTAAAAAGAATCACAGACCTAGCACCTTGTTTGATTAATAGATCTTCAAAATATAGAACACAAAATCCAGGCCATAATGTCTTCAATATAGGTGTATTAAACAGGCAACAAGAGACAAGGAGTCAGTTCTGAGCCAGTAATGTAGTTTGCTTCTGAACAAATGTTCCTGACCATGATGTTCTGCCTATTGAATACACCTGGAGAAAATTGCTTGTCTCTGCATTGCAGGGCCTATTGGCAAAGACATAATGTGCAGTCCAGGGTCATTAAGCCATAAAACACTGTCAAAGTAGAGCAGAATTATACATAGCTCTTGCTTCCTTGCTCTTTTCATCATTCCGATGTTGTCACTTTATTAACCATTTCTTGTCAGGCAACTATAAAGGAAATGTGTTTGTCCTGGGCAATATTAAATGAGTAGATCAATCTCAATGGCACCAGAAATATCTTGAAGGTGATTAAGTCTATAAATTTATAACAGAACAGACTTGTTTAGTTCCCAGAACATACTGGAGTGGAGCAGGTCATTGATGTGCATGGCAGAGAAAGAAAATGCTTGTTTAGTCATTTGTCAGGGCTTAATTTGATTTTAAAGTATTCTGTGGCAATCTCCCATTCCATTGAATTGTTCATAGTGATCTCTTTGTGTGACATTGCCATATAAAGGCAATAAACTTGCAGTGTGCCTGTTTCAAAGCCAGAGGGACAGGGCTAGGGCTTCAATGAATTATACATGAGGTATTTGACTCTGCCCAGGGCATGGTATTTGCTTACAGTGTTATTGGTTCAAAGCCAGAAGTAGAGGGGTTTCCCTGGGACTTCAATCCATGTAGTAGATATTAGACTCTCTGCAGGGAACATTTTCTTTACCTTTCTCAATGGATCTGAAGGATTTTGCATCCGAGCTAAAGATTGGTTTACAATTAATTACACACCTCATTTTTATTGCTGCTGTCTTTATAGAAATAAAGGTGATTCTTCGCCTGTCTGAAGGGCATCCTATACATATAAAAGGTAGGAAAGCAGTGTGCTTCTAGAATAGTTCTGAGTAATGCTTGCATTAGAAAGAGGATTCCTTATAGGACTATGGGATTTATTTATGAATGCAGGTACAAACGTTCAGTTGCCAGTACTAACAGATCAGGCGCTTTTGCCTTCATCTTCTTATCTGTAATACATTGTTCATAAACAAGACCCTGGATTGTTATTTCTGTAGAAAATAGTTTTCTCAGTAGGAAATAGTAGGGGTGGCATAAATATCAGTATCATTAGGTTTTTCTGTGCTATAAGTGTCTTCTCTCCCATATGTGTTACAGGCTAGAAAGAATTCATACAAAATTGGAAAAGTGCTAATTATTGGGAGCAGAAGTGAGTATATAGAGTGCCTGTTAAGTCTTTTGGAGGTATATTAAGTACATTAAGTGTTTGTTGGCACTGGCATGAGTATGTAAATTATAGTTGCACAAATGCAAAGAAATAAAGCACTTTATTCAACGCAAGGAAAAATGTGAAAATCGATTTGGAATCTCACTCACGTGAATAGTGATCTGAGTAGATTAACTGGTATGTAACTCAGTATACATATATTCTGAGCATTGTGTATATATCCACACAAATGGGGTATAGATTGGCACAGATATATTGATACTAGTGACTGATTAAGGTCCCCTTGGTGAACATAAATATGTGTTAATCTGCTAATTTTACTGTACTACACTATATACTTTTTTTCTCTCTTAGACACAAATGTACCCTTGTGTTACTCAGTAAGAAAAGCCATATGCAAACCGTTATTGCTATAAAAAAAAAATCCCCAGATATAGAAACCTACAGTATATTCAAGTGAGAAAATAGAAATCATTTCAGCTCTGCCATCTCCCAAAATTTCAGATTAGAAGTTTTTTTTTGTGTGTCAGAGCCCTGGTCTGCTCAAGACAGGGCCACACTGAGTGCCTTGAAGTTAAATACAATCAGATTACAATGAGTGCACCCCAGCAACTTGCATGTATTAGTTAAGTGTCCCTGATTTCAAATTGTTTGGTAATCTCAGCCTCACCTCAAATCCCCATTCATTTAGCAATCCATTTTCTTCCACCTTTGTTCCTTCATTCAAAACCAGGCCCAGACTGGCAATCTGTGGGTTCTGGAAAATGCCAGAGGGGTTGCTGTAAGTTGCCATAGAAAGTGACTATTAAGTGGGCAGGTGGGGCCTGTTTGGGACTTTGTGTAGCAGGAATGGCAGGGCCTATTTTAAATCCCAGTCCAGTCCTGTTCAAGACTAATCCAAAATAAAAAAAAAAAGCTTTGGCTAGCTGTCATCAAAAGAGAATAATTACTTGTGGTTACTATAAGCACAGAAAAAAGATGTTTGACTGGTATATTATGTCCAATCTGTCCAGAAGCAACTACTTTAAAGGGATACTGTAATGGGAAAACAGTTGTTTTCAAAATGCATCAGTTAATAGTGCTGCTCCATCAGAATTCTGCACTGAAATTCAATTTTTAAAAGAGCAAACTGATTTTTCTATATTGAATTTTGAAATCTGACATGGGGCTAGACATATTGTCAGTTTCCCAGTTGCCCCCAGTCATGTCATTTGTGCTCTGATAAACTTCAGTTACTCTTTACTGCTGTACTGCAAGTTTGAGTGAAATGACCCCCCTTCCTCCCCAGCAGTATAACAACAGAACAATGGGAAGGTAACAAGATAGCAGCTCCCCAGTAGGTCTTTTTTTTTCTTCAATAATTTTTATTGAGTTTTCATCAATTACATGTAGGCATGCATGCATAGATACATATTTATATAAGGCTTTAAAATGTACAAATCAACATGCTTTATCCATATTACAAAAATAAAAAATAAAATCTCAAAAATATGGCAATAACATTGTAACTCCGGTGAAGAGAAAGACTTGTGTTTAAGAAAAATACAATGTATTCCTAATGTAGTTCCGTTTTATGTATTTTCTTGTTCCTTGCATCGTATATTCACTTCCTTGAACTTGTCTGTCAGAGGCAGGCCAGGCCAGCTGGGCGCCCCACTTCCCCCATCGCAGGTGTCTGCGTATGCGAGGTGACGTTGCGCATCCATGCATGTGAAGAGACACTGCGCACATCCATGTGATGACGTCGCACACGTCTGCGCATGCACAGTAATGCCGAGAGGTGTGCGCAGTGATGCTGAGTGCCGTAATTTATCTTTCAAAGCCAAGTGAGTCTGGTCTAGGGGTAGGCAGAAGAGCTAGCTGCCCAGCACCCCCAATCGTTGCGCCCTAGGCAGCTGCCTCTTCTGCCTACCCCTAGTTCCGGCCCTGTTGTCCGCAACCATAGCTATCCCTAATGTCTCTGTAGCTTAGCCAGGGTTACCAGATTTAAGTAAACAGAGTTTGTTTATCATTAATCGTATAAGTTAACTTCTCCATTACCATAACATTGTCCACCTTTTTGAATTCCAGAGTAGGTGTACATCAAGACTTAGCTATAACTTGCTTGGTGGCACTAAGTATCGTCATGATTAGTTTCATTTGTGGGTTTGTAAAATTCTCTATAGATTTATTAAACAAAGCCTCATATGGATTCTTTCTCAAAGGGGTGTTAAAAACATTGTCAATCATGGTATAGGTACGTGTCCACAAACATTTCACTATAGGGCATCCCCACCAGATATGGCCCATTGTACCAGGTTGATTGCAATTTGGTGATTGCCCTGGGCACCATTTGACTAGTTTTTCTGGCACCATGTATCATCTTAATAAAACTATATAGGAGGTTTCCTGAATGAGCGCGTTAATTGAGCAATTAGTAGGCTGTTCCAAACCTCCTCAGTTTGTGGATCATCCGATTCCTGGTGCAAGTCAATAATGTATTTCAATTGTTAGACCGGATTGGTTGAAATCAAGTCCTTGTATATTAATGAAACACTTTTATGGCCCAGGGGTTTAGAAATACAAATATGCTCAAATATTGTCACAGGGGAATCCTCCTTATCTTTCACCTCTTTATCCCCCAGGAGGGTATCATTAATCCGCTATTTATAAAGGATATCTGTCCCTGGTGCATCATTGTCCTTCTCCATTAGTCCCAACTGTTGTAGTAAATCCTTGCCCTCATGAGGTGATATAATGGAATAGGATTTGTTCCCATGTGTGAACAGCAACATAGCCGGGATAGCCCATCTGTATCTCACCTTATACCCAGCCAGGGATGATGTGATTGCTTTAAATCCTCTGCATTTGGCGATGGTAGCATAAGCTAAATCCGCAAATATTTGATATTTATGTCCTTGGTGTGATAAGCCCTTTGCTGTACGGGGGCAGCCATTATCACTTATTTTGTTGCATTTTAAAGGGGTTGTTCACCTTTGAGTTAACTTTTAGTATAATGTAGAGAGTGATATTCTGAGACAATTTGCAATTGGTTTTCATTTTTTATTGTTTGCGGTTTTATAGTTATTTAGCTTTTTATTCAATGGCTCTCTAGTTTGCAGTGTCAGCAATTTGGTTTCTAGGGTACAAATTACCCTAGCAACCCTGCATTGATTTGAATAAGAAACTGGAATATGAATAGGAGAGGGACTGAATAGAATGATAAGTAATAAAAAGTAGCAATAACAATACATTTGTAGCCTTACAGAGCATTTGTTTTTAGATGGTGTCAGTGACCCCCATTTTAAAGCTGCAAAGAAACAGAAGAAAATTGCAAATCATTGAAAAACTATGAAAAATAAATAATGACGACCAATTGAAAAGTTTCTTAGAATTGGCCCTTCTACAATATACTAAAAGTTAACTTGAAGGTGAACCACCCCTTTTAATGCAGACGGACAATAATATCCTTGGGTAGCTTACTTGCCATTTTGGGTCCCAGTGCCCTGTAGACTCAATCTATTTCTAAACATTCTGATGGCAGATCTGGTATCAAGTGCTGTAATAATACAGGAATCTCTGTTGCCAAATCTGTTATAGTGTCCGGCAATTCTCTTATATGAACATTGTTACTTCTGGAACGGTTTTCAGCATCCTCGGATCTTGTAACTC
The DNA here is from genome assembly GCA_024363595.1 of Xenopus borealis. Classification (NCBI taxonomy): domain Eukaryota; kingdom Metazoa; phylum Chordata; class Amphibia; order Anura; family Pipidae; genus Xenopus; species Xenopus borealis. The sequence goes on from CM044446.1 coordinate 62,718,327, forward strand.
TCTAATCTGTTTCTTAAGATTCTCAATTGAATCAGCATGGTCATTTACCTGCTGGATTAGATCATCTGTCTTTGTCTCAATGTATCTGTGCCTGCTTTTATGTATAAAGTGAAAGGTGCAATGGAGTCCTGCACTTGATCTAGAGAGCCTACATATACCCCCAGTTGTACCAGTTAAATCATACATACTTGGCACTTGTTAGCTACAAGCTCCAGGACAACAACACTTACAACCTGTGCCAGGATTGGCACGTCAAGTGCAGTAGAGGCAGGTGCTCATCAGAACCCCCAACTAAAGTGCAATGGGCAAGAACATTACATTGTGGCTGACAAACAGGGAAAATTATACTGATCTATAACAATTTGCATAATGTTATTACATAAGCTCTTTGATGTTTAGTGCATTTTGATAAATGGAATGTATTTAGAAGGGAGTTCAGTGACTTTTATTTAGTTGTTGTAGGAAATACTATCTTACATTATCTTACTATACTAATACTTTACTAATACTATCTTACATCTTACTCATAAAAGTAACACTCAACTGGGCAAGGGAAGCCACAGTCTTTCAGCATATATAGAGCCGTGCTTTGTGCTGGAGATAGAGGTTCTAAACACCTTTCATGTGTCATTATGTAGCAATTAGGAAGCCAGTGATCAGAAGGATTAACATGTCCCTTTTGACCTTTGGCAAAGACTAGTGATGCAATCACAAAACAAACGAGTCTTGTTTGCATGATTAAGCTTGTAGAGGGCTTGGATTTTCATAGCTTAGAATGTCCTGTAACAACAAACATATGATCAGCTGAAGATAATCGGTTAAAGGAGGGTTTTGGTAACTGGATGTTAACTGTTTTACCTCTGAATATAGCATTGGCAAGGTTTTCAATCTGCCTGGGTTGAATCGGTTATTAAATTATTTTTTAATATATTCTGAAGCCTCCTTTTATAGTCTATAATCTATACAAAGATACATTATCCTGATATTGCATGTTCCCGGGGGCATAACTACAGAGGAAGCAGACCCTGCGGCTGCAGGGGGGCCCAGGAGGTATAGGGCTCCCACGAGGCCCTGATTCATATAAAATTTGAATTTATATTGGTAAAGTTCAACCTCTAGACATTTTTTGGGGCCTGAAAATTTTGCTGTAGGTCTCCGTAATATCTAGCTATGCCACAGCATGTTCCGGTCATATCTTCTTTCTGTTTGTTTAGACCAAAAGGTTGATGAATGTATTTTTTTCAACCTTATTACATACAGTAGAAGGCTGTTTTTCTAAATAATCATTTACAAATTAGTTTTATCCGTATTTACCTGTTAGAAAACTAAGGCAAAGCTCTAGGAAACTGCACTGGTGCAATTTAACACCTATCTTTGAAAATCACCCTATTCTTTTTCAGGTGCCTTTAAACAATGGAATTGTATTAGGGATGAACCAAATCCAGGATGGTTTGGGATTCAACCAGGATTCAGGCTTTTTCAACAGGATTTGGATTTATCCACATCCTTCTGCCCGACCGAACCGAATCCAAATCCTAATTTGCATATGCAAATTAGGGATGGGGAGGGAAATCGTGTGACTTTTTGTCACAAAACAAGGAAGTAAAAATGTTTTCCCCTTCCCACCCCTAATTTGCATATGAAAATTAGGGTTTGGATTCAGTTCAGTATTCGGCCAAATCTTTTGCAAAGGATTCGGGGGTTCCAAAATAGTGGATTTGGTGCATCTATAAATTGGATGAAAGCAAACTTGTTTTGTTGCATTAGAATTAAATGCTATTTTCTAAGAATTCTAATCTGACATATAGGCTATGTAATTGTACTCTGATATGTAGAATCTGTGGTGAATATCCCGGATTAGTTTAAATCCCTGATGTGTTAATATAAATACAGTCCTACATGGCATATTCTTGCTGGTCTAGGAGAATATGCAAGCCATGCATTTGTACTCGAGATTTAATCGATCTATAAGGAGTCCAGAGAGCTTCATATTCAGCCAAGGTGAATATGCCACTTTGTGTGGGCACGTTTCATTTGTTGGTTTGGCAGAACAAGTATCCTGTTTCCTGATTCTAGGGGGATAACAGAAATAGTCTTTTCTTTGGAGCCATTGCCTATTGATTTAGCACCAGCTGCTCCGTATAATCCAAGCTCGCTCTGTGCTGCACATTATAAACAAATCTCTCATCTGCGGGTTCATTTTTCATTTATTCCTTTGTACTTTAATAAAGGTAGGAGGGCAGATATGGGTTCAGAGAAACATAAACAGCAGCTGATGGAAAAAGCTGGGCAAGGACAAGCTACAATTAACAGAAAGGCCGCTTGCTGAGCCTTACCAAGACTGTAGGGAAATGAATGAAATTTTAACATTAAAATAACACACCGAGCATTGTTCTTAAAAAGTATAAAAGAAGGATTAGGGTTAAATACTATGACATCCTATGCATTTCTCCTCCAGTGGTATTTTCTCTTCCCCCTTCAGCTGCAAAAGGAAAAGTACAAGAAGGAACTGATGTCATGAACATGTGGAGAAGTACAGACACCTGTACAATATTACAATATCACTGGGTAGTCCACTAAGGAGGAAATTGCTGTGTATATTCAGTTCACTGTCAAACATGAGTCTGGCATTTTGAGCTAGAGTCACGAAGCAGGTGACCCTGTGGGTTTCGGGTAGAAGTTCCGGGTATGGGTATAGACGTGGGTCGGCGGTTCTGTGGGTTTGCAGGTCGCGGTCAGGCCGCGGGTATTCTCAATAGGGATTTTAACTCATTTTTTCTGACCACACCTACTTCTGATGATGTCCCTTCCGGTTACAACGACAGCACTTCCTGATTCTTGATGGTCTGCCGGTCCAGGTTGTGGATAGCGGGTCAGGCAGGTAAGAATGTGGGTTGTGGGTCTGGGTTGCAAAAAATTGACCTATTTTGAGCAGTAACACACTGACCAACCTGTATCTGGCTCAGGCTGAAGGTTATCATTTTAACAGTGTCTGACTCCCAAAGCTGTGTCTGTGGGAATATGAGGCTTGCCTGAGGTTCTGCTAATCAGCTTACGTATTGCTAATCCTCTGACCTGTAGCCATGTTGTGTTGATCATAACAACAGGCTGCTTTTGATTTGTCACTTGTTTGCTTCCATAGGTATGATCTTTAGTCACCATATTTAAACCTGTTGCTGCTTCCCCAAGTGAGGTGCAAAGTAAGATGTGGGAAGTCAGCATGTCATTGTTATCCACGTGGCTAAGCCTTTACTCACCTCCATCAATCTACTGTTTTTTTATTGTCCCCTGTTTATTATTAATAAATTACTGTAAAGTTCTGCTTTTTCTTTTGGCACTGTATGAATAGCATTCCAAAAAGTGTTGTGCGGTGTTTGTGCAAGGTGCCTGTAGGTGTCACTGTGCATACATTGTACTTTCTATACTGCTTAAAAGGATTAGAGCTCAATTTACTGCTGTGTAATGTGCTGTGTAAAGTGTAATGGCTGCATGAACCTGTTAATAAAGCACTATTATACTCTGCTCATCCTCGGATACCAAAACATAATAGGTCGGACTGGAGGGTCCGTGGCTGGTGTCTCAAGGGCCCCTCACCCCTGCATCAAAGCCCCCTCCAGACACTGGCTGCAGTTGCAACCCCCTGCATGCACACCTTTTTTTGACTTGTTCCGAAGAGAGAGAGGTCAGGGCAGCGAGTGTATCTGGGCCGCTGGGCTCACCTGTTTTTTTTTTTTCAGTGTCCCACCACCCCAGTCTACACTGACTAGACAAACGGTTATAGATTCACACGGACAAATAAGTAGTACTTTTGATACCAGTTTGTGTGATTATTGCCATTAAAGCAGAATGAAACTACAGACATTGGGGGAGTCAGTCCGACACCTGTTAAAAATTGATTACCTTTTGCCCCAAGCCAGCTCACCTCTTCCCTAAGGTACAGTCATATGAAAAAGTTTCAGAACCCCTCTCAGCCTGCATAATACTCCACTTTCAACAGAAAAGATACCGTGGTATGTCTTTCATTTCCCAGGAACATCTGAGTACTGGAGTATTTTCTGAACAAACATTTTTAGTGAAGCAGTATTTAGTTGTATGAAATTAAATCAAATGTGAAATACTGGCTGTGCAAACATTTGGGTACCCTTGTAACAAAAGAATGTCTGGATGGCAGGGTGATGAGAAAGAAGCCCTTTTGCGCACCACAAACAGAGTTGCTTGCAGGCCCGGACTGGCAATCTGTCGATTCTGGCAAGTGCCAGAGGGGCTGCAGTAAGGTCTCATAGACTGTCACTATTTAGTGGGCTGGTGGAAGACTATTTGTGCCTTTTTGTATTTGGAATGCCAGGGCCTATTTGGACTCCCAGTCCAGACCTGGTTGCTTGGTGTATGCAAAAGTTCATTCAGACCAGCCCCAGGCAGTTTGGAACAAAGTTCTTTGGACTGATGAGACAAAAATATAGTTATTTGATCATAACAAAAAGTGCTTTGCATGGAGGAAGAAGAGAACACCACACTACCTACTAACTACCTACTGTCACAAAGTTACACAGGGGTTGGATATTCCAACAAGACAATGGCCCTAAACACACTTGGAAATCTACAAAGGCATTTATGCATAGGGAGAAATACAATATTCTGAAATGGCCGTCACAGTCCCCCGACTTGAATATCATTGATGATTTCAAGCAGACTGTCCATACTTGGCAGCCATCAAAATTAACTGAACTGGAGCAATTTTGTATGGATGAATGGTCAAAAATACCACTATCCAGAATCCAGATACTCCTCAAAGGCTATAGGAGACATCTAGAGGCTGTTATATTGCAAAAGGAGGCTCAACTAAGTATTGATGTAATATCTCTTGGGGTGCCCACATTTATGCATGTTATTTATTAAAAGGAGGTTGCTACTTTAAAAGCTCAGCCAATGATAAACAAAACTCCAAAGAATAAAGAGGGGTTTCCAAACGTTTTCATATGACTGAATTCAAGGTATTCTTGGGAGCAGGGAAAAACATGGTGGCACTGTGCTTTGCAGGAAAAGTACCTTGGACTGGAGCCTACCCAGGGTAAAGACTGAACAATTCTAGTCACTGAAGGAGGCCTAATAAATTAAATTTAATTTAAAGTCACTGACTAACTCAGAGTTAGAGAGCTGAAAAGTGGAAAGTAGAGTTTTGTTCTGTTACGTTAGACATCCAGTCACTTCAGCCTTTATACATTACATTTTTGGGTAACTAACTATATTAGGCTGTGCAAAATAAAAAAAATGTTTCTATCTATCTATTACCCAGTTTTTATTTTAACACTGAAGTGTTCCTTGTTGAGGAAATAGTAATTTAACATTGATCTTTGCAACTTTCTTACAACAGAGTTTATATTATTACAGACTTTCTTGTGGCTTCCAACACTCATTAATTGTATATAGTTGGTATTTAGACATTTCATGGTACTAAGCATTGCAGTACTTCATACTAACAAGAGAAGACCTGTGTTAGGGGCAGCCTCATTGTACTCATGCCAGTGGCTTCATATAAGTTTTTAAAGAGAAGAATAATTAGTCTGAATCCCTTTAGTGGGTGAAGGATTTCATAAAGTAATATAGTTACAAGTGTATTATCACACAGACAATAATCATGTTTGCTTTTCTAATAAGAAGAAAAATCACTGGAACTGTTGTTGCCTGAGGATTATACCCATATAAAATTTACAGGCGCATGATGGAAGTTTGAGCAGAGGAGGACTTTGAACAGATCCCAGATAATACTGAAGGCCACATGGATAATTCTTTCTAAGACTATTATTAAAGCTCTGTTTTACTTTTATAGCTGTGAATAGTTCCTGTCTATCTGAGTCTAGATCTATAAAACACATTTTGAGATATCTGGCTGTACTAATTGAACTTTGGGAAAAGCAGATTCAATCAGCCCTTTCTAACCCAGGGCAAGGCTCACAGAAGGACACATGGATGTCATAGCTAAAACAAATAACACCCACCAAAAAATATGGGAACAAATCATTTTGTAATGTCAAAGCATGTGTATAAAACAGAATTATCGCTTATTATGTTTTTGTAGGTGTTTTGTAGACCATGCATGTATAGTCCCATTACCAATGATAGAGAGCAAAATACAGTATTTAAAGTTACAGTAATGATTTAGAGCTAAGTATTAAAGATACAAGATGAAGGAGGTCCCTTCAGCGCAGAGTTTACATTTAAAGTGAGAGGGTAACTCACAGGCACAAATAAATCTAGCATTATTGCAAATTAACATTTGAAATCATGAATACATTTTTTATGCCATTTTTAGGAAGTTGTTTGCTTTTGCTGCTCTTAATCTGTGTTTATTCTGTAGGACTTGACAGGCTGGCATCATTTAATTGTCTTTGTGCAGTTATTTCAGTCCCTCATTCATGTAAGTTGGGACTTAGTGAGTAATACTGATGATCCTTTGGACTTAGGCCAGATGAGATTCTGCTATAGGTCTTAAAATAGACAATGGTTCATTCAGAAATAGCTGCCCAGTTTAACCTAAATTCACTTCCTTAGCTGACGCCCAAGACTCTTCAGAGGCCAATCTTCTTACATCACCCTGGGAGATGACAAACACAGCCAACGGTCACTAGGTACTGAGTGCAAACATTAGGTCAAGTTGTTTATCATGCAACATTATAACCAGACAATTCATGGAGTCTGACACATGCCTGGGAGTGTGTGTTGCTTAAAGAGTTTCATTCATCCAGGTCATTGTATATCTTGTATAAGTAATTCTAGAGCAAGTGGACTTGTTGAGTAATTATTATTTAACTGCTCCCCTGAGCAGCTTCTTCAGTTCAACTGACTGGTATGGGAAGTCCTTGGGATATAAACTCTTCTACTAATCCATTCTACGTATCCAATAACTGGCACATTATAACACAACAGAAGGGAACACATACAACATGAACTCTCCCATGTGTCAAATCTACTATGTGTGGTTGTGTTGGCTTCTCAGAGTGACCTTTCCCAGCATTGTTACCAGACATTTTAGCAACCCGAAACACAGATTAGTGCTGTATAACTGTGTGCAGTGTTCCAGATATCCACAATACCACATATTCAGAGGCTGGATAATTATGAGATCATAGAATAATCTATTCATTCTCTTGATTGCCAGGAATAGCCCTACGGAGAAGGGTATTAAAGTCTGTAAGGTCACATTTGTGTAATAGAATATTTGCAAAATAAATCTGATTTAGCATGCACAGATTATTTTAATATTTATGCCACAAATGTTTGTGTGTGTGTTGTATGAATTGTACAATTTAAAGAACCTAAAGGAGAGATCCAACATCTGCAGATTCCAATCATTAATGTTGGGATGTATGTAGTAAATCCACTTTAGCCATGCCCAGTCACACGAGTACTTTGAGAGAAGACTGTGCAAATTAATATTCAATATGTAATCTATACATGAGATGACCCCAAGCAATTTCCACCTTCTGTGCCTTGTATTCAAAGGGATTATAGCACAGGTACAGATGTACTCATCTGCAATTTGGGGGGGGGTTGCTATGATGTTATACCATTTTGGGTTTTTACGTACCCATCTGAACCTGCTTATAACTTTGAATACAGGGCATATAATGGGGAATTCATAGTTTCATTGGGATCATCTCATACGTGGTTTAGCTTCTATAGGAAACAATCATGGACATGATTAAAGACACCTGACCCACTGGTTTTCACTAGGGTGTTTTAATATGTAATTAAATTCTGCAGAATGGGGTTAAATGATTTCCTTCAACTACAGATAGGAGATGTTTCTTGCTAAGTACATTATGAAAATTTATTTCCACTTGCTAGAATTACAACTTAATTTCTCTGTGTGCCAACATGTTTCAAATTGTGCTACGACAGAGAGCTTTAATAATAACATAAAGTAGATAGAATTACTAATGCAAAAAGGTGTTAAACAACTGTACTGTCTGTTTAATTGTTTAATATTAATGTAGGGATGTGAAAATTAGACACCCTCACATATTTCTGACAGGCACATCCCTAGCAATATGGACGCCTAATGGGTCCTAATGGGGACCTTTTGTGCTTATGCAACCCCTGCAGTTCTCACAGTGTACACAAGGTGGCACTGTGTAAAGTATAAAGGTCATGGGAACCATGCGGTCAGTGTTCATTGCTTTAGCCCAACCTTGCAGGCTGGAAGGGAATGGGCATGATCCCTAGGCGCAGAGGCCCTAGTAAAGAATAGCATACTCTGTCATAGATCACTCTAGGAGTGATAGCTAGGTAGATAGTTGAGCAGCTCACGCTCCGACAGGAGACTTAGAAGGATTAAGATCCTCGGGTACTCATAACCCAGAAATAGGGACTAAGTGTACAGACCTCAGGGATAGGGTTTCCCCTCAGGTTCCACTGGTTACCGCTGCTGACTTCTGGCGTATATCTCTTCGCATTCAAAGCTCAACTACTGCTGACATGACCCCTTGCCTGAAGGGATCCAGCCCATGTATGGTGCTGTGAGTATTTGCTCCTTTATGCTGTGTATGTATCTCTACTCTTGCTGTGTGCTCTATATCCATGCTGTGTAACTGAATATATCCCAATGTGGGAATTGTTCCTATTGCTCTGCTGTTGAATAAATGCTGTTTTGGTTCATCATAAAGAATTACTGGCGCCCAACTTTATTGTGCTTATCGCACATGGTTACAGTTCAACTACATCCTTCCTCCACCTCGCTGCGAGGGCTCACCCCTGAGAGAAATAGTTTCATTCGTGGTTTTAATACCATTTGGTAGCTTTAACTGATTATAGTCACACCAGTTTACTATAGCGCTACATTAACAATGATATTATGGTCCATGTTTCCCTGGTGTTGTATCACTTGCACAGTTGTACTTCCTTCTTGCTTCTCAGAGATTACTGATATACAATTATTTTTACTTGGGATCATGTGGCACTTCTCAAGTAGAAAGGGAGGAGCCAACTATGAAATTGAGCTGGGGTTATTAAATTCATATGAAAGAACTTGCATCTTGTCAAACACTATGGGGCAGATTTACTATTGGTCGAATTTCGAATTAAAAAATTCGAAATTCGACCATGTGAAGTAAAATCCTTCAAATTCGACTATCAAATTTAAAGGATTTTACCGCAATTCGATCGATCGAACGATTGACTATAAAAAATTTGATCGATCAATCATTCGAATGATTTAATCGATCAAATTTTTTATATTCGATCAAAAGTAAGCTGTACAGAAAGTCCTGTGTATACACAGCACAGGTCCTGTGTATAAACACCACAATAGCGGATCCTATTCCATGTTCCTGAACCATAGAAATTCCAGTAACGTTAATCTGCCAAAATAAGCCTTAATGCTTGCTAAACAAAGTTTTAAAACTATTCATCCATGTCCAAAGGCCATGCTCCTAAGAGGCTAAACCACCCAGCTCAGTGCCTAATATAACATATACAGAATACACGGCTACATGGATCCATATGGCAGCACACTGAAAGCCACAAACTCTTATCAGTCACCAAAGTAATGAATAAAATTGAATATATACAGAGCAACAAACTGATCTACACACTAATAAATGAGACATCTGGATATTCAATAAGGGCAGTCTCTTCTTTTCATGATGGGGAATGGCCCTCTCCTCTGCTGGAGAATGATAATGTAGTAGAAATTTGAGGGTAGTAGAATCAAAATAACAAGGTATTTTATATGTTTAGTAGGACATAGCGAGCATACTGTTTTTTCTATATCTTCTCACATGCCTACTGCCCAGTAGCCCTGGAGTTCACTGCTGGCAGACATATTCATTCCTTCAGGGGCTGCACTTTTTTTTTTTACAAATAGGGTCCATGTATGAGAGGAAATCCTGCTTTAGTTTCTGTATTCTCTTTAGATTCTGTAATCAAATTGACTTTTAGCCAAGTATATTTTTTAGCAAAAGGCCCCTTCTAGATGCCGGAAACCAGGGGTAAATTTACTTTTGCCCAGCCTTGAAAGTGTCCCTGTAAGCTGAGAATAACAGACAAAACCCTGTGCCCTGCATTCTGTCTCTGCAAGGAGTGCATGCTCTTGTATCCACACTACCATTGCCACTGATTGCTCTCATGTACTGGAGACAGGAGAATACTTATTCTAATTACAGCATTCTCGCACAACTTCTATTTAGAGGATTCCCACGATCTAGACTAGCCGCCTTGTAATTAACTCTTATGCAATTTTGCTTCATGTAACTTTAAAGAAACAATGCTGGTGTTTATCAGACTGGAATTGCAGCTCTGAAGCACAAATGGGAGCCATTGCTATTAAACAGCAGATGTTGCTTTAACAGTATTGTCTATGAAGATTGTGAAACGTCTTCGTTAACATTTTTCAGCAAGTCCAGTTGTTTTTTTTAATTACTTATATTAGATACTTTGAAAGTGCCCCATTTATTTTGTGAGGAATCATGCCAGGGATTGTGGGACTTGGGGGTCTATGGCACATATAAATACTTTCCATAGTATAACATTGCAGCAATAAAACCTATTACATATGTGGGATATGTTACCCGGAAACCCATTATCCAGAGAGTTCCAAATTACAGACTAGTTGTCTCCCTTGGGGGCACCTTGTGTACTCTACACAAAAGATCAGATGGTAGGTTAGCAGGCAGGCATGATATGCTCTCAATTTTAAATTTGATAGATACCTTGTACTTAATCCAGTTTAAGATATGATTAATCATTATTGGAACCCCAAACCAGACAATTGGCTTAATCTAGGGCAGTGATTTTCAATCTGGGGGTCGCAACCCTTTCACAGGGGTCACTTAAGGGGTTCCAGGAGCAGGTTCATCTCTCTCCCCACTAGCTCTGGGCCAAGGTTGTAGCTCTCTGGGTGTTGGTGCTGGGAGTTGTAGTTCAGTAACCTGTGTAGGGAAGCCCGTTGCACTACAACTTTCTATATCCACTTAATAGGGACTGCCATACAGCTCTCCCTGCCCATTTAAAGAAGGCAGTCATATTTGTAAAATGAACATGGTAATTGGGGGTGTGGCCAAAATATTTTCCCTCACTATGCATGGAAAACAAACCTTTATGCAGACACGCTGTCTCCTGTACTTTCCTAACAATCCGCTCTGGGCTGGCAACGAAAATATTTTAATATTTTCTGGTTGGGGGTCACCACAAAATGAGAAACTGTATTAAAGGGTCGCAGCATTAGGAAGGTTGAGAACAACTGATCTAGTGGCAGATCTATAATTTTTTTTTATGGTCAAAACTCTCGAATTCGAATTGTGAATAATCCAAACTCAATTTGAATTTGGAGATTTGTCAAACCCTGCCCCTTTAAAGATACTAATGTGCCACTTAAAACCTATCGAGTTCATGTATAAGTCAATGGCAGAGGTCCAGTGACCCATTTGAAAATGTTATTAGCCTTCCTGACAGTCAAGTTTTTTTAGGAGAAAAAACTCGTTTCGAGTTTAGTCGAATTTGATTCGAATTCGGGTCGGTAATACTCATTCTAGCTTTAGATATTCGAATTTCTAGTATATTGGAAAATATTAAGAGTTAATACAGACAGACAGACAACAAGAGATGCTTACTGGGTGCTATCACTGAAGGCTATCGCCCTTAGGGCAGGGGCACATGGGCAGATTCGAGGAGATTTAGTCGCCTGTCGACTAATCGATTCTTCTGGGCGACAATCTCCGTAAATGGCCTTCCCCCTGCTAAAATGAAAATTCGTCTGCGTCAATGCACTTGCGGCGCTTCGATTTCTGAAGTCGCCTGAAGTTTCCTCGTGAGGCAACTTTGGAAATCGAAGCGCCGCGAGTGCATTGCTGCAGGCGATTTTTCATCATAACAGGCTGAAGGCAGGGGGAAGGCAGTTCTGAGAGATTGTCACCCAGAAGAAGAGACGTAGTCGCCAGGTGACTAAGTCTCCCCAAATCTGCCGTATCCCCTGGCCTAAGAATATGTAGTAGCAGTTGGTCTCTTTTCTTTAAGCATATTGACTCGAGTCAGGAAGCTGAAATGTTAGGGTTATTACGAACCTGAGCTTTCGTTATATGTAAAATATTTCCTTTGTTTCAAAGATGTTTTTTGTGATTTGTATCTACCGTATTAAATAATAGATCTTTTAATTTAGTTTTGTAAAACCACTGAGTGAGGTTGTTGGTAGCTGGTGTGTTTGATTTTCTTATTTCTTTTCGTTTCTTAAATATTTTATTATCTACTTTACTTTGGAAATTTTTGACTTTAAGTACAAGTACTTATTTGCTTAATCTCTGACAAGTTTTATAGCATTTATATACTCTCCCTCTTTTTTATCTTGACATATTTAAGATGTCATTTATATTCTATGTTTATTTTCTTTTGAAAACCAAATAAAATGTTGTAAAAAAAAAATCTGTTTGTTTTCATTATACATACAGGAAAAAAGGATGCAGATTCTCTTAACATTACAGCATCATTCCCTCTTCTTTATCTTGTACCTTGAACTAATGTTCTGTTTATTATAGTAACCAAGCAGTGCATGCATACTGTAGCTGATGGAATGCCTTCAGATCCCCCTGGGGATTCATGTAAAGACTGGCAATAATCACTCCTCCATCTGCATTGCCCTCAATGAACCCATGCCCCCTCTTCTGCTACATATCAACCTTGTGTTTACAGAACAGCCAGTAGCACTATACATCTATACACTATACATCTATACACTATACATCTATACACTATACATCCCAATGATTACGGCAATTCCTCACTATGAAAACTACATTTTATCTTCATACAGGTATGAATGAATGAATAGCTTCTTCTGGACACTTTAAAGGGAATTTCTGGAGTGCTGGTATGGGGGGAGGGAATACTGGTATGTAGAAAATCAAATATGAAAACCAAGCAGTTGCAACGTATCTGTTCCATTGTAGTAGCACTGGTACTGGGGGCTCATAGCAGGGATACACAATAGGACTATCACAAAAAATGCAATGTCTATTGGAGTGATCTCCAACCAGTGGCACCTTGTATGGTACTCCCAGTGGCCTCAAAGCAGGTGCTTCTTTTTCAATTCCTGGTTTGGAGACAAGTTTGGTTGCTTAAAAAAACAGATGTCCTGTCAAACAGAGCCTCCTATAGTCTGCTAGTCCACATAGGGGCTACTGTACCAAATGGCCCATTAGCACTTATTTTGCACCACCAAGGAACATTTTTCATGCTTGTGTTGCTCACCAACTCTTCTTAGACTTGAATGTTGCTCATGGGTAAAAAAGTTGGAGACCCCTGGACTTTTGGATAGATGGCTACTTTTCCCCATGGGATCCTCTCCTACTCACATAAGTAGTAATCATTCAGAGATTAGACAACAACAGCAATGTCTGGCAGGGGAGTAGGGAGTTGTAGTTCACAAGTAAAAGAATGCAGTTTTTTTTATAATTGATTTATACAAAGAAGTGTGGGCTCCTGTTCTACCTTAGCATAAAAAAGTAAAAAACATAAGAAATATATTTTGTCTGACTGACCTCTTCAGCCTGAAAATACAGGTATGGGACCTATTATCCAGAATGCTCAGGTCCTGGGGCTTTCTGTAATTTGGGATCTTTCCATAATTTGGATCTTCACACCTTAAGACTACTAGAAAATCATGGAAACATTAAATAACCCCAATAGTCTGGTTTTGCTTCCAATAAGGATTAATTATATGTTAGTTTGAATCAAGTACAAGGTACTGTTTTATTATTAAAGAGAAAAAGGAAATCATTTTTTAAAATGTGGATTATTTAATTATAATCGAGTCAACGGGAGACAACTTTTCAGTAATTCAGAACTTTCTGGATAACGGGTTTCCAGATAACGGATCCCATACTTGTACTGTTAAACGCTCACACAAGTCTGAAAGCTTTACTGGCTTGATGGAACCTGGGGAAACATTGTATTACAAGAGCCCTGGAATGCCCAGACTGTTGTACTATAACTTCCAGCAACCCCTGGTAACTGCACTATGCCCTGCCAAGATCTGCTACCGATGGAGGGTACAGTGACCATACAGGTATGGGGTGAATGGAAATGACAATTGGGCCTCCATTATGAAGCAGCCTCATGCATGAACATCAGGATTACACCTAGGCATGCTGCAGCAAGGCGTATACCCTCCTATCATATATGTCAAGCTAAAACATGTCCCTTGAGTCTCAGGGTGTGAATCACATACCATTGCAGGCCCATTCACACACTCATGCTTTGTTACAGGAATACCCTCACAAAAACAATTTTGGAATGCGTGCATCTTCAGCACTGTCTGGGCATGCCTCTGTTTCACCATCCCTGAATGTGATCCTCAATACAAGAGGTGAAGAGGACCCTGCCCAGTTTTCCATTGTTCTGCTGTAGAATATTTGAGGAAAGTGCCAACTTCACACCACAATAACAAATAACTGAACGGCAGTGACGGAGACCTGACAAGTCATCACTTGCAGGAAAAAAAGAACTTGTCAAGGCTTTTATCTGTGTAAGGGGAAAACCCTTAATTTGCCCTGGGAACACTCTTAATGATGTGGCAGGCTCATCATAAGTACCCTTGTGTCTTGAGTTGGTGCCAGGCAACATTAACGCCTAATTGTAGTAAGCTACAACCCCGCATTTGTGTGTGTATGGAAATAAAAGCTATAAGGATTTGGGGGAATGAAGCCTGTCTAGGGCAGAAATGGTGTTAAGCGAGGTCCCCCTTCCCCCTCAGGTACAGCCTAAGTAGTTTAGCCTCCCCCACCCCTTCCCAGATAGTCCCCAGGTAAGAACAATGGAAGGGGGCTGGCAACAGTGGCTGAAAAGAGGGGCGGAGTCAGGAGGAGGAGTGTTGGCCAGGGCAAGGTTTTTTAAGGGGATGCCTTTGTGTTGGAGCTCAGACTTACTTGTTTTTTGTTTCCCACCCTCCCTCCCTTAGGTAAGACAGATTTTTCTTGTATTGCTAATTGGCTGAAAAGTGCTAGAGTTTTATGCCTTCCTCTGGAGTACCATTATATGTGGTGGTCAACAGTACTTGCGGGGTCAGTTCGGCTCAGCGTCAGGCATCAGTGTGGCTCAAGGAGTACCTATTGGTTACAATGCAGGCCTACCTTTGTAGAGTCATGAGTGTGCATCAGACTTATCTGAGGCAGGCAAGAGACTGGGTTAGCGCCATTTATGCACAATGAGGGAGCAGGGGGATGGTCAAAAAGGTGGTCACTGAGTGCGCCCGGCCCCATGATCCCTGCTTCAGGTTTGGAAAAGTTTTTGGGCATTGAGCCCACGTTTTTTGAGATACCAATTTTTGGGCAGTGAGCCCACGTTTAGAGAATAAGATCCACAGCTGGGGTCAAGGTGACCTCCACAGATTTTTGCCATAATATGTCTCTGTGTTTTAATTGAATGGTAAAGGCATAACCTGGGGGGATACGGGGTCCTTGGCCTATGAGCTTTATTAATGTTTTTAAACATGTTGGGGGATCATTTATAAAAACTGGGCAAATTTGCTCCTGGGCGGTAACCCACGGCAGATTGTTTTCAGCACTCAACCTGCATCTGGCTGAAAAAAAATCACTGGTTGCCATGGGGTACTGCCCAGGAGCAAAGTTGCCCAGTGTTTATAAATGATCACCATTGTTCTTATTCTAAACACAGCTGTACCTACAGAAAGTTACCCTACGTTAACAGCCTAAATTCTCTCTCAAAACCGGTACAGAATAGAGCATGTAATCAGCAATATTAGAGTGAGTTTCCCAATGATTACGCAGACTTTACGTGAAATATGAAAGCAGCAAGCTGCATAACAAGACACCCATGGGCTCTGCTACAGCAAAATCTGGGGTGTGCTTTCCACTACCTCCAGTTGCAGAACAAAAACTATTTCCTTGTTCAGTGGTAAATTGAGATTTTCTTTCTTCCGTCCTCCTGCCTGACTACATACAGCTGGTTGTAAGCACAATAATCTTTAAAGGGTTCACCTTTCTCTTAGTATGTTATAGAATCGCCAGTTGTAAGCAACGTTTTAATTGGTCTTCATTATTTATAGCTTTTTAATTATTCGCCTTCTCTTTCCAGCTTTCAAATGTAAATTGCTGTAAGGCTACAAATGTTATTGCCGTTTTATTTCCAGTAAAAGTTTACAGTTGTGACATTCTGCTCAAATATGACAACCATAGTAGCAGATTGCACTGCAGAGTTTTCAGTTTTAACCCCTGGGGGAAACAAACTATTGATAGAGAAGAAAAGAAAATGATAGAAAGAAAGAGGAAATTATAGTCTCCTCAATTACGGTAAGAAACTATACACATATGCTTGAGAAACCAAATTCAGTTCCGCTCGCAGAGCCAGCCCAGTGAAAGTTGGGGTGAGTTTTGCTTCCTCTTGGTATATGATTCATTTTGTAGGATAAAGGGTGTATAGTAAACCCTATGCAGGTATTTAAATGATATGAGCCGCTCTATGGCTCTAATAAGGGGTTGTATGGATTCAGCAAGAATGGTTTCCCGTGGCTCCTCAGTGAGGCCAAGTTTGTAATCCATGTTTGGTGTTATCGCTAGTATTTATTACTCACCTTTATATTCAGGGCCTCTCCTATTCATATTCCAGTCTCTTATTCAAATCAGTCCATGGTTTCTAGGATGATTTGGACCCCAGCAACCAGATTACAGAAATTGCATACTGGATAGCTGCTGTAAAAAAAGCTCAATAACTCAAACCACTTGCAAATTGTCTCAGAATATAACTCTCACACTAAACGTTAACTCAAAGGTGAACAACCCGTTTAACAGAGAGGCTGTATTTGTAGCCCACAGCTAGTGTACTGAGCATTTATTTGCTTGCTGGGACCCATCACTGCCGCTGAATGTGCTTCTGAAAGACAGTTCTCAAACAGCTGGATTATTACCCAGAAAAGAATTAAGATGAGCAGTTTGAAGCTCATGCAGTGAGGCTCCGTTGAAAGCTCTAACTCAGCAATTTAAA
>CM044446.1:62760442-62774911 GCA_024363595.1 Xenopus borealis
AAGGATATAATTTACAATATATTTACGGCTTTTGTGTATTATAAGCAATTATTCAACAAATGTAGGTTCTCTCACTTAAACATTAATAGAACAGTACAATAAATTTCTAGGACTGAACAACATCATAACTCGTAAGCAATTATGAGGCCTTTTCCTATTTCTTCTCAGATACAGTTGTCATACAGGGTCATTTGGGTAGTTTGTGTAGTGATTATGATTTAAATTTGGGTAGTTTGTGTAGTGATTATGATTTGAATTTGGGTAGTTTGTGTAGTGATTATGATTTAAAAAGAGTAAACACACTTGTTTGCCAATAAATGGCTTCAGCCAACCACTAACCATGAGTGAAAGAAAAGTTTTTGTGTTATCATTCATATTCTCTGAAAAATGGTTAAGAAATCATAAATTCTGCCAGGGTGTGTAAACTTATGAGTGACAACTGAACATACAAGGGCATTGTGGGACAAATCATGACTGGAAAAAGGATTTATCAGATATGTACTACAATACAGAAATGGTGTTATTACAGAGCTAAGGAGAGACATTGTTCACTCTTTAAGGACCTAATCTACACCCTGTGATCACTTGTCAGATGTTGATCCTTTATTTGTAGATAATTTAGTACAGATAGCATCACAGATCCATTCTAATGCTCCTGCCAACAGCTTAAGCTTTTTCAGTTATCGGTGTGTTATCAGACCTTGAGGTTACATCAGGCCTTTAAAAATGCATGCTAGCTAACTCCTGTAAGCAGGCATTTGCAGCTTGATTTCCCAACTAGAATTTCCTCCCTCCCCAATAGGTCCACCAAAGTCAGGCAATATTGGGCTAATCCCTAGGGACAAATGATCAGATTACAATTGCGAATACTATCTGACGGGACAAGGTCCTCAATTAGCCGATGGAACACTCAATCAAACCTGATAATTTTGGTCAGATATCAGGGAGGCCTGTAGGAGGGCCATATACACTGCCAGATAAGCTGCTGTATTGGTCTAAATATTGTAATTATACATGTTCTTACCTTTCACATATAAGATATTTTAGAGATATTCAGAGGAAGGCTTAGCATTTACATAAATTAAAACCAATTGTCCCTGACAGTAACCTTAGAATATTGCCACACCTGATGCATTCTCATTTGGTATGACCTGAATCTACACTGACAGGCACTGCATTGGTCCATGTGCAGACTATTAATTTTCACTACAAAATCTGAGACTGTGCACGTCATGGTGGATACAGGCCTGCACGGATGACAGTGGATTTAGCAAGTGGTGTGTGCCATTACCCTAACAAACTGATCTAAAACTAATATAGATTTATTTGACTCCTATAAAATACAACCAATCCCCACACATATAAGTGACAGATGCAATATCATAATGCATCATGGGCAGAGACATGTAAATTACCCCTTTATGTCCCTGTGGCCAACTATGCATCCAGAACCGCTGGTTTATAGCACAGATACAGCCTAATAGTTCAGAGCCATATATCCAAACTTGCAGACAGCCTGTTTCGATCTTGTTAGATCTCATCAACGCAAGATATTGGAACATGGCTTGAAAACACCTTTATTGGAACATGGGCTCTGACCAGAAAATTGAGCAACATTTCAGACTGCCTTGAGACTTTTATGAAGCTCAGCTAATACTTTGTACCTCTGAATATCTCCTTACCTGCATGAAGCCAGATCTGTGCCAGTGTCATCCATGGGTGAAGTGGGCCTTGCTTTGGAGCACTGCTTTGCAGTGATGAGGCAAATTCAGACAGTGCCTGTTCCACACGTGAAGCTGCTATTGACGTTGCATGGACTGAACCTGGAAAGGTAAAAAATGGAATACAAGGACTTAGAAGGTACCAAGAATTAATGTAGGAAATTAAAAATGAATGTCAACCATAAGAAGTGCCAATAGTTGCGAAATATAGAAGTGGTTAGTTGACAATATTGGTGAAAAACAAATTCACATGTACACGAAGCAACAAACTCAAGGCAAGCTGCTCTGAAACATTTAAGTGTGCAAGTCCAAATATGCATCTTGCAACATGCCTGGATAAGCTTTGTACTGTTAGCAAGCACCAAACAAACCATGTTCTCCACTTACAAAGAAAATGGGCTGATTTATAGAGAAAGGTGTAGCATTGCATCAGTGCAATTACCTATAGCAGGGCTATCCTACTACACAACACATGTACTGGAATATTTTGCAAGGGCTAAATCCACTAAATAACTTCCTACTGTAAACTGATAACTGCTTTTGGTGCAGCCCAAACTGGTGCCTCCTAAATGATATTAAATTATGATGTTAACCTTTGTTTTGAAATTTCAGGGAATAAATATATAAATACAGCCTCATAGAGCCACTCTGTTAAGAACACTTGTGAGAAGCAAATAAACAAAAAGTCCAGAGATGTGATTGATAAACACTGGTGCATTCTGTTATTTTAAAGAAAAAAGATAAAAAAAACAACAATGCACAAAAATGTGCTTGTTCTTCAGAGTAATAGTGAAAAGAAGAGATAGGTGATCAAAGTAGCTTTCACCCCTGCATATTAAATTCTTTTTTGCCTGTAAATCCAATAAACAGAGATACTTATTTTGATCCCCATAAAAGTTCTGCCAAGCTTTACTTTCATTAAAGCAAACTCATGGCCCAAAAACTCAAAACAGCATCAATTGTTTTTAGATATAAAAACTATTTAGTGATGATTTTATTAATGGAAAAGAAAAAGATTGATATTCATCATTGTGGTAAAGATAACATATATACACAAGTGTGTGTGTAATTTTAAGATAATCATATTTCTAGATTCACAATTACAATAGCAACCAAATTATTTAATTGTGTCCTGGAATAACTCGAGTGTGTCTTCTGTTTCCCTAATCAAGCTGTTTGGGCTGGAAAAGGGTTAAGGGTTTAGCTATTGTGAGAGCATGATGGTTATCCCACCAGTATGTCACCAGTGGTTTCTCTCTGAGTTTGTGCTGTGATGACTAATTGTTGCTAGGGAGATGCAACTCAAAGCCAGGAACTCACCAAGAGCTTTATCCCTGCACAGAATGAAGATGAGGTACTGGGGATCATTACAGAAAAATACATTTCTCCATGACAAATACTGTGATTACCAAGTAGATGGGAGTAGGGGGTTGAAATGAACAAGCTGTCCTCTAGTGTTTTGGGTTAAAAGTATTGTGTACAATGCCATCACTAAATAGTGAAACAGCCTTTGTGAAAGGAAGACTAAACGTTCTTGTTTTTTGCAGCTTTGTATGTAAGAGACACTCATAGTGGCTTACATATTTTTGCAGTTGAATGCATATTACTAATGTTTTCATGGCGTAGAATATAGTTATATCTGTTAAAATTTCATCATTCTAATACAAAACTGGGTTGCCTGTTGGAGTTGCTAGAAAGCAACTTTGAAGCTGAAAGTATGCTTTGCTTGCTTAGGTCACAATATACACTAGTTCTCCAGCACATAACACATACAGATTGTGCCAGACACATGTTCTGCTATTTTATTTAGGCTAAATGAGAAACAGCTTTTTGTACTTAATTGAAGCACAACTGAAGTCTACTAAACTAAATAAATACAAACTACATTTAAAAAAAAATGAAGCTTTTTTTTGAGAAACCCAGAAAAGTACCACCATGGCAGAAGTAACTCAGGCTTTCTATAAAAGTCATATTGGGGTTGGATAAATAGGCAGGTTAAGAAAAAAGCAATTTTCAACATTTTATCTGGACTATATTATATATAATGAATAAAGTACCCCCTATTGTAAAATATAAAGATATTATAAGTCACAAAGGAACTCCGAGTTCGGCCGAGTGCTTTTATACAGGTCATGAAACTTCTAATATCCTCATATTTTTCAACAAGGGGTACTCTATTTATAATAATACACACGTTTTAGTGAGTCATGAGACAAAAATGACATCACTACCCACCATTTATAACTGATGACATCACTACTCACTGTTTATAAGGATATCATTTACAAGATATTCATGGTTATGGTTGGAATATATATTACTTTTGAAGTAATGAATATTTTATCAAGGAGGACCTATACTGAAAAAAGTTTACCCTAGACATCAACAGCAACCAATCAATAGATATAAATGGTCTAGTGCTGCTACAGAAAGGAAACCAAGGTTTGTTGAGAACTCTGCACATGTGGCAACATATAGCACCAGTTATTCTCCTTTATATTTCAACTTCACTTGCCTTATTGTACGGTTAAAATATATTTGAAATAAATAAATAAATAATTTCATGGTTTTGGTCTCTTTAACCCTATTAACATGCCTGAAGGTTAAAAATAGTACATTTGAAATCTTTTCTAAATGACTAATAGAATTCTAAATGTACTGAGGATGGGGACAAATTCTGCTGCAGGCAGGGACCTGTGCCAGGAAAGTCTTTTCAGCATAATAATTATGCAGATTTTTCCTTTATTCAGTGGACTGTTAATAGTGCCTTCTGTCAATTTCATAAATAAACACAATACCATACACCTGTATTGAGGTCAGAAGTGTGAACGTATGATGGCTAAAACCACATTCTGTAGGTGTCCCTAAAGTCGATTTTTCACTACAGCTAGTGAATATCACAAAGACTTGTAGTTCACCTATGTTTTTGTACAAGCAGGAACATTTTAAAACACAGTAACCCTGTCTGAGAAAGAATAGAACTCAAGATTGTTCTGTCATTTTGAAGCAAAAGAAATTAGATATTTAAGTATGAATTCGTCTTTAAAATGAGGTTTTAGAACTATGACTGACTGACTGGTACACCATTGATTTTCCATACTTATAACCTGAGGGAGGCCTTGACCAATAGCTGGATCACCATGGGGTTTAAATGGAAAAATTCCTACAACTACTGCTTTAAAGGAAGTACAAACCTTTTAAACAGGTTGTTTCTTAAAATCACAATATTAAACGGATGTGCAGTAAAACTCTTAAATACTTCATTTTGCACACATCTTATATGTCTATTTGTGTTGACTCATATGAGCAACTATAAAGCAGCCATGACTGGTCTGAAAAGCTGTTGGTCTTTGATTCTCCAATGAAAAATGTTGGATAAATATATACGGTCTTAATTCTGAAAGCCTGTCCACTTTCCTAACATAGGGTTTTGCCAGCATTTGTCAGTAACAAATATATGTTTCACACTGATTTGGTTTATCCTCCCCTTTTGGTTGTTTTATTGACTGACAATGTTTTACAATAAATATTACTTTAGCAATTCTTCTGTAGTTTTTGTTCACAGAAGAAGACTGGACATAATCTAATCCAGTAATCTAATCCAGAAAATATAATGGGTGCCCTTAGGTTATTACAAAATCAGCATCTAATTATCCAGTGTTACAAACATTGAGATTATAGAGTTAAATGTAATAATATTCCCTCTTGTTTCTTAAAAGACGCCACACTAGGGAAGTCCACCATGTGCTCATCCAACATGGAGTTCTAAAGCAGAAGGAGGGCTGTAAATTGGAAGTCTAAACAGAATAAAGATATCAAGTTCAACTCATTTTGATGAAGCATTATGCAGTATTAAGGACAAATACCCCTTCAGTACATAAATCTGATAGACATAATGCCTAATGACTTCTTATTCCTTGATCACTGTTACTTACAAGGCTATACTTTCTAGTTTGTTGTACTAATGCATTTTAATGATGCATTTTAAATAGTGGAATCATTATAGTTTTACACCCTGGTGGTCTGGAATTTATGCAGCTAAGCTACAGTGTGAATGCCACCTGACCAAGGCGATTCAGTTACATTAATTTTGCGCGAAATCATTATTAAATAAACAGGGTTCCTAAAATAGCTGCAGGTTTCAGCCCTCCAGAAATGAATACTCTCTCTTTAATAATTAAGAGGAAAAGTTAAGGTAAGACGTAGGAGCCTAGAGCAGCAAATGACGAACAAAGCAAAAACTGTCTGTGAGCCTTAGAATACATGGTATTATACATGTATAGGGATGCACCAAATCCATTAACCCCTGAATCTGTTGTGAAAGATTCGGCTGAACCCTGAACGGAATCCGAATTTGCATATGCAAATTAGTGAGGGGGAGGGTAAAAGAGTGCCATCCATGAAGTGCAAACATTTTTTACTTTCTTGTTTTGTGATGAAAAGTCACATGATTTTAAGGATTCGGATTTGGTTTGGCCAGGCAAAAGAATCCTGCTGAAAATGGCAGAATCCTGGCCGAATAACTAACCGAATCCTGGATTCGGTGCATCCCTAGTATTATTATACGACCTGCTAGCAGTAAAATATTTTTAAAAATCGTATATGTATTACAAATAGTGGGTCAAGTGAAAAGTCACGAGTAAAAGCCATGAGTGTGAGGAGCCTCTGAAGAACAGCCTTCAAACTAATTTAAAGGAATTGTTCAGAATAAAAATAAAAACTGGGTAAATAGATAGGCTGTGCAAAATAAAAAATGTTTTTAATATAGTTATTTAGCCAAAAATGTAATGTATTAAGGCTGGAGTTGCTGGATGCCTAATATAATAGCCAGAATGCAACGTTCTGCTTTTTCAGCTCTCTTGGACTGGTTACCAGGCAGTAACCAGTCAGTGACTTCTGGAAGGGACAAATTGGTCATAACTGTTGCTTTTGAATCTGAGCTGAATGCTGAGGATCAATTGCAGATTCACTGAACAGTTATGTCCTAAGTGGCCCCCAACTTCAAGTCGCTAACTCTGGATTTTGGCTATTATATCAGACATCCAGTCACTCACTTTGCATTTTTCTAATTATCCAGTTTTTATTTTTTACACTGAACTGTTCCTTTAAATCACAAATGAAAAATGAACGATTATACAAAATAAAATAAACGATGTCACAGCAAAACACTGCACACAGAAAAACAAAGGATTTTTTTCTGACAATCTGCAGACAAGACAACCATAACTTTTGCATAATTAGATAAGTGCTAATTGAGAATCTGAGAGAGGATTCTGATGTCATCCTGTTTAACTTCATACTACAAATCCTGAACTGTTACAGTATTGCTAATCATGTCAGCAGGGAACATCTGGGGAATGGACCCAAGTGCATTGTATTTCACAAAGTCACTGTGTAGATCCATGACTAGAAGAGCAAGAGATGAGACGGGACTAGGGTTGCCACCTTTTCTGTAGAAAAAATACCGGCCTTCCTATATATTTATCTTTTTCCCCTATTAATAACATTGGGATCAACCATCAAAAATACCGGCCGGGTGGCAACCCTAGACGGAACATGAAACTAACAAAAACATGAGTACAGGACAGAGAAACAATTAAGGAATGCACCTGTGCTAAGCTTTAAACTGAAAATGGTGTATCTCCAGCTAATGATCTAACCCAGTGATCCCCAACCAGTAGATCATGAGCAACATGTTGCTCTCAGTGGCCTCAAGGCAGGAGCTTATTTTTGAATTCCAAGTTTGGAGTTAAAGTTTGGTTATATAAAAACCAGTTGTCTTGCCAAATAGAACCTCCTATAGGCTGCCAGTCCACATGGGGGCTACCAAATGGCAAATCACAACACTTATTTGGCACCCCAAGAACATTTGTCATGCTAGTGTTGCTCCCCAACTTGTTTTATTTCTGAATGTTGCTCACGGGTTCAAAAGGTTGGGGATCCCTGATCTAACCTATGAAAACTAACTTGAGTCTGCTTTAACCTGCAACTTATTATCCCAACAGTCTTGCTTTGCATTGTCATTACTCATGTCTGACTGCAATTGCAATGCATGGAAATCCTGCTAAACCATTGTGCTTGCATGATGTCTTCCCGGTATTACAAAAACACAAATCAGAAGACTTTGCAATTGCAAACTGGGACACTGTGTTTATACATGTGCAAAAACAGGTATCACAAAGCTGATATGTAACACCCCCCACTCTGACCCCTTTTAGAATATGGCGATATGGTCAAAGTATCAGCACAGGAAAGTGATACAGAATTGTCACTGGAAAACCTATTTTCTTCGTGTAGAATTAAGGGTAATTTTAAATGGGTGGTTCACCTTTCAATTAACATTTAGTATGTTATAGACTGGCCAATTCTAAGCATCTTTTCAATTGGTCTTCAGTATTTAATTTTTTTTTTTAATTATTTGCCTTTTTCTTCTGACTATATTCAGCTTTCAAACGTGGGTCACTGACCCCATCAAAAACAA
Organism: Xenopus borealis; assembly: GCA_024363595.1. Taxonomy (NCBI): domain Eukaryota; kingdom Metazoa; phylum Chordata; class Amphibia; order Anura; family Pipidae; genus Xenopus; species Xenopus borealis. The sequence continues at coordinate 62,768,645 of CM044446.1, forward strand.
ATGCTTTGTAAGGCTACAAATGTATTGTTAGTTACTTTTTATTACTCACCTTTCTATTCCGACCCTCTCCTATTCTTATCCCAGTCTCTTATTCAAATCAATGCATGGTTCTTAGGGGAATTTGGATCCTAGCAACCAGTTTTGATCTTTATATATACAGCAGGGAAAATAAGTATTGAATACATCAATGGTTTTCTCAGTAAATATAATGCTAAAGGGTCTGTTGACATGAAATTTACACCAGATGTTGGCAACAACCCAAGTAAAGTAATCCACACATACAGAAAGAACAAAAAAAAATAAGGCCATAAATTAAGTTATGTGTAATAAAATGGAATGACAAAGGGAATATCTATTGCATAAAGTACATGAAGAAAAGGTGGTACAAAAAGGCATGGAAACCTGCTGAATTTTGTCGGTATTTAGAAAACAACCCTGCCCCCTATCAGTGCATTACATGTAAGTAGACCCATTAGAAATATATTTACTGAAAAAAAATGTTGACATGGTCGATACTTACTTTACCTGCTGTAAATCTATACAGAGAGGTTGTAGAACTGTACCATTATGCTATGAATGTAACAGTTACTGATCTGAGCTTAGGCTCAACCACCTTCTAAGAATGCTTGTTAAGAAACATAATTAGTCAATATCATAGTGGAGATCACATAACCCTAGCAATGTTTACAACAGCAAGAACCCTCAGACAAAGAATGCTGAAGAACAACAGGTTGAAATCTCTACCTGCATTAGGATGTTATACTAATCAGACATTTACAATTTGAATGCTTGCTTTATGTATCTATAAGATACTCTTGTTATAACCATAGTGGACCTCTGTGTGATGATTGCTACAGTCTGAAGATTATCAGAAATTATATCACATAGAAAAAAAACATTCAGCTGAGAAAATCAGGTTACAGAGTGGAGGCTCAGGTTGCCCAGAAGGGGTCTCGGAGCTGTCTGGAGCCTTTATTATATGATCAGGTTTGGGAGGACAGTGAGGAAGATGAGAGGAGACAAATAAATGGAGAGGAGATTCAGGTCTTGAAAGGGAAGAGGAATCTGATTCTAAAAGAAAAGCAAAAGAATACATATAATAAAAGCCACAGTCATTGGTAAGTATAACTAAGGAACACAGGATCTTAACATTATCTTGATGTTGTTAATGATCTCCGCCAGAAATACAATCTAGTAATTATTGGATAGCATATTTCATGGTGTAAAATGTAACTTACCTTTTCAGATCTGGTAATATAACCCACTTCAGAACAAGAAGTAGTAGCATATTACAATGAAACCTTTATAGGAGAAGCTCTTTTGGTGTAAGGGTAATGGCATGCATTTTGGGGAGCTTAGTTGCCTCAGCATGTACATCTGCTATTTGACAGGATCTGGAGCTTGGGTGTCTATTCCTATTAATTTTTTTTAAATAGGGGGAGCATTTTGTCCACACCCTCGAAGCTAAAAAAATACTGACAAACTATTTGAAATCTGCCTGTGAGCCATTACCCTAAGAGAGACGAGACCCTGCTCAGTTTGTAATTTTGTATAAAAAAAACCAGGACTATGACCCCATAGCATATAAATCTGGTCAGATGGCAGCCACATCTGTTCATTTATGCAGTCCTGTGATTCGACTGCCTGTATCTCCTCTACTGTGATACAATAGTTGGGCCCTAGGGCCCACAATCGGATTACCACAATAAGGTGATCAAGGTGGGCATATCGGGGAGAGATCCACTCATTTGGCATTATTGCCAAAGGAGTGGATCTCTCTGTGTATGGCCACCTTTAAAGGAGAACTTAACACTAAATATGAAAATGGTTAAAAATGCCATATTTTATTTACTGAACTTCTTGTACCAGCCTGAAGTTTCAGGTTCTCAATGGCGGCAATCATCCAGGACTTCAAACCTGTCACAGGGAGTCACCATCTTGGAAAGTGTCTGCGACACTCACATGCTCAGTGGGCTCTGAGCAGCTGTTGAGAAGCTAAGCTTGGTCGGAAATATAAGATGTTGCTACAAGGCTGATTATCACATTTTGCTGCTAATTGCACTGGCTTATGAGCTCCCATGTAGTAATTATCTGTATTAATTATTAACCAGTCTAATATATTTATATTCTATGTGTATTGTAGATTGTGAGTGGGTCCCTAAGCTCAGTAAGGGACAGTAGCACAGAGTATGTGAATCAGTGAATCAGCAGAAAAGAAGATGGGGAGCTACTGTGGCATCTTTGGAGATGCAGAGCTTTACTGCTAAATGGCAGTGGTTGCCTTGGGCTGGTACAGAAGTACAAAACATAATGTACATTTCTAGCCAACTTCTTTAGTTAAGCTTTAGTTCTTCTTTAAACCACACATAACATGGTTGGACAATTTTGCAAGCTTCAGTAAGGTATACTGGTCAAGCAAGAATTTGAGATTCTTATTGCTTCTTGAAGAATTTTGTGAATCGTATGCATAGCACAAATAAGCTTTTTCCCAATTTGTACAATTTGTAAGAATGCTATACCCCCTAGCCTAGTCAGGTAGAATATGGATACTAATGTGTTATTTTTATTGAACCTTCTATAAAAACAAATTCTATTTTGTCACTGGTTTCTACATCGATTTACAACAGATTTTTGAAAGATATTGACTGATGAAATTTTTAAATACTATATAACATATACCTTGCAGAGCAGGTGTAATTTTGTATTTATTATTGGAAATCAGGGCCGGTACTAGGGGTAGGCAGAAGAGGCACCCGATGGAGGGGTGCTCTGCAGGTATCTATTAAACCGTCTTCGGTCTTCCCCTAAGTCTGTGTTCGTTGCCCACCCTTGGTCGCTCTTCCTCTGTGCCTCCCCTCTATCGCCCTCCCCACCTAGCCTAGGGCGCCCAGTCAGCTTGGCCCAGCCCTGTTAGAAGTGCAAAAACCTAGCTAGCAGTGGTCATAACTGGCAAATGTAACGCTAAACATTTTACATTGCATTTGCAATTTTCTTGAAATTGAATGAAAACTTGGTACTTTATGTTTTCCAATATCTTTTAGCTTATCAAGTAGCTTACTGCTTGCAACTGTTCCTAGGATTTGTGGCTAGACAATAATGAATTTTGAATTCTGCAAAAACATAGCAATAAGAAATTAAAAGCTCACCTGTTTCTGGATCACTGAAATCAGGTAAGGTAATTGTATTCAGTTGCCTTCTGTCAGCAATGGCTCTGTCTAACAGACTGCTCCCACGGCCAGAATCACTGTAAAACATCATAAAAGCAAACACAGACTACATAATCCTTTTACCTACATCCAGTAAGTCAATGGAAATAAACATAGTATATTGGGTATAGGTAAGTACATGTTACCAACATAGATAAGAATCTGAAAATGGCTGCTTTAGTAATCCTCATTACAAAACATTTTAATACAGTTTTGCTGAAGATTACGGTTTATACGTTCAACCGAAAGTCTGACTGTTAGGGTAAGGCCAGACGGGAAGATATGGAGAGATCTGTCGCTTGGCGACTAATCGCCTCTTCTTTGGGGGCGACAAATCTCCCCGAATCGCTTCCCCCTGCCTTCCAGCTGATTAATGAATAATCGCCTGCGCCTATTCACACGTGGCGCTGGCTTTTCCGAAGTTGCTCGAAGTTGCACCCTTAGGAAATTTCAAGCGATTTCGGGAAAGCGCAGCGCTGCGTGTGAATAGGTGCAGGCGATTATTCATTAAGCAGCTGGAAGGCAGGAGGAAGCGGTCCGGGGAGATTAGTCGCCAGGCAATGAATCTCCCCAAATCTTGCCATCTGAGCTTACCCTGAACATTAAAAGTAGATTATATATTAATGGAGTTATCAAGCATGCCTCTTTAGACTAGTGCAAAAGGAAAAATACCAGTACATGGAATGCAATTGTGCGCTCTCTTCTAAAAGACAAAGTTCCTGAAAAAAATAAACAGAGCTCTCACCCCTGCCTTCAAAATCCTGTTAATCTAAGCAGGAATCAACAAATTTGTGAAAATTCTATTATTTATTTACCTTTTTTGCTCAAGGATCCAGTACGGAGCACAGAAAATGATTACTTTACTATAACAGTACCTTTGTACTATTCAAAGCTGCACACTAATGGAGCTAAACTCAGGATATTCAGTAAATAGACTTATTTATGCTGCCTTCTAATAAGAACTACTTACATTTTTTAGAACTAATTTGGTTTGCTGAATAGCAGTGATGCATTGAACAAGATTCACATGACTTCCAGCAACTTTTGCAAGCTTCTGTTAAGCTTTTTTTCCCCGTGGAACTCTCTTTGTGTAACATGACAGAGCATATTATATAATATGTAACAGTTTATTCATTCTAGTTACTTTTCTGGTGGCATTTAAACTGAATTTTCTCCACAATATTTTTATTGGAAAATGTCACCATCTAAATAAACATGTTAAAATGCAATTACAATCAGGGAAATTAAATTGAAACTTTGCAACTTATAACCTAACTATAACAGAGGTGTAACAGGCTTAGGTTGACACAGGCCATACCTAGGGTTGGTGAGGTTATAACAAGACTTCCATATTTGAAGCATATGTTTGCAAGTCAGGAGGGCTTCATCGGGACCCCGACATAAAGACTCCAGTTTTGCTTTGGAAAATAATAATCTGGAAGTGGCAACAAAATCTAAAATGAACATATGTTTAAAAAGAAGGCTAATCTAAAAAAATATATTTACAACATGCCTTGAGCTAAATACCTTGCAATGCAATATAAAATATATGATACAAAATACAAGCATGCCAGCAAATAGTAGAATTTATGCCTTTCACCCTGTGTTGGGCAGTTATGCTAAGAAGGATAACATTTTCCATCACAGAAAGGGTTAAAGGCAGGTAAATTAACTCTAATATATTTTACTGTAAAATTGTTATTCTAGAACCATACTTATGGACAGTCATTATATGGTCAAAATGATCCAGTCACTCTTTATTAATAGAATACTTTTTTAAGCTCAACTCAGTGATGACATGTATAATTAATCACTCAGTTATGCAATATCCAGCAAGAAACATTGGCAGTAGAAATACATTGTTATGAAAAAGCTCTGTGACTTTCAACTTGGCAATAACAAAGGATGCCACCTTTCCAACATGCCACTTTTGTCAAATTTCTGCCCTGTCCAAGTGAAGTGAGTGGAAGCATCTAAATGTTTAGTATTAAAGTGGCAGGACACAAAAACCCAAAGAAAGGAACCACAATGCACTGAAAAATGTACTATGTCAGTAAAACGAACTCATTGTCAAGACGAAAACTCTCTCTACATGCAATGTCAGCACATTCATTGGAAACGTAACATTCCATGCAAAATTCCAAGCGGGAGTGGTGTTTAAGTCCCCAAACCTTGGGGGCCCTAGATCTGCTTCCTCTATTCATATGGCCCTTGATGCACATGATGAAATTGAGTGTTACCTGGGATTTCTTGTGGGGTAGGGGGCCCAAAAAAGAAGAAAAAACTGGACCCACAAAGATATACAAGTCCATTTTAGAAGCCAACATAAGCTCCTATTTTGTCTTTTGCCCATCATAGTTATACTTAACACCTTACTCTAATAAATAAAGCAGTAATTGTATTTAATGAATTTGATGTGTTCACAAAGGTCGTTTGTTACCTTGCTGCTGTCACAATTCTACTTGCCTTCTGCACGTCAGATACTATTGCTGCTAGACAGCTGCATGGACATACCAGCTATCTTTCTGTAAAGTGTATTTTTCTCAGGTAACATAAGCATATTGACACTGTAAGGCAATGCTTTATGATTAACAATGAAAACCTCATACATAAAGCAAGCAATGAATATTTAATTGAGAAATACAAAGCCCCGGCACCAGGTGGTCAGTAACGAATGTAAGCGCATCGGTTACTGAACATTAAAAAGGTACTTAGAGATTCCAAAGTAAAGACAATGGTGGATGAAGCATCTGATAATTTAAGGGAGTGAAGTGGATGCTAGAATGCAATAATTTCACATTTAAACCCAGAAAAGGATATGGGCAAGGGGAGGTGGGGGTTGTTTAGGCTTCTCTCCAAAAAAGCTTCATATAAGTGCTTGTTTCTTTAGGTGCTGGTTACATTTTGTATCTGAATGCCCTGCTTAAGTGAAAGCTGCACCCATTCACTTTCAGGTGCAAATTTTTATGTCCAATTCCAGAGGTGCAAAGGACCACCTGAGAGCAGTGGATGCATATACAGTGGTGTGAAAAACTATTTGCCCCCTTCCTGATTTCTTATT
>CM044446.1:62782448-62795917 GCA_024363595.1 Xenopus borealis
GGGTTGCTGACATGTCCTTTAATTCATTAATAGGTGAAGACTGCATAATTTGTTGCTATAGATCTGCCGGTGATTAATTAACGAATTAATAAGAGCTCAACACACAGTAGTTCATGCAACATAATGGTCTATTTGTTCTAAGCAGATCTACCATTCTATCAGTATTATGAAACCACTACAAATAACAACCCCAAGGCCTTCAAAGGTATTATGTTTAGCCACTCGTAACTCCTTAGTACAGAACACAATTCTTTAACTGAAATTAACTGCTGGTATATAATTGCTCCAAGTTTACCAATTGTGAGAAGTGGGTTTTGGACAAGAAATACAAAAACAAAAAAAAAAGAACAGAAAAATTAAGGGGACATGTATACTGATTTTGTCCCACAGAGAGCAGAACATTCTTAATAACAGGCAATATGGGTCTTTCATACAATCCATGCCTAGTGTCAGTAGGTGGCCTAGAAACAGAGACACCTTACTAGCAGCTTGACTCTGCTACATTATCATTTGTAGGTTTGAAGGGATAACAAACCTCTAACCGAAATTAACTGGAAGAATAAAAGTGCTTCAGGTTTACTGATTGTGAGAAGTGGGGTTTGGCCAAGACACACAAAGCAAATAAAAGGACAAAAAATAGAATAGAAAATTAAGGAGAAACTATCCTATCCTATAGTCAGCAGAACAGTATTAATAATAGGTAATATGGGTTTTCCTACAATGCATGCCTAGTGACAGTAGCAAGAGACTAGCACTTTTTCAATCCACACATTCTGTGGTCCTTGTTTCTTCCTCTGTGAAGAGCTACCAATCAAAATATGTTTCAACAGGCCTCTCGAGACATACCTATCTTTACCTCTCTGTTTCTCAGATAGCCAAGAGTGTTTGTATGTTATACATATACTGTCAAAATTATCTTCATGTTGAAATGCCATCCTTAAGACAAAAGGAAATCAACAGAACACCACCTCATTTTGTACATCCATTTACTGCACTATAGTGTTTGAAGCATTCTGCTACTCAACAGAAACATTACAATGTTTGTAATTTACAATGCCTTGTGAATTACGCAGTGAAATTATCTTCCTCCATTCATTATAGGGTTTGTAAGTGTAGGATTCAAAGTGAGGCGAGGTCCATTTGATATTAAGTCAGTAGCTCAGGTTTAAGTAAAAAATACCTTATACCTTAGGACATACAAGAAGCCTAACATGTTTCGTGCCTAAATGTGCACTTGCTCATAGGCTTAAACCTGAGCTACTGACTTACTATCAAATGGACCTCACCTCACTTTGAATTCTACAGTTTGAAAAATCGCTTGATAACCCTTGATAACTGGGGGCTGCCTCAGTGAGGAACCATTCATTTTGACTTTTACTGTTTCTTTTTCCTTTTTATGTCTGATCTATAACTTTTTTTCAAGTACAGAGGCACACACCACTACTTGCATGTGTATGTGGCCTCAATACAGTAGCCAGTCATCTACAACACTGAACAATGAAGGGAACTGCAAGATTAAACACTAACAGCACACAGGTAATAGTAATTCCTTGTCAATGCAGAGCTCAACTTATATAAATTGAGGCACTCACCTGTCTGGATATTGCTAATTGTAGTGCCAAATAGAAAGCTGCCAAGTGGTCAGTAGGAGACAAGCTGTGTGCCCTAAAAATAAGGGATTGAGAAATGAATGAGAATACTTTATGTCGCTTTTAATAAGATCTCACACTGCATATGATCATCATGCACACCACATGCATTGATCATCCTACCAATTTCAAAAGTTAATTTCAAAGCATATAACAATAGAGTGTGGGGGACCATCTTAGTTCATTATGCATAGTCCTGTGCTTGCAGAAACAATCAGCAAATCCTTCAGGGAGCCACTACCTGGTATTCAATGCTTATTTCTAAGTCCTACATATCCTAGTATAGGAGATTCTCTCCCCTGATGGATGTTTTCCCATACCTAATACTAGGTAGATTTTATTTTAGCGTCCAGGCCATTTCTCAGCTAATTTTAACCTAAAACCTAAATCTGAATGTGAAGTCCTTCTCCAGACTTTGCATAACATGCTTTTAGAAAAGTAAGGGAGGAGTCTCTGGTGTAAGGACCAACTGACTGTCTTAGTATATTGTGAATGTGAGCATTCATTTCACGTATTGCATGTATTTGGGATCAGTAGCCACCACCTCCCACTGTATAATATATTTAGGGAAGTGATCCCCATCCAGCTTGTAAGCAACATGTTGCTCACGTTTGGTGTTGCTCACGTTTGGTGTTGCTCACGTTTGGTGTTGCTCACGTTTGGTGTTGCTCACGTTTGGTGTTGCTCACGTTTGGTGTTGCTCACGTTTGGTGTTGCTCACGTTTGGTGTTGCTCCCAGTTCCTAAAAGCCGGGGCTCATTTTTTACAAGCCAAAAAGTATTGGAGGGATAAACAGACCCGCCTGTAGTCTGCCAGTTCCCATACGGCTACCAAATAACCAATTACAGCACTTACTGGGCACCCCTTGGGACTTTCATGCTTATGTTGCTCCCCAACTTCTTTTATATTTAAATGTGACTCACAGGTAAAAATGGTTGGGGATCCTTGATTTAGGATATGGAGATTTTTTTTTTAACCAAAGTACATAAATATAGCCTTTACCATACACAATGATTCAGAGGCTCTAATGTTGCGTTGGGCAGGTATTCAAAAGTGGATCGTAACAGTCAGAGGAAGGCCTAAAACCAGCCATGTGACTTCCTACTTATATAAACAGCTGCAACAGCAATTACAAGTGGTTCTTGGGCCCAAAACTTACATTAGATCTTTTAATAACCACTTTTACTAGCAATAACAGTTTCCAATAGGGTTACAGGGCATTTTGTCTGCCAGAAAAAGCACCCTGTGCAGTGCACATGCAGCTGTTAAAGGTTGCCCTCTGCCAGTGCTGCATTTACATCTAATATTATCAGCTGTGACAGGTAGATAGCGGCTTCTGGACCACAACTGATTTTTCTCTAATAACCCTTATGGCAAAAACTTTTGTGGAAAAATCCCACTCCCCACAGTTAACAAAAAAACCTTTGCATGGCCAAGTGCCATTTCAATAATCATACAAGGTGTCCAACATAACAGGGAAATAAACAATAAAAGAATTGCCCAGACAAAAATGGGAATTCTTCATATGCCATTATTTTTTTGTAATAATTATTAGACCCTACTCAGTCAAAAAAATAGTATATATTACAGGCAAATGAAAGAATAGTCATGGACAGTGTTCTGCACAATATAGAAGGTTAGTACTAATTTTACCACTGTCCTGGCAAATGCAGCACTATAAAAAGACAAACACAAAACACTGCAAGTTACTGATTGCATAGAAACAAGGTTATGAGTCTCTCTGGCAGTAAATATATTTAAATATTGAGCAAGGTACAGGAAAGAAGCCCATCTCAGAGAAGTATTAGTATAAAGAGTTACATTGCAAATGAGAAAGTGACAGGTTCAGCAAAGCTTGTCCAACTGAATACATACAAACCAGTGGACTTTTAGTGCTACAGCTTGCAATATCGTTTTAATATAATATAGCACTTAAAAATGTAGTATATCTGAATTCCACCTGCTTCATGGAAAACATTTTACAGGACAGAAGACTGCTACCCAAAATTTTAGGACAATTACATAATTGGTAAAAACAAAAAACCACTTAGCATTCCTTTTTTTTTTTTACATACCCTACTTACTACAAAGAACAACTAAAGTTTTTTTCAGAACTAGGCTAGAAATAGTGCACTCTATACACCGTTTATATCAGTCTAAGGGTACAATTTTGACAATGACAACCTAGGCTTCTAGCGATCCTGCTACTCACCTGTGGAATGCAAGTAGAGCTTTCCGCTGCAAGTCCTCCTGCACACCCCGCAATGAGGCTGTAAGACAACAAGTTGCAGTTACTGTTCTTGATCCATGTCACTGTGCAGGCTGGGCATGTCAGTCAACATTTTCACCAATTCTCATATACAATGATTGTGTATGCATGGCAAGGAAAATGTATTATAACAATTATGGTGTTTTAAACTTGTAATTGATCTCTGTTGAGTTGTAAAAAATGAAGGCAAAGGTTAAAGTAACATTAACATCAAAAAATTAAAGTTTTAAAGTAATAAAAATATATGTTAAATCTGCTGTTTTTGCTTCAGAAACACTGCTATTGTTTATATAAATATGCTGTTGTGTAGCAATGGTGTTATCATTATCCACTATTTAGCCCTTTTTCAATTTCCACTATTGCTACACAGCAGCTTTTTTTTTAACTATAGCACTGTTTTTTGATGTAAACATATCAATTTTACTAGTGCAGGCCAAGAGTACATGATATTTTCATTATTTCAAACGCTTTAATTTTTTTGTGTTACAGTTCCTTTAACTGATATCTCACAAGATAAAGATGTTGTGGCTATGCAGGTTTATGGTTAAAAATATGTTAAAGGAGAACTAAACCTCCAATGAGAAAACCCTCATCCATTACCCACCATAGTCCCTGCAAAGTGAATTCGTGCAAAAAGTGCCCCCAAATGTCAATCTCACTTCTCCATGCAGAGCAGCGGATCACCCGGGTGCCATCTTCTGCATCTTCAGTTTTCTTCTGAACCAACACTGAGCTATCTGACACATGCAGTTGCAGCCAATCAGAAAATTAAAGATTCAGAAGATGGCGTGCCAGAGCTTCGCTGTGCTACTCTGCATGAAGTGAGACTGACGATTGGGTACAACCTTTTTCTTTAACTAATGCACTACGCAGGGAGGAAGCAGGAACTATGGGGGGGGGGGGGGTAGTGGATTGGGCTTTTCTCATTGGGGTTTAGTTCTCCTTTAAAGGAAAAAAAAATAAAATCACAATTTTACATATATCAGCTTTGTTTGTTTCCCTTTAGAGCAGCCCATGACCTTGTAGAAATTCGTAACTGCAGACCTAAAGTCATGCTGTATCTGCTACTATGGCAGATATTATTTGACTTGTCTGTTTTGATCATTTATGATGATCCTTAAGCAGCAGCCCAGACCACACTGAGCATGTGCATAGTCTTTGTCTTGCAAAGATGTTTAACAAAGTTACAACACGGTGACCCCCTGCGGCCAAATTTGAAATCATAAGCCATTCATTTCACCAGGCTTCTGGTGCACTGGTTCATGTTTATGATTAGTAAACAAAATACAATATGTCAATCATCTACCAGCTAAATTTTGCTTACTGCAAAGAAACGTCTAAGATGACTCAAACGGACAGTCGCTCTCTGTATAAGCTAAAAAAAAACATTGGCATTGTTCCTGCCAATGAAATTCCCTGAGTATACCACTAGTAGATTTTCATGACTGTGATCAATGAACAAAAGTTATAATCATGGGCAAAACAGAAAAATAGGTCTCTATCTCGGTCACAGAAGATGGGAGGGGAGTGAGTTAGAGGAAAATAATGTCAATTAAGAAAAATATATTTTGCATTAAAGGGCAAGGAAAGGCAAAGAAATAAAATCCCATTTTTACTTTCTTTAATGAAAAAGAAATCTATCTCCAATATACTTTAATTTAAAAATGTGTACCGTTTTTATAAGAAACCTGACTGTATGCAATGAAATTCTCCCTTCATTTAGTGCTGAGGATAGGAATTGTCAGACGGTCCCTAACTTCTGGCAGGGAAACAATCATACTTATGAACAGCAGGGGGAGCTCCCGCCTTACTTACCAGCCATGCAGAACTCAGACAGCTTTGTTTTTTGATCATTTAGGATGATCCCTAAGCAGCACAGACCTTACTAAGCATGTGCAGTGCCAGTGTCAGACAAAGATGTTTAACAAATTTACAAGATGACAGCCCCCTGTGGCCAACTTTGAAAGCATAAATCATTTGTTTGATTAGACTTGTGGTGCAGTAAGTTCATGTTTATGTTTAGTATACAAAATACAGCATTTCTAGCCTTATTCTATTTTAGACGTTCCTTGCCCTTTAAGTATCTCCACTAAGATAATTACATGGAAAGAAATATGAAAGATAGCACAGTTACATTTATACAGGATTTAGTGCTGGAGAGTTACCATCAGAGGCCTGTAGGCTGTAGGTGAGTCCCAAGGCTAGGTATCCTTTGGCCTTAAATTCTGGGCTCTTCTCGCCACAGTCAACAACCATCTTAGCAAATCTTTCAGCTTCCTCCATCTAAAAATGTCAGAAAAACTGTCAGTAAATACATCCAAATTATAAAACATTTGCAAAACATATCTGAAATGCAGGTCCGGACTGAGAATTAAAATAGGCCCTGGCATTTCGGGTACACAGAGGCCAAATCGGCCCGCACACAGGCCCAAACAGGCCCCACCAGCCCACTAAATACTGACTTTCTGGCACCTTAACAGCCCCTCTGTCATTTGCCAGAACCCACAGATTGCCAGTCCAGGCCATATATACATGAAAACTACCTGGGACATAGAAGTGCACTGTTTAAACACATTTGTTAATAACATCAATGTCAATGCTCTTAGAGGAATCTCCTTAAACATATGGATCACATAACCACCAAAATGGAGTTCTTCTGCATTTCCTGGCAGTTATTCAATTAAGTCTTACTGCCTCCAAGTCACATGGACACAAAGAAAAGGTACTTTCAGGAAATTTGTCACCCATCCATTCCCATGTGTTTTAAATTTCCAGTGTGCCAAAACCCTTAAAGGAGAATTCAACCCTAATGTTAAAAAAAACCCTAAGCACATTTGTTCTCACTCAATGCTATGTGAGCTTACCCAATGCAAGGATCCCATACAAAGTTTGGCAGCTAGGAGAGGAATGGTGGCATCCTCTGGTTTCAGGCGAATACATTCTCTTAAAACCTTCACAGCATGGGCAGACTAAATAAGGGGGGGAAAAAGTTGAGGAGCATGTCAGTGTACAGCTTTTGCTTCAAGTAAAGCAGTTGAAGAATGAAGAGGCAATGTCATGCTTCATGGTAAACTACTTTCTTTACAACTTATCCAGTATTCTAGCAGCTCTAATCAATTTAAATAAGCTGTTGGATAACTGTAAGCAGAAAATCATTCTAAATAACAAATAGCTTGCAGCGCTAATCATTTCAAAAGACAAACAATTTAACACATGCTGTGATTATTACTAACCAGTAACCCAGCTCTTTGTACTGATACATTCTGTGTGCACAAACTATTAAAGCACTACTAGCAAATGCACACTGCTGGTTACTGAATTTCCAACAAGCAAGCATATTGTGAGCAAAAATTACAATACCTGGAATTGTGTAAACAAAGGTCTGAATTTAATTAAAGGCAAGAAAGTAAAAGAAAAACTTGATTACCTTCCCTGCAGCCATTAAAGAGAGGGCAAACTGATACCAAAGATGAAATTCCTCAAATGCAAATTTCATGGCACGTTCCAAACACTGAAACAACAACAAACAAGCTGAAATGTTTAGGTATAGCATTCTCATTTATAGGTCACAATATTTACATTAACTTTCAAGCTGCAGACTGAAATTAGAACATAGATTAACAGTTGCAACCAAGCATGAGAACCAAAGTGTATTTTAAAATAAGCTTAAAAGCAAAAAAAGGCATATTTCTGTATAAGAATTGCTGCAAATGAACATTGATAACATCTAAACAACAAACTCAAAAGATGCCAATACCATGGCTAGCTGTGAACCATAACCCTATATGGGTGCAGACACGGGCAGATTCTTGGAGATTTAGTCGCCTGGCGACTAATTGCCAGTTCTTCTGGGCGACAATCTCCCTGAACTGCCTTCGCGTGTCTTCCCTTCCTCTGTAATGAAAAGATGCTGCGAAGTTTCCTCATGAGGAAACTTCTGGCGACTTTGGAAAACAAAGCACCGCATGTGCTTAGCGCAGGAGACTTTTCATTACAGTGGAAAGGGAAGACACGCAAAGGCAGTTCGAGGCGATTGTGAACCGATTAGTTGCCAGGCAATTAAATCTCCCTGAATCTGCCCATGTGTCTCCACCCTAAGGAAGATTAATGGTGGTTTAATTTGCTGATCATAGCCTCACTAGGCTTTAAAAGGTTTACAGTGGGGATCTATAAATATGTATATTTGATACGCTGAATATTTTTTTTTTGCAGATTTAGCACAAATTAATCATCTGTAAAAGTAAATATTCTCTATAGTGCAGTCATTGCTTCTATTTTACAGGCCAATGGAAACTAACGTTTTTTAATTCATTGGCAACTTTTATTTTAGTGACAGACCGATATCTTACTCATAAAATTATTCTTTTCCATTCACATAGAACAACTTTCAGGCACAATTAAGATTATTATTAATATAATGTCATCATTCCCTGCAGTGCTTTACAGAAGAAAAGGGATACAAATAAAAGACAGAACAGCTTACATATACAACCATTTAACCAGAGCTGATTCGCTATTGTTAATAATAGGAGGAGGGCCTTGCTTGCAAGAGCTTTCAATCTAAAAGGTAGTGTGAGACATATGGGGAGAGATCAGCATGAATATAGAGTTACTGTTGATTAGGATAGTAATTGTAAGTGCACAGTGCAAAATGGATACCAATAATAAGCAAATACTTATGGTATGTTATGAGTTATGTGGGTGGTCAGGTTGCTGAGGTTTTAGGCTTGAACAAAATGTGGGTTCTTATGTGACAGTTTGAAAACCTGCAGACCCTGCAAGGGTCTACTGGACAGACAGAGTTAAAGGTGGTGTAGTGTGAATGCTAGAGTTAGAAGGAGGTCATAAGCAAACCGAAGGTTATATTTGAGGGTGTTCTTGGTACTAGGAGAGACGTGATGTATAATGGTGTAGCATTGTAATGCTTTGTAAATCATGTTAATGTCAGTTAGCCAGTACAGAGACTGTCAGAGAAAAGCAGCACTTGGAGGAGGAGGAAAGGTGCATGGGTCTGGTAGCAGTGATAGATTGGAGGAAGGCCATTTGCATGGAGGTTTGCAGAGGAGTGGCAGTAGTCTAAACAGCCAAAATCTTGAAATTTAAAAAGACAGGCCAATGCTGAAAAGGTCCAGGAGACGACAAACTGATGCAATAATTGTTTTACAGTGCAGTAATTCTCCTTTTAATCAAGGATACACCTTTTTTTATGATGTTGCACATGAAATTACAGGGGCGTTATACATATACTCCCATAACTCTCACAGCAGCAACATTTGTTTTGTCAAGAAGTGGTTAAACTGCTCTTTAACTGGTGTATAGGGTATATAAACCTTTGGGGAAGTGGACAGGTACCCCTTTATTTAAGTGTTACATTAAAATATTACTGCATTATAATAAAATTCTTGCATCGGTTTTTCTTCTCCTAAACAATTTAAGTGCTGGCCTGTCTTTTTACATTTTAAGAATTTAGCAGGTACACACCTGGAGGAGAGTGGGATGTTCAAGCCTGCAAGGAGGGAACTGCAAGAATCCTAAGGTGAAATCAGCAAGTGTTTGAAGGTAGGGAATGAATGAGAGGGCAAGTTGTAACTACACAGGCTATTCTGTCGCATATCTGACGGATCCGACAAAACGCCAGTGTCACCTCAGATGCAACACAAAACAAGGGTCGGATCCCTCACAATTAGCCATGTAGTTCTACCCTAATGTGCAAAGCAAAGCTGTTCAGCACCAGTGCTAGGCAACATGCTGTGTGTATTGTGTCCTGATAGGTGTAAATTTCAAAACTAATTGCACAAACATGGATTGCCTAAATTTTTTAAATGCCTTTTAATTTTTTCCTGTCGGGTAAATACAATTCAAAGTAACTTACCTCAGAAAGCATTTCAAACTGCCCTCTTCTACCTAGGGCAATGGTGAGGAGATCGTACACTACAGAAGCACTTTCAAGACTAATAATCCGATCATTCTTGTGCTCTGGGATCCTACTTAACACTGCATCTCTGTTAGCCTAAAATAAATCACAAACAGATCTCCAGGTTAATCTCTCTGTAATGATCTATCTACCATAATCAAACATCCTATAGCTGATGGCAAAGAAGGTTAATAAACAGTTGTGCCAATAAGCCAAGAACACGATCACCTTCTCTCCGTGCTTTAATAAAAACAGAGTGTAACAATATGTATTCAACATCCAAAAGCAGTGCATTTTCTATTTAAAACCATTTATATTTCCGCTCTGGAATATGTCTTGCTTTATATAAATATCCTAAATATAAATTCAGTACTCAGATCAGAGCACATGGCTCACAAGACACACAGCAGGATCAGTTGCTTGATATCATAGGTTATACTTTGGCCTTGGGAGGTCTAATATCATTATGGGAGTGGAAGTTAATTGCCATGGCTAAGGCTGAGTAAGCAAGAACATTTGAGGGAAAATCATTATTAAAGTTTGTGGTGAAAAAAAGGATTATAGGTAGCAGGCACTGAACCAGCAAGGTGAGTTAAAAGGAATATGGCTAGAAATGTCATTTTATATACTGAACTAATTGAAATAGCCTAAATGTTCAGCATATTTATAGTAGCAATGACCCAGGACTTTAAAGGGGTTGTTCACCTTTGAGTTAGCTTTAAAAATAATGTAGAGAGTGATATTCTGAGACAATTTGTAATTGGTTTTCATTTTTTATTGTTTGTGGTTTTATAGTTATTTAGCTTTTTATTCAGCAGCTCTCTAGTTTGCAGTTTCAGCAATTTGATTTCTAGGGTACAAATGACCCTAGCAACCCTGCATTCATTTGAATAAGAGACTGGAATATAAATAGGAGAGGGACTGAACAGAATTATAAGTAATAAAAAGTGGCTATAACAATACATTTGTAGCCTTACAGAACATTTGTTTTTAGATTGTGTCAGTGACCCCCATTTTAAAGCTGCAAAGAAACAGAAGAAAATTGCAAACCATTAAAAAAACTATGAAAATTAAATAATGAAAACCAATTGAAAAGTTTCTTAGAATTGGCCCTTCTACAATATACTAAAAGTTAACTTGAAGGTGAACCACCCCTTTAAAAGAGAACTAAAGTTGTATGGTAGAAATGTTGTACAATATGTTTTGTGCTTCTCTACCAGTCAACCACAGTAAAGATCTGTGTCTCCAAAGATGCCCCAGTAGCTCCCCATCTTCTTTTCTGCTGATTCACTGATTCACATGCTCTGTGCTGCGGTCACTTACTTTGGACAGACTCAACATATACAGTACACATACAATCACTATATTAGTGATTATATTAATATAGATAATTACTACACGACAGCACAGAAACCAGTGCAACTAACATCAGAATTTAAAGGAACAGTAACACCAAATAATGAAAGTGTTTTATAGTAATGGAAATATTGTATACTGTTGCCCTACACTTGTAAAACTGATCTATTTGCTTCAGAAACACTACTATAGTTCAACTAAACAAGCTGCTGTGTAGCAAATTGAAAAAGGCTATATGGCTTTGGTTAAATAGTGGATAACAGATAATGCCACTAGGCTCTACAGAGCTTATCTGTTATCTGCTGTGTAAACTGAGCATTTTCTCCTTTGAATGGCTGCCCACATTGCTACACAGCATCTTATTTATATTTCTGAAGCAAACACAGCAGTTTTACCAGTGCAGGGCAACACTACATTAGTAGAGAGCGTACACAGGATGATCGATTCAAATAAATGAAGCAGGGGCACTGAGCAGATCTGCTTCTGTCAACATGCAAAAATACTAGGGAGGCTTCCAAATCCAGGATTTGGTTCGGGATTCAGCCTTTTTCAGCAGGATTGGGATTCGGCTGAATCCTTTTGCCCGGCCTAACCCAATCCAAATCCTAATTTGCATAATTAAATTAGGGGTGGGAAGGGAAATTGTGTGACTTTTTGTCACAAAACAAGAAAGTAAAAAAAGTTTTCACCTTCCCACCCCTAATTTGTATATGCGAATTAGGATTCTGCATTTGGCTGAACCTTTTGCGAAGAAATAGTGGATTCGGTGCATCCCTAAAAATACACAGGCTGACAACTGCCAAAGGCGACAGCCTGTGTGCCCATAGCCCTTCTTTTAAAGCACCTACCATGGACTCACTGATGAGCAAGAGCAAGAGAGCCTCTTCTGTGTTTTCTTGTGGGCAGAAAATGCTGTATAAAAACAGATTTCATGATCAACATTTGAGAAATATAGTTCAGAAACAAACCGGTAAATGCAAAATGATACCACTTCCATAAGTCCTATCAAAGTGCTGTGTCTGGTACCAGTTAGGCAGCGTTTATATTTAAGCAACTCTGAAACATACCATTATCCACACATCTTAGTATTATAGGTCATCTCCCACAGACTACATTTTAATTAAAAAATTAGAAATTGTAAAAAAATATTTCATTTTTATCTGTAATAGTAAAACAGTACCGTGTACTGGATATCAACTAGGATATAGTTCATCCTTATTGGAGGCATAACAATCCTAATCTTCAATAGTTTTAAAAGTTTTCAACAGATACTTTCAAATAAAATTTCATTTACAAACAAGTTAAAACCACTGAAAATGTTTAATGAATGTATAATGGAAAAGTGTATTGAATTTGAATTCCAGTGTGTAAGACTACAGTGTCCACTAAAAAAAATGTTTTCTTTGATTACATAAATATTACATCTGCCTATGGCAAGACAAAAAACTCCAGATAAATCAGTTTCAGAAGGTAATGGACAAATAGTATAGATCATGGATTGCATAGTACTAGGACAAAAAGTTGGTATGTAGCATGCCCATTCATTTATAGATACCGAGGATATGTCCACTGCATGGAGATGCCTGCTTTCTCCCTCCCCAGACATGTACCTTTCTAGCTCTTCTTGCAGATACAAATCAGGGGAGAGGGAGGTGAAGAAGCAAAATAAAAACATTTGGGGCAGCAGTGGGGACAGGATCTGAGCAAGCTGGGCCAACGCAGGTCTGGGTCAACCAGGTTTGTTCCCAGTACAACCCTGTAGAGTTGGGCCAATGGACCTCACTGGAAAGAGGTCCTACTTATTTAACTTGCAGGGGAAATGAATAAGTCCTATTATGAAGACACCTGACAAAATAATAGATATATTATATTCAAAGAAGTAGCAGTAGTTTTGCTCTCTAATAATAAATCTGTCACACATTTCATAGGGCCGCATGGCCTATAAATGAAAGGTTTTCGAATGCAAAAATTCACAATACATAGCCACCTACTTTTCTCCCGTGTAAACTTTAGGTCTCCTGCTGAGTGGATAACTTTTTGTGTTGATTTCATGTCGGAAAGGGTCATCCAAGGGGGACTGGTTGGGTGGTTCCTCTAGTGGGTTCCAGTAACTCTGTTCACACATGCCACGGAGCAAAATCTCAGCTAACTGCCTGGCTATTGTCTGAAACAAGAGAAAGACGCTAAATGTGATAGGAAATTTTGTTCAATGTGAAATGTGAATTTCTCTTTTATCCTTCAGTCAGCAAGCAAAATTGTGTTCTTTGTATTAGACCTGCGT
>CM044446.1:62796254-62818636 GCA_024363595.1 Xenopus borealis
TTTGCGAACAGGTCTGCCCAACTGGACCTGCGCAGGACTCTAGGCTGTACAATAGACTTAAATGTAATGCTTAGTACAGGCCAGAGTTTGATCTGTCTAAAGACTGAAAGATACAGTTTCCAAAGAACTGTGCTTACAGTCATTTAAAGAATTACAAATGGATTTCACTGTTTGCCATCTAATCTGACTTAAAAATTAAGGAAGAAGTAAAAGAGGGAGAAAGAGGGGAGGCAGCATTTGCATAAGTCAGCAGCTAAAATACCTTTTCAGAATCAATACAAGCTTCTGAAAAATATATACAAACATGAAAATCCAATACTGTTCTAGCCACCTACCTAAACCCTGAAGCAGCTTGGCAGGTTTCCATTAGTTACATAATCAGTGGAAATGCCAGTAACCAATGTCATTAAACATACAAAGCATCACTGTCTGTCAGTGTAGTTGTGACATTAGTAAAATTTGTGAAAAGCAATGCTATAAATTACATAATAAAATAAATCCGATGCATTTTTAGTTTTGTAAAAATGAGAATGCTTAAGTCACACCAATAGCAATGACGTTTTGATTAAAAAGGTCTTACCATTCTCAGGTTCTGCGTAGTTCGGGTCTCCACAGCCCTTAACAGCTCTCTGAATCTGCCCACACCTCGGGTTAGGTTCCTGAATACACAACAGAGCAACACTTATTTATGGTATATAGGTTTGGAATACTAAATTTACAAACTAGTTTATTAGTTCTAATATAAATTTTAGAGAATAAAGAGCGGGATATTATTCTTACAACACAGTCTCTATAAGTAAACTGACAGATACACTATTGCAACTTACATAAATGTCATCACTTATCAATATCACTTTGATATTGAACTTAAGAAACATAATGTACTAAAGACTCATACATAACATACATGTATATAAAGCACATTTTTTACCTTATTATTAGCTATTTAAAACTGGATTGTGTGGATGGAGAAGAAAGGCTAAAATTAAGTAAACTTTATCAGCAAGATCTATCTAAATAGACCAGTAAACCATTAAAGTAATGTTGCTCTGAGAGCTCAAAAGAAAACCTAGTTTCTTTCCTTCCATTGTGTACACATGGGCTTCTGTATCAGACTTCCTTCTTACAGCTTAAACCTCCAGGGCTAGGGTTTGACCATGCTAAGCTTGCTCCATCCTCCCCTATCTGCTATAATCTGAGCCCAGAGCTATGAGTGAGCAGGGAGAGATGGAGCCAGGAAGTGATGTCACACCAAGCTAATAGGGCAGGTGCTATCCTAAACAAACAGAGAGAGCTTCTAGAGCTGTTTACTCAGGTATGGTAAAGCATTCTGCAGAATAAATATAGTCTTATAGCTTGCACTATTGTGGCTAATCTATTGACAATAAAGTGCTTCAGTATCTTCCCTTCTAAAAGGCATACAGTCATGGGAAAAAAATGTTTTTAATTAATAATAGTGCTGCTCTAGTAGAATTCTGCACTGAAATCCATTTCTCAAAAGAGCAAAAAGATTTTTTTAGATTTCATTTTGAAATCTGACATGGGGCTAGACATGGGGATATACAATTTCCCAGCTGCCCCAAGTCATGTGATTTGTGCTCTGATAAACTTCGGTCACTCTTTACTGCTGCCTGGTGACTAATCGCCTCTTCTGCGGAGCGACAAGCTCCCCGAACTGCCTAAGGGGGCTGCCATATTTGGATGTCATACTTTTCCATGTTTAGGAACTTCAAGTAACAAATAGTATCACATAGTTATCAAGCACCAACATATTCTGCAACTCTATGATTATTTACAAAAGCAAACCTATCAACATGACAAATTTTCCAGAGCACTGGGGGTAGGTAATCTTTACTTGCCACAATATCAAACTCCTTTATCCAGCATGAAAGCATGTACTCACAAAATGAACAAATATCAGACTGCCACCATTACTCTCAATACTGGAAAGTATTCTCTATATCATACCCCTGCTTCATGACCATCATTTATGTAATTAGTGGTTTCTTTCATGACTTTCATTAGGTATGCCTAGAAAATCTTCACCAGTAATTCTGTACTTTCAAAGAATGCAATAAATATCCAAACATCCTCCAGTTAGAGAACACTGAGGAATTAAAAAGCACACAGTTTTAAATCCATTCCATGCAATAAAGTGCAGTATGTTCAAGTAAAAAAAACATACATAGCGCCATGATTGAGGAGAAGTCAATCATGACCAGTATGCAGGTTAATGAGCCAAGCATTCTCTGAGCATATTGACAGCTAGCTTGACATAGAATTGGCCACCATAATATCACTGCACTTCCATCCAATCATTCACTTTTAAATATGAAAACTGCAAGCATATAAAAAGTATGGTGTACCCACTGTTCTACTATGATCCACACCAACATGAACCCATGAAAATACAGAATGTAAACTTCAAAAGAACATACTGCTTTCCCTCCCTACCTCTGCAAAGGGGAGGAATTGTAGCTCAATAATACTGGTTCTTAATGAAATTGGATGCAGAGAAACAGATGAGCACAAAACCTGTCAGCAGTTCCAAACAACTGCTGCACATTTACCTTTATCTCAAATTACAAATTCCAACAAAGAGATGAGAGATATTGGACAGATTTCAGCAATGCACTCCCTGCTGACAGTGATCAACCCTTCTAACACTAAAGAAAACAGCAGTGCATTAACTACAGACTGATTCTATATGCCCTGCATTCAATAAACAGCCTCTAATAAATCCATAGTCCTGTGCGGGTCCATTTTTTGAAACGTGTACCACAACTCGCAATTTGACCTGCGTGTACCTGCTACCCGACTTACAATAGGCCGACAAATGTTAGGGCCCAGGGGACACTTGAAACTGGAAGTGATGTCACATCTTTGCAAAAACAAATAAAAACTGGAAGAACCACAAGGGAGGGTGGAAGTGATCAAGCCCATACCTAGCCAGGTTACCCAAGGACTGCAGACACAGCCAAGGAATTGGGGACTTTTTTGGCCATAACCCGACCACTTTGCAGGTATTCCACGGGAACCTGACCTGAAGCAGGAGTCTACTTTCAGTTGTTGTTAGACGTGATCAGTGTTGGCGCTCAGAAATGTGCACAGAAAGCTGGTGATATAAGTGATAGTTTGTGTGTCTTACTGAAAATTTATACCCTTAACCATACTTTTTATACCAATAAATAGCTGTGCTGGGTGGACCAACAACTTAAGGATTGAGGGCAATCTTCCCTTTTGTAAAAGATATCTAAAATGCATATGAAGTTATATTAAAACCATGTACTGCAGACAATGAAGGCTCTCTGTGCAGACAAAACTATACCAATAGATCTTTTTGAGGTTACGTGTGCTTTGCAAGATGGTTAAGTAGATTTATACCACAAGTCCACATTTCTCCTTTAAATTGAAAAATTTCAATTCCTATTAATTGAAACATTCTTGCTTGGCTTTTCGTTGTAATTCAGGGCAAATAATTTTATAAACTGTAAAAGTAAAAAAGGGCAAAAATCCCTGGCTTATTGTACAAGTTAGTTGTATATGGTAAAAAGCATTTATGAGAAAGCCCAATGTAAAAAATGTGAGAGTAACAGCTGAAAGGATACAGGTTTTATGTTACTATATGTGAGTTTCACTGGCACAAAGATGCATAACAAAGCTGAAGGACATTTTCATTCAGAGTTCACTAGTAACAATATGGCATGGCTACAGGAAAAGCATTTCTTTGTTGTTTTGAACAATTCTGAACTACATTCTCCTTTCTCTGCAATCTTTTGCATAACAAAAGCAACTCAGATTTTTTTCAATAAAAGCAGAGAAATTCAGTTTGCACTAATAATTATGTTAATTACACTACCAAACTGTTATGAAGCAGAATGTGGGATCCTTGCAAGATCAAATGGGAATAAGTTTACATTTAATATTTAGCAGAACATTTTAGTTTATGCAGACCAACAAAACATTTTTATAATGGCAATAAAAATGATAGGGTAATACATTCCTCAGACAGCCATCTTTGTTACACAACTCTACTGTTATGCTTCAAGGTTGAACTTAGACTTTACCGATGAAACCCATACGATTGCACTAAGCAATATAGCTGGAATCAGCTAGTTGGTCATAAAGATAACAACACAAAAAATGCAAACTCAGAACCAAAATGTCAAGCTTTATTGTTAAGAATTGTTTGAAAAAAGTTGAATGTGAATTTAAAACAGGAAATGTACTTGAAATACCATCGTACTTTTATATCATCTTTATACATTTAAACAAAACAGAATTGTTAAAAAAAATGATAGGGTAAATAGCAACTCATAAGTCATTATTTTTTTGTTGAAAATTGTTTTTATTAGTTTCAAATCATGTGATGCAATTTATACATTTCTTGGACATATTATATGTCTAGTTTATGGAGCATGGTAATTATTAATGCCAAGATAGCATACAATTTAGTGAAAAAAACAAAAAGGAGGAAAAAAGGATGTTGCCAAACGAGCGGATCTCTCCCACCTTGAGGGCCCAACGTTCGGATCCGTATGGGCTGTCGGATCGCGGGACCGCATCAACGAACAGATGCGGCCCTTGATCCGACGGGATTTTTAATCCTGCCCGATCGACATCTGGCCACAGGGATGGCAAAACATAACTAATTAGGTATCATTTACTCATCATAAAATAAGTGTGTAAAGGGAACTTATGGACACAATTTCAATGTTTATCATGCACAATGCTTTTATCCAGAGTTTGAGAATCTATGTGGACAGCAGGAGCTGTATGGGGGCTTTCACGCAACTGGTCGAAGGGAAATCTATGGGCCTGCAAAATTTGAGAAAATAAGGGAACCATAGTTGGATGCCAACCCCCAAGTTTCTCTACCAGATAACTAAACTCTTCATGTATAACCTGGACTATACCCCGATATTCGTATGGTCTGTGCCTCCCTCTGCCTTGTGACAATTACTATTGTGATGTGAGCAGCTGTTGTCAGTTCTTTTAGAAGTGCCAAGCATGATTGTTTATTTTTCTTTATTTTAAATTTTCTGTTTTTGTTTTCTTTAAAAAAAAAAAAGATTAAGTGACAAGTAAGTCACTTATTGGACACATAAGAAAGTGACAAGTAAAATGCAACTCATTACTGACATAAAATTGTAGTAATTGAATATCTGACCTTCTATTACACCTCGAGAGTTTTAAAAAAGCCCTCCTAGAACTAATCTCCTGGGACACACAGAACAAAATAACAACTCAGTGCCCTTGTGTTTCTCACTGTCAATGTTTTATTTTCCTCTGAAACAACGGTAGCTATTAGTAACCGCAGGTAATTATAGAGCCTTGTAACCGAATCATAGCATGAGAATTGATTGCAACTACTGTGCATTGCACTCTACCTGCCATCCAGACACTACAATGAGAATGCTTATGCTTTTTCTACAGTTGAATAACCATATTAAATACTTCATACCGACACAGGAGAACAAAACCATCAAGAAAAGATTTTCCAATAATAATAATACACCCAACCACATAAAGGCCAGTATTTTTTGGCATTGTCAAGCAAATGGCCATAGATGCAGCTGTTGAGTATAGACTACAGTGCCAATGAGTCTGAAAGTTTTACAGAACAGTAACGATATTTACCTCTCTGTAAACCTTTTCCAAGCTATTACAGTTTAAAAATACAACACACCTTGGGAAGTATGGATTCAGATGGGCATTTATCACTATTTAAACAAAGTTTGGCACATCCACTATGTGGTGTTGGCAGCATATGTTTATTGAGCCTCTGTTCTCTCCATATACACAGCATTATGGAACTCGCCACACATTCTATATTGTTATTAAGGTTATCAATTATTAGCAGTCTTTTGTAAATTATTTCTGGGCATACACAATTAAGATGTGGTGAATAAACACAGCCTATGATAGACATTAGTGGTGACAGGTGACTCTTGGGGAATAAGAATGTGGGCGAGTATCTATTCCAATTTATATTTATCCCCAGAATACAGGGCTGGCTTAGAGAACCTGCATAACACAGCAATGTGGCAAGGAAGTGCTGTGAAGTGCCTGCTGAAGATAAAGAACAGGGATGACAGGCTAAAAACATAGCATACCTTTTGCATTTTCAGAGAGAAACAACTGAAATCATAAGTGTAAACCTAAGAATGACACATTTACCTTGTCAATCCCTATTAGGTCAACTATGTTTTAACTAGTTTCATTCATGCTTATTAGATATGCATAAATACAATTTACACTGAAATTTGAAAATGCTTTTAAAGGAGAATTCAAGCCCCCTTGATGTTAAGTCCCCCATCTGCCCCCCCCCTCCATTGGTCCCCATCCCTGTCTCCCCCCTGCACAGTCTTACCCCTGAGTTCTTCTCCCTCTAGAAATAGTGACCGGAAAAGCAGAGCGAGCGCAGAGGAACTCCCAGCCACCATCTTCTTATCTTCATAATCTTTGTATCTTCTTTCTCCGCTTCCGCACTTCCCGTCTCTTTCAGCGCATGCGCCAAAACGCTGCTCCATTCACAAAGATTATGAAGATAAGAAGATGGCAGCTGTAAACTCTGCTGCATTCACTCTGCTTTTCCAGTCACTATTTCTGGAGGGAGAAGAATTCAGGGGTAAGGCTGTGCAGGGGGGAGGCAGGAAGGAGGACAGATGGGGGACTTAACATCAAGGGAGGCTGAATTCTCCTTTAAACAAAAATTTCAAACCTTGGAGCAGGTTGTGGTTACAGTCATTTAAACAGTTAGGCATTAAGCATAGCCAAAGAGATCCATTTAAGCTGCAGCCCTGCAGCGTTTAAAAGCTCATTGTACAGGTAAGGGATCGGTTATCCAGAAAGTTCCAAATTACGCAAATGGCATCTCCCATAGACTCAATTGTATTCAAATATTCCAAATTTTATAGATATAATTAAACCTTATTGGAGGAAAAACCAGCCTATCGGGTTTATTTAATGTTTACATTATTTTCTAATAGACGTCAGGTATGAAAATCCAAATTACAGAAAGATCCGTTATCCAGAAAACTTCAGGTCTCGAGCATTCCAGATAATAGGTCCCATACCTATACCATGGCTAACAGGCATCATCATATATATATACTCTGCTAAACATCACACAAGAATAGTATTTTAAATTCAAGAAGAAAACATATAAAGTGGTATGATGAGCAAATGGTTAAATAATACTGCTTTCACTTATTATAGAATTAAAAAAAAAATCTAAAGGCTCCAAGGTTTGAAGTTCTCTAAAATGAATACAGAACCAAAGTCCTCTATCCATTTTTGTGTTCTTGGGATGACTATACCACTTTATCATTTATTTACAAACCAAAGTTTGATTTGTATTTTCTAGAATGTATTTCTGCACTAGGAATTACATTAAACATGACAAGTTCATGCAGAAATCTAATATATATCTACATGGTTGACAGAGGTTGTTAATTTAGTATACATACTGTTCATCTTCATGCAAATGCATCCTGCAGAAGAATGTCAAATATACAGGTGAATGAGAAAAGAGTGATAAAAACAAATAAAAGGAAAAAAAAAAGTGAGAAAGTAAATAAGTAGGGATGCACCGAATCCAGGATTCGGCCTTTTTCAGCAGGATTCTGATTCGGCTGAATCCTTCTTCCCGGCCGAACCGAATCCTAATTTGCGTATGCAAATTAGGGGAGGGGAGGGGAGGGAAATCGCATAACTTTTTGTTACAAAACAAGGAAGTAAAAAATGTTTTCCCCTTCCCATGCGTAATATGCAAATTAGGATTATGTATTCGACCAAATCTTTTGCAAAGGATTCAGGGGTTAGGCCGAATCCAAAATAGTGGATTCGGTGCATCCCTATAAATAAGAATATCCCAAAAGAATGGTTTACAGTCTTTTTCATGCATTTTGTTCTTTCTTTAGAACCCCCTACCCCCCAGGTTAATTCCTTTATTTTAACTTCCCAGAAGTTATGGGATCTGTTTGTCAATAACACACAGAGGGTGAAGGAGAATTTTTGTCACTGACTAAAAACTGAAATAGTTCAGAAGACAACACAATATGCTTGCCATTACCCTTGTGACACTGACCCAATTCCTCATTAAATCACACTTCTGCACTGAGTAAATATTTTATCTACAAAAAATAGAAAAGCTTTGCATAATTTTAGGTGACTTTAAAGAGCAATCAACCCAGATATTCAATTAAAGGCACTATGTTTCTCCGGTGGAATATGATGTTTGTTTTTAAAATAGTTTTAAACCAGCAAATGCTACCTGCTGATTGTATTGGTCACTGTACCTAGGCAAACTTAAGGCCTAATTGATCAACATTCACGTTCAAAATAAATGTTTTGTGCTAAAACTCACAAAACTCCAAATATTTAAATAGAAAAAGTGGCATATAAAAGCTGACAAAGATGTGTAGAAGTCAATGGGAATTGTCAAAATGTAATTATTTTTTTTTTCTATTTCAAGATTTTTTTAGTAGATGTATTGAAAATTGTGAGTAAAATACAAATTTGATGCTTTTTCATAAATATGCACACATTCCAGTTTGATACTTTTTGAGTTTACTCAAATTAAAAGAAAAAAAAAATATTCACAAATATATAAAAAAAATTCTAATTCTTATTTAAAAAAAGCCTTAGTGTATTTCATGACATAACGCCATTAATCCCTATATACAGTAATTTTCTTTATTTAAATTCTACTTTAGTCTCTAGATCATGTGCTTAAACCTACAAAAGCATGAAAAAGAGTATTGTACCAAAGCAAGCAGGTAAACAAATGAACTTGTATGGTGGGCTTCTGGTTGTAAGCAATGGCACACAAGGTCAACACCGTAAAAGTAAATTATATAAGACAACTTATATTGTATCCTTAGTTCCTTTTTTATTTATTATGAGTGAAATATTTGAGACTGTGCAAAACAATTATTATATAGAACATCATATGCAAGGTCACATATCTAAACAACAATATAATCACTATTAATATTTTTCTATGTTTAGACCTTTGATGTTAACATTTACTCTGAATAAAATATTCAGCATGGTTTTCGTGTTTATTTATAGGGAACCATTTACGCACCGAAGTGTTTTAAATACAGAGGAAGTGAATTAATGACCCTATTAAGAAGTTTATTTTCCACAGTGGATTATATAGTTACATTTCCCCACTATAATAGTATAATGTTATTGTGTCTGCCGGTGCCAGCTATTAGAAGGGATTTATCACTGCCATTCACTATTCTATTTGCAGCTTGTGTGTGGCCTTTAAATGACCAGAACCTGCTCATCAAAACCTTCTTGGCAGAGAAATAGAACACCACGAGAGGGCTATGGAGGGTTATTGGCAGCTTAGGCAAAGACATACAGAGCAAGCTGAGCCTTCAGGTCTTTAAAATCGAAATTTCAACCACTTAATATTTTCATTAGACAAGCACTAACAGGTAATTAAAAAGGGAGCAATAGTGGCTCTCTATTGTGTGTGTATTGGTGGTAACATACAAATTCAACCAAATTATAACAACTGAACCAAATCAATAAGATGTTAAAGGGATACCGTCATGGCAAAACATATTTTTTCCAAAACACATCAGTTGATAGTGCTGTTCCAGCAGACTTCTGCAAGTTTGATTTGTATTT
Source organism: Xenopus borealis (assembly GCA_024363595.1). Classification (NCBI taxonomy): domain Eukaryota; kingdom Metazoa; phylum Chordata; class Amphibia; order Anura; family Pipidae; genus Xenopus; species Xenopus borealis. The sequence goes on from CM044446.1 coordinate 62,805,906, forward strand.
TCTAGAATGTATTTCTGCACTAGGAATAACAAACATGACAAGTCCATGCAGAAATCTAATACATATCTACATGGTTGACAGAGGTTGTTAATTTAATATACATACTGTTCACCTTCATGCAAATGCATCCTGCAGAAGAATGTCATACATATACAGGTAAATGAGAAAAGAGTGATAAACATATAAAAGCAAAAAAATAAAAAGTAAGAAAGTAAATAAGAGACACTGAATATCCCAAAAGAATGGTTAACTGGTCTTTTTCTTGCATTCACTGTTGCATTTTGTACTTTTCTTTAGGGTTAGCGCAGGAGGGGTTGAATTCCCCTTTAAGAACCCTCTCCATAAGCAGCAAAACTTCAATAATTCAAGAGTACACCAAATTGCCTAGGATTTAGTAAAACCTAAATAAAACCTTTGTTCTCTTTTTTTTTATTTTTATTTGCTGTCACAGTAAAAAATAGTCAGTACAGGTATGGGACCTATTGTCCAGAATGCTCGGAACCTGGGGCTTTCTGTAATTTGGATCTTCACACCTTAAGACTAGTAGAAAATAATGTAAGCATTAAATAAACCCAATAGACTGGTTTTGCTTCCAATTAGGATTCATTCTATCTTAGTTGGGATCAAGTTACTGTTTTATTATTACAGAGAAAAAGGAAATAATTTTTTAAAAATGTGAGTACTGGATTATAATGGAGTCTATGGGAGACAGCCTTTTCCTAATTCAGAACTTAAAAAAAATATTTTTAAATAAAAGATTCATATTTAGGATATTTAAGGCAAACGTCTATGTGCCTTAGAAAGTGTAATCAAACAGTAACTTTTCTCACAAAAAACATAGTTTGCAAAGGCCCATACCAAAACAGCTGTAAGCAAAATAATTAGTAATATTTAATAAAGTGAATATTCATTGTCTTTATTTGAATGGTCCCTTCTGAATATTTAACAAATAGACCCCCAGTGACAGGATAGCAAGCAAACGTCTAAACACATTAGGGACACAGTCTTGAGTGCAGAATTGATTCTTATTTTGGCGTCACTTGCCTCATAACTGAGGCAAAGCACAGAATATTTATTGGCAGTAACATAACTAGAGGGGGCCAGGCCCTGTTGCAGGAAGAGCAGCTGTTCCCCCCTCCGTACACTATTTTCTGCCTGGGAACCAGTGTCACTGCCCGTAAATCAGCTGCGCGCAAACTGCCAGGGTGGCCCTGAGAGGGTGTGGGCCCTGGCCCAATCACACCCCCTGCTCCCCCGGTAGTGCTGCCACTGTCAATTGCAGCAGATTTGATTATATGCATGTAGATGGTGGGGAGAGGGAATACAATGTAAACAAGCTAACTGCCCCCCATTTGTTACATAGTTCATAAATGGCTTTCTGTGATGTCAAACACATACAGTACATTTTGTATCTCATATGTGGCATTTAGGTGAATAGACGGATACACATACAATTACTTGTTTATGGATATATTGTATCAGATCTAGTCTGTTTGTGGATGTTTTATTGTATTTAATTTGAATGCTTATGTATTTGCATGCGCTCTTTATTCAAATGGTTTCCCTTTTTGGACTAGAAGTACAACCAACTGTGAAAATAGTAGCTGCCACCACATATACTGTATGACAGTGTCACTGCGGTAGGAAAGAACAACTCACCCACTCCTATGCTCTGGCTTGTGAAAAAATATGGCTTTACTAGAGAACAATGACTACAGATGGTAATTAAGCTCTAACTTACCCATACTTGAAGAAGAGGACATGCGCTCGCTGGAGGCCAGTCTCCAAGAAGAAACTCAGTTCTTGGTCTGGGGCCGCAGGGCCTGGCTTAGGACTCCGGTTCTGGAGATTGGCTGTTTGTATCTGATAAATGAAATTAAAAGAAAAAAATTATTTTATCTTTTGAAAATACATTTTGTTGCTGGGATTGGGTCTGGCACTGGATATCTTAACTGTGATGTTGGCTGGCTACATATTTATTTTATGAACTCAATGTAGTTAAAAGTTATTATAGCATGCACTCAAACATGAGGAAATGCCATGTTATAATATAAAAGGTGTAAATCAGTGTAAATATTGTAGATCCAGACCAGTTGGAAAATATGATTACTTGTATACATATGTCATTAGCTATCAAAGGGGGTGGATTAAAAAACAATGGAGTCATATTCTTTGATACATACCCTCTCCATCTCTTGAAGGTACAGCAGTGCAATATCTCCTGCTTTCTCATAGCAAGTGACAATTTCCTGGTCACGATCCAAATGGAGACTATTAGTGGAAGAAGATCTTGGCAGTTTCTCCAAACAAAGACCTAAAACACACACACAAAATAGTCTAAAATTAACCATGCCCATTTTAAACTGACACTGTAGAGCTGCAGTCCCTTCGGCCATGCACAATCTTGCAAGTTTATTATAACTTCCCACCGTATTCCTTGTCTTCACCCACTGAGTTAACACCTACAGCTATAATTATTTTCGGGGTAAGTTTCTACTAGCAATGCACACCTAGAAACTGCTGTTTTTGTGGATTCTTGTTAGCAAAACTCTTCTCTCAGGTTGTATGAGGATGATTTAGAAACACCAAGTTTACCCAGTCATTGACATTTCGTTATTGGCCTTCTCTAGGCAGAGTTGTGGTGGTGCCACATTCAACAGTGCTCTTCAGGGATGTTCGGAGTCTGGGATATTTTTTCTTTATACCCCAAAACTAACTGATGCTTCTTCATAACTTAATCTCATAATTATTTTCAAAGCTCCTTGGTGATACTCTTTGTTTAGACAAACTCTGGGATCTTACAGAAATATTATTACAAATATCTATGCAATGTGACACTTTCAATGTGAAACTCCATTATACTATTTATGTTACTTCATAGGTGATTTTGGCAGAGCTTATTTAGGGTATTTAAAGCAGAGGGTGACTACATATACATTCAAGACTCCGTTTTCTTATTTGTTCATAAATTTGAAAATGTGTGACAAAATCAAATTTAATACTAGACAAAAAAATTTCAGAGAAAATATCAACTAAAACGTAGAATTAGCTAGACTTGTGTTTTACCAAGTCTGTTACATCATCAGCCAAGATGTAGATGCATTGGCCACAATAACATGAAGTGATACAGCTATCTGACCTGAGGATCTATTACAAAAATCAGAGTAATATGGATTTCCATGTGCACAGAAAAGTAGTTGACACACTAGACTGCAGAGTACACCAGTGATTATGCATTCATTATGCCACAACTGAGGCAATGCAATATGCTAAACCCAGGAAACATAGGGGGATCCATCTTATACTAATTTTTAACACCTGATGGTGGAGGGAAGCTGAGCTTTATAGTAATTAAAAGTGTATTTTATGGAAATTAAAACATTTTGCCACAGTCCGTAGTAGAATATTAGTAGTGTGGTCCAAAATCCTCTGCAAATGATACAAAAGTTTTATATACAGCAGTAGAAATATGAGCGGGTCGTAGTGTGCATTAGCCCAAGGTCACTAATAAACCAAATTTGCCCCTAATATAACTATGATAGCCGTGTAATAAATAACACAGCTGTGTGATTACGATTTAACACAGCAGCTTCTAGAATTGTATACCTGTAGAAGATCCACAGAAGAAAAGCTACATTTACAATTTGTAACATAGTGCAGACATAAAAGCAATACAACATGTAAGCATCTGCAAATATGCCGGATCCCTCCTAATAAATTGCTGTATATGTATCTTCCACACCAGGCCAGACTGGCAATCTCTGGTTTCTGGCAAATGCCAGAGGGGCTGCTATAAGGTGCCATAGAAAGTCTGGTGGGGCTGTTTGGCCTCTGTGTACCTTAAATGCCAGGGCCTATTTTGATTCTCAGTCCGGACCTGTTCCACACCCATAAACTTCTCTTGCTTAGATACCAGAGATTGGAAACATTATCATTTCCGACTCTCTAATGTACGGGATTAGCAGGATTTAGTTAGTAAGAGCTCAGAGAATGCCAAGCGCGAGGGACAGAATGTGTTAGTATGTGCTAGGAAGCCAGATGAAACAGCTTGGTAAAGTGGAACTTTACTGCCCCCTCCTGAAAGAAGCACAGAAATACTGCTACCACTAGTTTATTTACAGTTTAACTTTACTATTAAGCTACAAAATAAACCAGTTACCTCGTTTTACAGAGTAGGATAGATTAAAATTATGATATTAAAGCACTAGTATTGCTAGTGTTTATTTCAGTCTGTTTAACACCATGCATGATGGAGGGAACTTTTTATCATCTCTATCTTTTATATCACATTTCATTTGTTACTATTACAGCTGGTATGTTTATATGGACCCATAAGGCCAGAGGTAATTTAGCCTAATTGGCAAGATTGGTGGTCATTGACGAGATAATATGAAACAAACTAATAAGACACATAGTGGTCTCAGTTGGGGTGAATAGTGATTCCAAGATAATAAAGGAGGGAAGCCATTTGAGGGACATATTGGATAAAAGTTGGGCATGTCCAAATGTGATTTTGCATGTCACATAACTTCACTAATAATCATAAATCAATTTTTTTTATTGTTTGTGCTTCAATTGTTGCCTCTTTTCATTTGGAAGAGGTGTCATGTTTTTCCAGAGGGTGAAGAGAATATCCATTTCATGTACAATGTAATTTTTGATAATTATGAATCTATTGTCCTTGACACAAATCATTTATGAACAACATGAGAAAATAATTAAACGCTTCTCTCTCTGGTGTTATTCTGTCCCCCCGAAACAGAACTCAAGCAAGACACTTGTGTAAGTGATGTGCAGCATGTAGGTTTCTGTATTTTGTAAAATTATCTGATCAATTTGTATAGTTTACACATGGTCCACTTTGGATTATTAAATATAAAATTTAATATGTTTGTCTTTGCTGCTCTAAACAAACCTTTTACCTGAAGGGAAGGGTTTTAAATGTATCTTAACCCCTTTTGCGAGTCATAAGGAAAGGTGTTTCTGTTTAATCCTTTCCCTGTTTGTCGGGGAATTTTGTGTTGTCTGTTGATTGAATTGACCTGTCTGCTGGAGTGTACATTACCCAGTGCTTTTCTGCATAGATGCTGCACTGCAATTTATAAATGAAAGCCTGCCTTGTCCAAAAAGGGATGGGATGACAGTACTCATTAAAAACTAATGTGACTACACAAACAACAACTTAGAAATTAAGTTATTTCAGCATGTGAAATAAAATTTTTATTTCCTCCATTCTCAAGTTACAGGGAAAGCATCCAGCTTCCACAATGCTTTGCATGTTTCTTCAAAGGTACATTATTTGGCTTTTGCTACATTGTTTCAAGATGTGATACTAGCCATAAATAGACTAAAACTGTCAGACAAATACTGCTTTCAATAGCAACTAGTATCAAAACTACTATAGAAAAAGAGTAGTAATATGCTTAGAAATACTATGAACATAAATTAAAAAATAAAGTGGGCGAAACTTAAGGAGATGTTCAAAAGTAGAACATTACCTCTTATAATGCTTTAAAAAAATACCTGCCTTACATTATGTAAATTAAAATGTGCCCCTACTCAATCCTCCTGGATGGGTTATGCCTTCTTTGACTTCAGACTAACAGAGGTCAACAGATGGACTAATCATCAGCCAACCGGATTGCTGTTTAAAGGAATGACAAAACAGGCATGCATATTAGGCCTTAATGGGTAATGCTTTATTTTAATATATAAAAGGGGCTACATTTTTTAAAAATGAATACAATGTTTACAGTTTTTTTTTGTTTTTTTTTAAATGTAAGACTGTGTAAAATATGTACCTCCTGGTCTTATTACTAAGCATTTGGTCTCAACTCCCAACAGTCCTACCTTTAGTTGAGAAGGCTTCTGCAATCATCCTCAGCTTATAAGCAGGAGAGGCCACAAGTTGTAGGTCATCCAGGCCTACTCTGGCATAAACACTTAAGGCTTCAGTGTAGTCACCTTCAACATAATTCAGCTTTGCCATTATCAGGTTGACTTCTTGCATTAAATCTAGCTACAAGCAGAAAAAAATATTAATTAGTCAAAACACTTTACTCCACTGCAGTACACATTTTCTTGGTGTATTCTCAGCCCCTGAATAACACCATTACCGGCACTGCACTGCACTACTAAGTTGAAGAGAGAAAGCAGGGGCAGATTGGCCCTGAAGCTTTAGCCCTTATACATCGTATGCACTTAACAGAATGTTATTATTTGAACAATTAGAATGTTTTTTGTTAACAGATATACTTTTGCAATTTTCTTAAATACAAACTCTGAAACCATAGGAAATTAACTCAGTGGCTTAGAACCCTTACAACACATCAGGCTCCTGTAATTTCTCTTATACAGAAGTTGTACAATTCAGATGCTATTTATTGAGACTTGTAGGCTACGAACTTACTGTTTTTCAGTATATTACCAACTGCTGTTTTTCTTTTCATGGAATTCATTCTATGTTGTACTTTGCAGATAAGGACAATGAGTCCATATGATTAAATGGGAAATTATGTTTTAATCTTTATTGAGCTCAATATAGCTGTTATATATGTTAATTTGCTAATCAATGGTTAAGCAAAAATTCAGCACCTGATGATGATGATAATGCAAAGAAACTTGATTCGGAAAGCTGGTAGGTCATGGTCTGTTGGTAGAAGCTTTTCAACACTTGCCTCTTGTACCGCTTATATGGTGTAGTTAAGTGTAATATTTCTATTGCTTGTGTTTTTTGACTGTTACTTGTGGCTTTGTTAGCTATCTAAAAATGTTTAGAATAGGTGTTTGTGTACTTTTTATATACTGTGGCCCCACGTGCCAAAATATATGGCTCCTAACTAAAGCTAGCTACACCTGTTAAGATCCTGCTAGACACTTTAGCAACCTTTGTGGCTCCAGCCTGACAAGACGTTTAACTAAACTAGATATATATTCAGTTATATAATATTATGTAATAGTATTATGTAGTAGCAGTAGTAGTATCACTAAATGACTTTACACTACACCATTACGGCACCACATAATACAGTACATAATTATAGTCCATTAGTAAAATTCCATGCATAGTTTGGCTTAATCCTCATTACTACTCTCACATAAACATAATAATTATTTAACACAGAATTGAAGATAGAAGACAACATTTTTAATACAGCTCTAGGCAATGCTTGCGGTTTGTGAGTTTGAAAAGCTGAAGGGATTGCATCTGTCTATATTAATGATGGCATTAACCAACTGGCTTCATACCAAATGATTAAACTAATTGTTTTCTTCATTGCTGAGTGGGCAATTATATGTGCAGCTTTCTGCATTTACCCCTGGCTCTTACCTGAAATAAGAAAGTGTTAATACAGCACACTAGAAAGTGAAATAAAGAAAAACAGTAAAATACAACATTTAGCACATAATGTCGCATGACATTTAACATTTTTTGTCTGCAAAAATAAGTTTATCACTATAGTAGAGCCCTGTCCATAATTTTCATTACTAGATCAGAGGGTTGTCATGCATTTGAATTATGTCCAGCCCCCACCCCTGTAGGCAATTGATTTACATGCACTCACAAATTATATGTATGTAAATGCTTCATCAGGAAAAACAAAAATCGATGATTTCTATTAGATCTTGTGAAGAAACACAGTTCTCAAGTATGCCTGAAACAGACAACATGAAACAAAAAAAAAAAAGGAAATACGTTTGTACATGTATGTTGGATGGACAGTCTGATGGATAGCTTTGTATCATGGATAGCTGGTGAGTCCATGATCAAACATTTAATTTGGATTGGCTTAAATAGGATACAATATTGATACCTTAAGATTGCCTCTGTCCAGTGCAGCTGTGAGGTGCTTGCGGACATCTGTCAGCTTAGGCCGTGGTCCTCTCGGGCTTGTTCCTTGTTTGATGGGCTTATCCTTAAGATGCTGTTCAAGTTTGGCCTCTCCCAGAAGAAGCTCAGCCATGTCATCTGGATAGAAAATAAATAATTAATAAAGACGAAATCATGCAATTTCAATACAAAATAAAAATCTAATCGCTAAAAGCGTTCATTTGTTGTAAACTTAGTACAAGTACAGAGCAGTTATCCAGAATGCTAAGGACCTGGGGTTTTAAAGGGATAATGTCATGGGAAAAAGAATTCTGCATTGAAATCCATTTCTCAAAAGAGAAAACAGATTTTTTTATATTTCATTTTGAAATCTGACATTGGGCTAAACATATTGTCTATTTCCCAGCTGTCCCAACTCATGTTACTTGTGCTCTTATAAACTTCAATCACTCTTTACTGCTGTACTGCAAGTTGGGGTGATATCACCCCTCCCTTTCAGTGCAGAAGTCTACTGGAGCAGCCCTATTAACTGATGCGTTTTGAAAAAAGCATGTTTCCCCATGACAATATCCCTTTTGAGGATAATGGATCTTTTCGTAATTTGGATCTCCATACTTTAAATCTACTAGAAAATCATGCAAACATGAAACAAACCCAATTTACTGGTTTTCTGGACAATGGGTTTCTGGATAACAGATCTCTCACATGTACTACAAATTATACTGAAACAAGCATAAAATGTGCATCCTTGCAGATTTACCATTAAATTTAAAAAACAAAGACAGCACTTCTACTATGGTTAGTAAAATATATGAATTGTATTTATAGTGTATTGCTGGCAGTGTCAGCCTAAGAAACATCAGATAGATCATCAAAAGGTCACAACAGGACAAACAGGTGCCACAAAAATAACTTTTTTGACAGTCTTAACTGTTTCTGAGAAAACCCAGATTAATGAATCAGACTTGCAAACAATAAATGTACTTAGAACCAGTGATTCACCTCAATTTATTTGATATTTTATATTGTAGAAAGATATTTCCCATTATTAAAATGGAACATGGAAGCCCATCTTGTTTTAGGGAAGTATCCTCAAAGTTACACCACTGATCATATCAGGCAACCGCTTATTATCACCAAAAAAAATTATTGGGAACTGTTGCTGAAAACTTCCTGTTATAATCAACAAAGGTTGCCATAGAAATATGATAATCTGACAGACCAGTGGGAAATTTCCCATCTGGGAAGTGATTCTATTAGAACAGGGGCATCCAAAAGGTAGATCAGGATCTACAAGTAGATATTTAGTTGGTGATTAGTAGATCTCAAGACACTGTCAACAAACAGCTTTACTGGTTTTCAATGGGGCATATACATATACATATATACCGAGGACAAACCTATCTGGAACATCTATCCTATATTAGCTGAGTCAAAGCAAACAATGGGTTATGCAATAAAAGAATAAACATTTGGCCAGTTTAAGTAACCATTAGGAACCAATCGGCATGAAGCATTTAATGGTCACCTAATTGTTTGCTATTGGTTAGATTAGAACAACAAGTCAAACTTAGTAGGGCTCATTTATTAAGCACAGCAACAGTAATTTCCCAGATCAGCTCTATTCATTAAAGGTACTTACATCTAAAGCTGCACCTTGCATATCTATGTTGTAGCATTAAGAGAGAATGCACCCCACCTGTTTTTTTCTGATGTCAATATAAAGCAATAATATGCAAGTATGGGATGCATTATCCAGAAACCCATTATCCAGAAAGCTCCGAATTACAGAAAGGCCATCTCCCATAGACTCCATTATAATTGATTAATCCAAAATATTTTAAAATTATTTCCTTTTTCTCTGTAATAATAAAACAGTAGCTTGTACTTGATCCAGACTACAATACAATTACTCCTTATTGGAAGCAAAACCCGCCTATTGTGTTTATTCAATAGTTAAATGATTTTCTAGTAGACTTAAGGTATGAAGATCCAAATCACAGAAAGATCCATTATTTGCAATACCCCAGGTCCAGAGCAGTCTGGATAACAGGTCCCATACCCGTATATAGAAATTATTATTGATATAAAATGAAGCATCACAGTCTTTTTGCTTTTCAGATAGAATATCAGCTGCAGGACAAAAGAAGAAAACTGGTAAGGTTAATCTGAAAACTATACAAAAATGCAATCTTACCCATTTATAGCATACTAAAGTGAACCTTAAAGTCATGTTGTTAGGAGTTAAGTACTTGAAATTTGATAATGAACTAAGGATTTGGTCATGTTGCAGCCCTTGTACAAGCAGCCGTTAGATAGTTGTTCTTTACTGTAGCTTCTCCCTTACATTCAGGGACTGTATGAAGTATTGCTGTTACCTGGACAAATTGCATATATACCGTTGGCATGTGTGCAATTAAACCATGAAGGATAGTATAAATTAATTAAAGGGTTAATTCACCTTTTAAGTAACTTTTAGTAAAGTTAATTTAAGTAGTGTTCACTATTTACCAACTGTTTGATTCCCTCTGCATAATTGCTAGGTAATTTACACCATATAATGCATACTTTATCTCTGTTCTGTACTTTGGCCAGCTGAACTTCGACCACCATATTGCTTTCCGTTACATAATAAAAATGGCCGCTCAGCTAACTCTGCACATACGAGAAAAGTACATTTGGAAGTCAGAATGGCATCTCTATTACCAAGTTAAATTTAGCATGGTATTGCAGGCAGTTTGGGAACTATCTGTCCTGGAAATAACTAAAAGGTTGCAGACCCTTGATGTTCTGTAATCAGAATCAGCGTGTTGCTCTAGCAACCACAGGCAAAGGTTGCTATTCGCTGATGATTCACACAGGACAGGTATTACAGAAGTCGACAGTGATGTCCACGACAATGAATAAGATCTCCAGATGCTTCTCTGTGAATGCTCATAGGTTGTAATACTCATGACCATGGTCTTTCTCAGAGAATGCTACATTAATGAGATCCACAAGCAGAAGTCAGCATTTTCTTTTACATTCAGAGTACTTCTGCAGAAAAAAATGTCTGAATTTAGCGTTGATTAGACAGTGCTACTGAAGGTTTTATCTGATAAGACAGCACATTCTCTTGACTTTCCTGGTCTTTATTTTGGTATGAGCCAACATGTTCATCCAATTGTTTGGAATTTAGGCCAATTATAATAAGGACCAGTGCAAATCCGTCAACAGAGGACCACATCACGGACCGATGCAGACCCCACCTAGTAGTACATACTACAGTACACCATAAGAAGTTGTTTACAGGAACAACAGCCCACAGAAAGAAACATTTGTAAAGGCTCACAGCAGAACTGGAAACCAATGTGTTTAATAGATGAAGGAGTCTTGCTCGCTAGTGTGATAGACACAACCCTCACGGACACGTGGGACCTGGGCAGAATAACTCCCCACACAAGTGACATAACTGCCGTTTGACAGTAGCAATCTTTCGGGACATAACTGACCTTCCTCAAGGCAATCACAGGAAAGAGTGCACTCTCTGAAGAATAAATATAGGTATAAGATGATCCAAAAATCATTACACCTGCTGATAAGAGGTGAACTATTGTTCCTGACTATACGTATTATGTTGCTAGCAAATGGTTATATCCCGCCTACAGGATGTTGTCTATTTTTAATCCCAGAGGTGCAACGAAGAGCTAAACAGGTTGGGTTACTGTGTAGGAAGCTAATTATTTAACTACACCTAATACTGAAAGACCCCACGCACGGGTCGATAAGCTGCCGATTTAGTATGTCGGCAGCTTTATTGGCCCGTGTATGGCCGCCTTTACTGTATGCAAGAAAACTCGCTCAACAGGAAGTAGGCAAGTTGGGTTTATTGGCCCGTGTATATCCACCTTTACTGTATGCAAGAAAACTCGCTCAACAGGAAGTAGGCAAGTAGGCAAGTTGGGTTTATCGGCCCGTGTATATCCACCTTTACTGTATGCAAGAAAACTCGCTCAACAGGATGTAGGCAAGTTGGGTTTATCTTGACATCTTTTCAGTTGAGAGAGTTTCTGTGGGGCAGGTGAGAACCCAGGATGAAAGAAGCTGGGGGTAGCAGGAGAAGAAAGCAGCCTGGGAGAAGAGACGGAGGGGCCTGTGACCAGAGGGAAGACATGATGAAGCTGACCTTTATTCCCCTGCCATTTTGATAATAAAAATGAAACTGTACCATGTTTGTAACTGTAAATATTGTAATTATTGTTTAGTTTAACTGTAACTGTTAATGTGTAACAATCCACTGATTTATTATACAATATAACTTACACTTATTGGTGTGGATTATTTGTCTGCTTGCTCAAAAGAACCAGAACCCTAGTAAGAGGGTCCTGATATGATTATGAATATAATCCTATAAATTTACACAAATGTTTTATTATTTGTGGTTTTAGAGTGATTTGGCTTTTTATTCAACAGCTTTCCAGTTTGCAGTTTCAGCAGTCTGGTTGCTAGGGTGCAAATTCCCCTAGCAAACAATCATTGTTTTTTAATAAGAGACTGGAATATGAATAGGGGAGGCCTGAAGAGAAAGAGGGGTAACAAAAAGTAGAAATAAAAATATATTTGTAGCCTTGCAGAGCATTTGTTTATTTTAGATGGGGTCAGTGACCCTTATTTGAATGCTGGATCAGAAGAAAAAGGCAAATAATTAAAAACTATAAAAAAGAAAAAGTAAAGGCCAACTAAATGGTTGCTTAGAATGAACCATTCTATAACATATTAAAAGTTGACTTGAAGGTGAACCACCCCCTTTTAACATTAGCAACAATGACACTAAGCTTTCAATATGAGGGACCCAGTGACTGCAAAACTCTATGCGAGAACCCCCTGGTACTGCAGCACAATCTGATGCTCCAATGAAAGG
>CM044446.1:62822310-62837500 GCA_024363595.1 Xenopus borealis
TGGAGTTCTGGAATGTATTATAAAACATTGTTACTATAACTGGGGGGTGGATTGCAGTTCAGAATATACAGGTATGGGATCCATTGGAAACCCGTTATCCAGAAAGCTTCAAATTACAGAATGTCTCCCATAGAATTCCTTTTTTTTCTGTAATAATAAAGTAGTACCTTGTGCTTGATCCAAACAAACATATAATTAATCCTTTTTCCTAGTAGACTTAAAGGAACAGTTCAGTCTAAAAATAAAAACTGGATAAACAGTCTGTGCAAAATAAAAAAGGTTTCTAATATAGTTAGTTAGCCAAAGTGTAATGCATAAAGGCTGTAGTGACTGGATGTTTATAGAACAGAACCCAGCTTCCTGAGTCAGTCAGTGACTGTAAGGGGGGGGGTCACATGGGACATAACTGTTCAGTGATTTTGAAATTGATCCTTAGCATTCAGCTCAGATTCAAAAGCAACAGTTATGACCCACATGGCCCTCCCAATCATAATATTTTTGGGGCCCACCCCATCCCCAAAGCCCCACCCCGATCCTGCCCACTCCACACCACAGTTAAAAGTCCACACAGACATCAGTGCTAAAAAAGGTAACCCCTCCACACATAAGTTATGAAAAGCTATTGATGACCAGGGCCCCCTTATAAGTTAACAAAAAACTGTGGCTCCAGGGCCCTCCATAAAATTTTTTTTTTTTTTTTAAACCGTGGTCAGGGCACCCCTATGACTTCAGGACTTCAACTTCGGCTCCTTTCATGACTTCGGATCTTTTCACCACTTCAGGACTTCAATTTCGTCTTCTTTCGTGACTTCAGCTGTTCGGGACTTCAGGAGAGACGATGTGGCATTTCTTCAGCGCTTTCAAGGGGGCCTAGCTATTTCAAAAAGTACAGCACAGACGGGCCCCCCTTTAGGCCCGGGTCTGGTACATCAGTAACCCCTGTGCTTTAAATTTCGCGCCATTGCGCACTGATGTCACAACGTCAGCGTGCATGCACCTTTAAATACAGGAAGTGCGCACTAGGAACAACGGAAGAAGAGCGGCAAGGCGGGCATCCCTGTCGATGGCCAGGGGATGTCCCAGCCGCACCACTGGACCACCAGGGTGAGTTAGCTTTGTTACATAGCAATAATTTGTTAGCAAATGAACAGATTATGAAAGAGATGAAAAGCAAACATGTATGTTTATTAGCACATTTATAAATTGTAGCTATAGTACATAAAACTCTTGTTTCGTTGTTGACAAATAAACCAGCATGGAGCATTGTTATTGTGGTGGTATATGGCACTTCACTTATTTAACCTTTTGGTTGTGATAAAACCACACATGGATGAGTATGTGGAGTACATGAAGAATGTATTTTGAAATTCACAGCGCGTGCCTGCATAATTTTTCATAGGGGCAGTGAAGAAGGCCGATGCCAGTGTAGGCATCCTCAATAGGAGATGAGCCTTCCTGTAATCCTGACCTTTCTAAATAATGGCTTTCCAGATAAGAGATCTCGTATCATAATAATTGATGCAATGGAGCCATAAGTTACATCTTTATTTTGTGGTATCCTGCAGAATCATGTAGCCTAATGCTAGTCTGATATAACATGTTGAGTGCACACAAAAAAACTTTTGCTCTTTATACACACTATAAAATAATATAAATAAATGTATTAGATTAAAATTAAATACAATATGCTCCAAATAAAGATATAAAACCATTGGTTAACTGAAAAAATAAGAATTTTCCACATGGGCCACAGAAAATCAAATAATTATTATTATTTAGTTTTGATCCCCATCCCTCAATATGAAACTCTATAAGTATTCTAGCCTTAAGGTAGCCATAGGCAGCTTATAGGCCATGTGTGGGGCCCTCCAACGGGCTTCCCCTAGCACAATATCACCCACCCCAGGGAGAGATCCGCTTGTTTGGTGAAATCATCAAATGAGCGGATCTCTATGTGTATGCCCATGTTTTTATTACAATCAAACTGAATGAATATGAGTATAATGATAAACGGGTATCTGTTATGACCACCAACTTATTTCAATACCTTATATAAATCAATTCACAACTGTATTTGGAAAACATTGTGTCTTTTTCAAATAAAAGCTCATTTTATGTGACCTACAGATATTAACACTTATGCACTTAAACTGCATGTTGTCCTGATCCTGACACCCTGGCACCCTGCTAACTAGATTTTTTCTCAGTTCTCTAAACTAAGTGCTTGGTGATTGAAACCTTCTTTTCAAATAGCTCCACAGGCTCAATCTCAGGTGGTTCTTGTGTTGCAGTGTAAGTCTCGGCACTGTTGAATTGCTTTGGTTCCTGCTGTTCATCTTTGAGGCAATTTAAACTTGTCATGCATGAACTTTTTAGTTTAATAAAGTCTTTGTAAGTATTTTCACTGGCAAAACAATATAACACTGGATCTGCAACACAGTTGAGGCTGGTTAGCAGCAGCGAAAAGTGGTAAACATTAAATATTTTAACAGCAAATATACAATTTCGTTCAAAAAAACTTCGGATGACCACCAGTACATGGTATGGTCCAAAGCATACTAAGAAGATGATAACAGTGCTTAGAACCAACTGCTTGACTTGAAGCTTTGTCTTTGTCTGGGCACCTTTGCTGTTTCCAACCTCTCTAAAAATGCAGCAGTAAGAAAACAACAGTAGAATTATTGGAAAAAGGAACCCAGCAAAGAAGCGATAGTAATTAATATTGTGCTCCCATGGTTTAATTGGGTAATGTTCAAAGCATACTATGTGGCTTTCTGGATCTTCACTGACTTCTCCATGTATGAAGAAAATGTAGCTTGTCATTATTTCTTTGAGCCAAATAATCATGCTAACGGCAAGAGCGGCCTTCATTGTTCTCAGTTTGTGGAACCTGAAAGGATGAACCAAGGCAAGGTAACGGTCTACGGAGATACAGCAGAGAAACCCAATGCTGATGTATATATTCTCATACAGCAGAATGCCACAGATCCTGCACATTGTCTCATTATAGGTCCAGTTATCTTGCTGCAAAACATACTGTAGCCAGAAGGGCAGAGAGAAGATATAAAGAAGGTCAGCCACTGTTAAGTTGCACAGATATATACCAAGTTCATTTTTGGCTTTTATTTGTAAATATCCATAATACAATGACAAGCAATTTGCTGGCAGACCAACACCAAGAACAGCAACGTACACCACAGGGAATAGAGTTTGGCGTAGAGTGTGGTCAATTATACAGAAAGTCAGATTGCTCTCTGGATCATCATCTGTGCTGTTTTCCATGTCACAATTTAAAATGTCTGATCATCTTTTTGTAGCCTTTAGCTGCCATCTTGTTCCGGTTTACTTTCTCCTTATAGCTGTGTCTCTGAAATGTTGTTATCAGCTACAATATCCCTGTCAAATTAAACAGGTAGATATGAGTTTATTAGTTTTTTAACAGGCTAAATAGATCAACATTTGTTTAAATAATTGCACCATTTAATCAAATGTCTAGATAATATAGGAACGTGTGTAGTGTGTACATTGGTGTTTGCCCGGTGTCTGTGTTCATACTGTATATCTCTTATCACTTTAAGGAGCTGATCCTCCAATACAAGGAAGTGCAATCATTTATGTATCTTTAATTTCCCATATTTATGTATACAGCAGAAATACAAGTGCATTTGATATAAAAAGGTACACGGTTTTAGAAGGTTGCAACCTTACCGGCAGATCACACATAATATATGTACGTATGTGTGTACAATACATGCACCATATATCTTCTTTTATATAGCATATAATTCTGTACAACTGTGTTACACTTCATATCACCTGTGTAGTGGAAAACATGAATAAACATAAGGTATCCCTGCACTTCCCACCTTGAACAAACCAAGAAAGGGGTTAGAAATAGTAATAGGCTCATAAATACAGTTGTGTTCAGAATAATAATAGTACGCCATCACTAACCTGATCAATTACTGTTTTTGGTAGAAATTCTTTTTCTACATGGCAAATAATTTATTAGTAGGTGTAGAAGAGTAATAGAAAACCAACAGACCCAACAGTCATAACATGCATGGTGCTGATTCTGTGTAACTGAATCATTAATTGAAGCTTGTTCCAAATAATAGCAGTGTGGAGTGAGGTCAATCATTCTGTGAAAAAACAGGGGTCAATTACGCCCCTTATTTATGGAAGGAATGAGCAAATGTTGTGCATGCTGGTTATAGTGCATTTCTCTCTGAAAATCTGAGTAAAATGGGTAATTCCAGACATTGTTCAGAAGAACAGCGAAGTTTGATTTTAAAGTTGATTGGAGAGGGGAAAATATATAAAGAAAATGATAGACTGCTAAGCTAAAATGATCTGAAATGCTTTAAAATGGCAACCAAAACCTGAAAGACGTGGGATAAAACTGAAAACTACCTGTCACAGTCGGCACCCTAAACCAGAACAGATGCCAAGTTCCCTGGTCTCAGCTTGGCTTCACCAGTAGTGTGACCGCCTTTGGCTTCGGGAGGAGCCCTCAGCTTACTCGGATGCCACCTGGACTTATCGAGAGGAACAGGGCGAGGAGTTCTGGCAAGCAAAGGGACACGACTGTAGATAGTTCGTGAGGCCGAAGGTCACGGTACAGCAGGATGAGGCAACAGCGTAGTCAGGCAGGCTGGGTCGAGGCAGGCAGATAACTAGGATTGTCAGCAAGGGTCAAAACCGGGTAATCAATCAGAAGGATGTGGCAGAATCAGTAGTCAATAACAGGCACGGGTCAGGATATAGATATTCAGAATAGTCAAAGCCAGGCAGGGTCAAAAACAGGAATCAGGAACAAACAGAAGCTTAAAGCACAGATACAGGCACCAGGAATAACCTATCACGGGCAGAGAAGCACTCCAAAAAACCCCTTTAAAGAAGGTCTTTAAGCAAATTAGTGAGAGGAAGGGAAAAAGCCAGCTGCTTTTTTTTCTTCCTTTTACTTCCTTGTTTTGTGACAAAGTTGGCATTTTAAGGATCCGGTTCAGCCAGGCACAAGGATTCGGCCGAATCCTGCTGAAAATGGCCGAATCCTGAACCCGAATCCTGGATTCGGTGCATCCCTAATTTTCAGATGTTTCACTTTCAAGTGGGCCCAACCAAATTAAATTCCTTGGCGTCCTTGCATAACATATGCCAGGTTTCCCAGTTTCTGTTAAGGGTTCCCACAAGTTTGTTTGAACATCGCCAGGTACACAACATGATTCATTTATTACTGTAACCTTGCCTCAAAAAGAGTGCCAGAATGGGCTACGATGTGCTTAATGTTCCACTCTGATTAAACCATCACAGCCTAATTCATCAGTTTAAGTACTTACAAAAGTTCTCTGCTTAGAAATGTACCTGCAACTTGGAATTTTCCATAGCAAAAAAGAAACCGTGCATAATCCTATTGTCGTCTCTAATAAGTGACCTGTTGACCCAGTAGCCAGGCAAAGTAACGAAAATATTTTAAATAGAAGAAACAGCAAACCTAAAAAAAACATAGCATGTAACAGCTAGTGGGGAAAAAAATCAAGGGGATTACTGAGCAAATGATTATGTTAACTGCAGATTGCATGCTTTGAGGATTTATGAAATCCTGCAGTGGGCCAGTGTTAGGTAGTGAGGTATTCAGGTCACTGGCTGTTTTTCTTCCATTTCAGTGCTGACTTCATGTGCACACTCCCAAAGTAGGGACTTTTGGTTGCAAATGTTGTGCTTTGTATTGATTATTTCTGATGGATTACGACAGATTGTATTTCAAGCCTAGAGCTGGGAATAGATGCTCAGATTTGTGAAACACTAGCCTATTTGGCCACACACTGGCATCAACATTTTTCAACAGAGACCCTCAGGCAAGGGTTTGCCAGTCTCACAGATATCGGCATCAGGCAAGTGGCCAGAATATCCATTTGGAGATGCTCTTGTATGTATGCTGATACACACATTAGTTAGCATATCTGATTAAATCCTGCTCTGAATCCTGCACATTCCAAATGAAATTAGAGGTATTAGAGCAAAGGGTGTGCTTACCTTTTTGTATTTATTCCACAGCAAGACAATGTGTATCTGTTAATTTTTTTAACTGGCACACAACAGATAAATGAACTCCCTATCAAAGATCCAGATTCATTACAAAATAAAATACATAAGAAAATTACATATTGGTCTCAATGGAACAAAAATGAAAATAATAATATTTCCAGAAGTGTTATCCTATGGTACTTACGAGTTCTTTTTTTTTAAGCCTTTCTTGATACTTTTCCCTCATTTTCTTCTTTACTTATTTCTGTACCTTAAAATAAATAAAGAGATTTAAGAGATTTGTTTCCAATTAGTCAGGGTTTAGGCTTCAGACAGGTCTGAATGTGTCAGTTAATCCTTGATCTGAGAACGAAAGTCTGATAATGAATTATTTTACTTGCACCGTAATGAATTGCAATAGCAGCAGCCTCTTAGCAGCCTGGCCACATACACAGCAGCTTGCTTGAGGAGTATTCATTTGCAAGCATCTATTTAACCCCTTTAACTACTGGAAGGTATATACATATAACACACAAAAGCCATGAATATCCTGTAAATTTTATCCTTATAAATGGTGACTAGCGATGTCATCAGTTATAAACAGTGAGTAGTGATATCATTTCTGTCACGTGACTCACTAATACTTGTGTAGTATAATGAATAAAGTACCCCTTATTGGAAAATATGAGGATATTAGAAGTAACCTGTTTAATGGTCACGGAACTCCTGACGTATAATATTCTTATATTTTACAATAGGGTGTACTTTATGCACTGCATATAGACCTCGATGCATAGCTTCACTTATTGATAGCGCTACAAAATATGTTCCCGCATGTTAAAAATAATAACAGTTTTTCCCTCTTATATAATAGGGCCATATTAAATAAAGTAATGTGAGAGGCTCTTCCAGAATGAAATGTGCACAAAGGTGAATGACGGTGTATGTGCTTTTCATAATTAAACAAAGTCTTATTCAATATAAACAGGTTTTGTTGGCACACATAGTAGAATGAAATGATACACAGCAACGTTTATGTAAAATTAAGCACCAAAACAACCAAACAATCGGTGCTATTATGTACAGATTCTCGTGGCATTGTGGGTAATGGAAGAGCATATGAAATGACTACAACTAATCCCCAGACGAATGTCACATACACCCAGAGATTTGTTATTAATCTACCACTGAACTGCATGAATCTCTGTGCCCTCTTAAAAATGTCTTTACAGAACAATCTCTGATGCAGTTAAACAAGTCTTATTAACTAAAATCAAGTCCTTAGCCTACTGGACCTGTATGGGCCACTTTCCTCCCAGCCCTAGAAAGTGATCCAACCAATCCAACTAGACTTTCAGGGTTTGGTTTGGCTCAGCTCAAAGGACTTGCTGGCTCCAGTGCCTTACTGCCTTTTGCTTGTACATCCTGGATCAGTGTAAAAAAGCCAACTTAAAAATAATTGCAGTCTTTTGGTCAAGTATATTTACTGTCCATTCCATAGTTTAATGTTACACACCAATGTCCCTTTTATTCACTTGTTAGGAATTATAGTTGCCATCATGCAGCTGTTTGAGTTGTGCTGGGGGAATAAAACACTATTACAAATCTCTCTGTTGGATTCATAAATGAATCAGACCTTATATGTCTTATGTATGTTATACGTGTGCAGCATAATATATGCTCTAGTAATGCAGGCTAAAGAAGGCAAACCTTCCTATGTTCTTCTGTGTGTTAGCTCCATTGCTTAGAGATTAGAATGCCTGGGAAAATACAACAAAATTGCTGTAGCCGTTTAAGCAAAATTACTGTATAGACCTGATTTCCATTAATTCATTTTTGAAGTTACTGGTAGAACAAGTATTTTCAGATACATTAACCTTCATCTTACTCTAATGAATGAGCTGATCTGGTTCTGCCTTAGCTCATGTTCAATAACCACTGGGAGTTTTTACCCCACTGCTGTACCAATTTACCCAGGACCTTAACATCTCTTGTCAATGGAGGTTTGCAAGAATTGTGCTGCTTCTACTGCTCTAGTTCTTATCCCCAAACCCCTTATGAATGGTCCATCTCTGCTGTATTTTACCCAGTGGCTCTATTGTAAAGAATAATTAGAGATCACTAACCTCAGTGTTTTTGCCAGCTGGCAGCAGCAGATAACCTCTTCATAGTCTCAAAAGTCTTGAACTTGTGCAAACACAATCCACAGATGTCCTTGTATCTTCCGTTCCAGCCCACAACTTTCTTTCCATCCCCTTACACAGGTACCAAGTGTTTCACTGCCGTCGTCTAGCTTCCTGCTCAATTCCTTTCTGCTCCTCCCCTGGATAACGCATATGCCATGGCTATATTCTAGAACTATGTTTTTAGGCAGGCAAACAGTGGCAATTTCTGCATTTTAACGTTGGTATCTGTAGAAAGATGGATTATTTCTTCAGCCTTGGTCTCACTAAACCAAATCCCTCATGCTAATAGGCTTTAATGCTGTGGGAGCAGGGAGTTCACCAGTTAACCACAGGGACATTGTGCAGCTAAAGATTGTTGATTGATTCTAAACTGGCACTTTTTTTTTTTCTACAATGGGTATTGCGGACAACAATGAAATAAAGGTTGAAAAAAAAACAAAAACAAATGTAAACAGGGGCCTAGCTGAATATCCTACAGATAGAGGGGTATGATTGATTGGAAGGTGTATTGGGGCATATATATTCAGGGTGATAAAGACAGGGCCCTACAATAAATTTAGCACTGTGGCCTATACTAGTAATTTCCTCTGCAGGACCATGACACAATAAAAAACTGTAAATCAAAAGTATAATATAAAAAGGAGGCAGGTTATAGGTCATTCTCATGTCATGTTGCAAGCAATAGTGACACAAGAAAGATTTCTACTATTCAAACAAATAAGTGAAGGTGGCCAAAGTTGTGAACGGTTTTGAAGTGAGACATTCCTGGTATGCGCTTTTGTTCCATTCCACAGCATTACTTCCCCGCTGCTAAATCCGATTGGCAACAAGAGCTCTGCTTCTCTGCCTTGAGGCAAACAGACTCCATTTCTTCAAGATAAATACCTATAAACATGCAGCATTTCTATTTTGTAACAAATCCACCTGTGCTATGATTTGCCATCATTTTGCTTTATTTACAGTATTTCAATTCATCAAGAAGAAGTATGTGCAGCTAGACTCGGTTATACATGGCCCTTTAAGAGATTATTGCAGCTCCCTGTTGGCCTTAGTCCTCTTGTTATTTTCACTTCAGGAAGGAATTATATATTTCTGAAAAGGGGCGTCGTAACTACAGAGCAAGCAGACCCTGCGGCTGCAGGGGACCCAGGAGATATAGGGGCCCCAAGATACCCTAATTCATATACAGTTTTAATAAATATTTGTAAAACAGATCAACCTCTAAACATCTTGGGGGGGGGGGCTGTAAACTAATTTGTTGTGGGACCCTGTAATATTTAGTTACACCACTGTTTCTGAATGTTCACTCTTTGCATATAATTTAACTATGAAGGATCCTCCCAGAATATGAATCATGGCAGTATTTAGGAGACTTCTAGAAGTAAAAGTAAATATCTTATTTGCACGTATTGCATTACTAATGTGCCAAAAAGAGTAGGCCAATGGTACACAATTCCAGGACAACAAGAACATGTGTTTGCCAATCACCACACAGACAAGTGAGTAACCTGACAAACACTCCATGTCATGTAATATTAGCTAGAGGAAGATATCACCTAAAATTGGAAACCATTTTCTATGGATTCATTCAAAATGGTCAATTATTTTAAAAGGCAATATTTAATACAAAGTGTAGGAAATAAAGATTTAGGAGTCTAAACTGTGAGGAGTATCCAAGGAGGCTGCTAAGTGTAAAAGGCTGGTTAGAGCTTAAAGGACAAGGAAAATTAAACTAAAGAAGGAGGCCAGAAATGTTGTACATTATGGGGCAAATTTACTGTTTTTCAGATACAATCCTACGAATCTATTCGAAATTAGCGCCTGGGGGGTAGAATTCCCCTTTAAGTTTGGCAAAAGGCAAACCCTGCATAAGAACCTTATCCCAACAGGTCAATCCCAACAGCCAGTTTTATGGTTTGGGCCTGCTTAAATGCCTCAGGACCAGGATGGTTTGAAACTATAAATTCTGAATTATTCTAGAAAATTCTGCAGAAAAACAGCTTTGTGAACTGAAGGCCAATTGAATCTGGGTTATGCTGCAAGACTACACAAGTCAATCTACTAAAGAATGATAAATGCAGCGGAAGGTTCATGCTTTGGAATGGCCAAGTACAGAAATGTCGTGAAAGGACCTGAAGCATTTCATGCAAGAAACCCACTAAGCTGAAGCTGTTCTGTAAGGAAAAATCACAGCGAAGAGCGAAATAGGCTGATATATGGGAGGATGGCAGTTAAAGAGTTGGTTAGGCTTGTCATTAGATTAGGATATCACAGGTGTACCAGATTGCTAACAGGTGAGCTACCTGGGAACAAGGGATCCAAGCTGGCTGTTTGTGACATAAATATTTATGGGATTGTATAGAAGTTAAAGCTTGAAAGATTTATCACTGGGTCAATAAATCAGGCTGCGGTCTTTTCCTCCAATAAAGTGGTGCGTTATTTGTTTATTTTGTTATTTGGTACTGCTTCCCATCCCATGGGCTAAAAGTCATTCCCCAAGCTGATGTGTAGGACTAACAACTAGATTGTTGTTGCTTTTGCCCAATACTCAAAAATAAATACACTTTATTTGACACATAGGTTTAGGACTTAACGCAATTCATATTTCAAACATTAGGTTATGCAAAAATATTAAGTTTGAAAGGGCTCAAAATATTTCAGTCATCACTGTACATAACAGACCAAAGCTGTGTTCCATTCTAATAATCTGCATCAAAATAATCATTAGTTTGATAAGTCAATATATTATCTGTCCATTGCAGTGATGTACATGTTCCTGCACAGGAATACAAAAGGAAGAAAACATTCACTTCTGTCAATACTGAGAAAGGGGTTTCTTTAAAAATTGGAGTATTTGTGCACACATGGATTGCTAAACAGCGAGACTCTGCATAACTACACATAGGGAGAGTTAGAGAGGAAATGAATGGAATATCTTCCACCTCAAATGTTATACTGGCAAACTGTATATTGCATTTCACTTCCCCTAACCCTGTTGTGGCTATGGTACAACCCCTGGAATAATTGCCACATCCAGTGTTGTGGGAATTCCAGGGTTCCCTAGAATAAAGTACTTCAGAGGAGGTTTGGTGGGCATTCAGTGCAACTACACAGAGGTACCTTCTATGAATGGTGTCAATACACACAAAGTTGCATTCACTTTGGTGCCCCACACTTCTATAAGCCATACCCAGATGTCCTTATTGATACTTTTTTATGCATATATAAATGGGAGGGGGGAAGCTGAGAAGACAATAAATGATTCATTAGATCCTACAATGGGCCTCTACAGTTATTGGGCCCCTACAATTCTCATGAGCTCCTATAATGGACTGTAATAGTCACAAAATTCTCTTAATGGCAAGCATATTCACAAAAGTGATCATATCCATTAACATACATCATATTTACATATTCTGTTGCATAAGATCTCCCAGTGTTCAAATGATTGATGAAAACATTGCAAAGTGTGTTTTAGAAGCAACATCAATATCTCTATGGTTCTCCTGACAGAAACAGTGTCAGACCATTGCCTGAGATGTCGCCATCGACAAACGAACGGATCTCTACGTGTATGGCCACCTTAAAGTGGACCCATCACCACAAAAAAATATTGAAAATCCTATTTTATCACATTAGTCAAGCAAAATGAACATTAATTACACTATATAAATTATTTTAATCTTGTTTTCTTCAGTCTGGGAATTCATAATTATAGCAAGCAGGCAGGAGCCATTTTGTGGACACTGTTATTAAGGCAAGCCTTGCATCATCTCAGAATCTTGTTTGTGCACCAGAATGGGGGATCCGATGTCTATTCCCATGTCCTGGCTACACAATTAAATGGTTAAGAGAACTGGGGGAATGTGTGGGGAGCAGTGACATCTAGGAAGTGCTGAATGGAAAGTGAAAGTAATTATCTGCCCCGTCTCTATGCCTAAGGCATAGAGGAGGGGCAGACAATATTTGATTGACAGCTGAGATTTTTAAATGAGCTTAAAACAGCTATGAATGCTTTAATAAAAATTTGAAATTGGATTTCATGTTTAATTTGAAAAGGACTTTTATTATACAGATTTTTGTGTCTGGGTGACGGGTCCACTTTAAGACCTGCACATTGTATGTATCTCTGCAACTTCCACTATTTACTCATTGACCAAGTGTTTACAATCTGAAAGCCAACTGGAAATTCATTTGCTGCAGGACCTTGTTGACATGGCATTTTTATTTGGCCTCTGCAACATAAACAGCACCATTTTGAACATTGATTTATAATTAAGGTTTCATGTATTTGGATTAATTGCCATATTAAAGTCACTTGATGGTGTATAATGCAGAAACCCTCACTAAATTAAAAGGGAACTATTGCAAAAATTTTAATTTAATATAAGCTTAATTATACTGATTAAGAAACTTTCTAAATACAATCAAATATTCTGTAACATTTCTGAAATAATCAAATTTATATTCACTATTCCTCTCTCAGCATCTGTTGCTCTTCATTCTGTCTTCATGAAGCAGTTGGGTGTCAGATATTCATTGACAGTTAGATCCAATATGGGGGGGGGGGCTCCCTTTCCTAGCAGATGTATTAGAGCTCATTCAAATAACTGATTCCAGTACAAACAAAATAACTGCCTTTTGATCCCTAATACATCTGCTAGGCAAAAAGAGACCCCCCCTATAAGATATATTGGATCTGTCAATGATTATCTGACACCCAACTGCTGTATGAAGAATAAAGAGGAAACAGATGCTGAGAAAAGAATAAGGAAGATAAACTTGATTATTTCAGAAACAATGCAGAATATTTAATTAATTGTATTTAAAAAGTTTCTTATTTCAATACGATGAAGCTAATATTACATTTTTATTTTAGCCACAGTTCCCCTCTAAACTATATACAATCGCTTGGTATATATTTACTATAGGTAGACTACAGAATTTACAGAATGTAAGTCCTATATAAGTAGTACAGCATATATATTGGGGGATAACAGATCGCCAATTTTAATGTCAGCGGCTTTTCTACAATAAGGGATAAGCTGACCAATCATTAAGCTCATGCCCTTTACCAGCAAAGGGATACACATTAAAATCAGGACTGTTTTTAAAGCAGTAGTCTAAAGATCCTTATATCAGTAGAAAGCAATAAATATTTATGATGCTTGAACAAGCAGCTTCCACACCTTTAACAATGCTGAACAATTAGTCCTTTAAATAAATTAATATTAAGTCAGTGACATTGATACTTCTTTAACAACATTTCTAATTCATACGCTTTATATTACAAAATGGTTTATGTAACTAGTTTAGTAAAGGGGTAAAGCAATATTTACCATGTCTGAACTGATCATTGTGTTTGAACTGAAATTAGGTTTTCACCTTTGTGCATGTGAAGTGCATGTTTGGTGCCAGAAAATGTTCTTTGTAAGCTCAAGCATAGTGAGCAAATACATTTTAAAGAGAAGAATACCCATTGTGCTTTCTCATGCTTAAATGGTTGGGAGTCAGTAGCATCTGGAAAATAAAATCCGAATTGCTTTCCGTGCATAGACTCAGTTTGGTGGTCATCCATCATAGAATGAATATGCAAATGTAAAATATTTGAAACTATTATTCTTAAAGGAAGCAACAAAAGAGCCATATCTAGTCTGTTAAACTTCACACACAGCTATACTCATACCAAACAGTCTGAGGATCAACACTTGGGTCTGGTGATGAAGGGGTACTTTTTAGAGTTCGAGATTGGTTGGGCTCTTCTTTGCAGACTGTTGCAGGAGAGCAGTCAGGTGAGGTGCTTTTTCCAGATGCAGCTGAAGTCAAACCCTGAGTAGCTTCCAGCTCTGGGATACTGGAGATGGGTCGGACTGGTGACACTAATGCTACCTCTCCAGATCGAGAAAGAAGTTTGGCACCATGATCAAGTGTATAATGCTGCTGTAAGCTGCTAGTAGATGGAACAGACTGTGCTTTTGGTTGTTCCTTTTGCAGTGCCAAAGACAGGTGCCTTGAATCCAGTGAATGACATTGGGGGTCATACCCACGCAGCATGTGTTGCATCCTTGCAGATTGCGGCTTTTGAGATCCCAAAGGAGTAGAGGATTGTAACATGTGGCAGCCAAAATCCTTTCCCACTGTTGTTTCTACCTCAGACTTTTTTTGCCTGGCTTTTTCAGAACTATTGTCTATGAGGAGGTCTGCTGAAGCCAGACTGAATGCCCCGCTCAGTGAGTTACCCCTGCCACCCATTGCTCCATGAGGTGACAGCGTCTGTGGCTCTGGGGTCTGGCTGGAAGATATAGCAGAATAAACATTTGGTTGATGTTGGAGAGAACCCGTTACATTTAGTGGAGCATCCAACTGTCTGGGGTGTGGTTTCACATACTGGCCAGGCTTGGATAACCTTCCTTCAGTAGTATCACCAGTTATCTTCATAGTGGGACTTACAAAGCTTGTAGGCATCTGTGTGCTTCGTCTATCAGGAAGGTCTGTGGTCTTCTTAAAAAAGTCCCCAAGTATATCATCTCTGTTTGTAACAGTGTCCTGGAAACCAGAAGAAGTCTAATTAACAACTGGAAATAGGAAAACCATGTTCATGATGTTGCTTTGTAATAATAGTTGTAGCTTTTCACTTCTATTGAGTCTAAGAATTAGTGAGAATATATTGTAGCCCTCTAACCTAATCACATGTCTTCTGTAGGTGTTCCACCTGTTAGCTAAGCTGTCAAACAAGCTGTCCACTTGTCTTCTCTGTGATCTTCCTCAAAGTTGCTTCATTTAGAAACATAGCATAAACGGAGTAAGCTCTGGCAAAAGAAGACAATATTAATCCATATTAATCAAAACGAAAACCCACGCTCAGACAATGTACAGGTAGAGCACTAGGGGAAAGTGCTGGGTCTCCAACCACGGAAAGTTCAAATATCTATTGTCAGACTTACCTGCTAGAGTACTGGAGAATCTCGCAGTGAGCC
>CM044446.1:62838183-62856407 GCA_024363595.1 Xenopus borealis
TTCTCAACCGATGGCAAGCTCTTTGACAATGCTGTTTGGGAAGAGAACATTGAGTTGCAAAGTGGGAGAGGGGGACTGGGAGGAAGGGTGCAGAGTCTCAGCCTCTAACAGAAACTGATGCAGGGTGATGAGCTCAGAATCATTTAAGCTGTGAAGCCGCTGGAAAGAAAGCAGCAGGAAAATCAAGAGAAAAAATAAGCACAGAAGGGATGCATGTGAAGCTCAGAAATAGATAGTAAAACAGGACTAAAAAGATTGATGGGCCAGATCCATGGAATATGTTTTGGTATTCAAGTTTAACACCATTATATGTAGTTTCCAACAGCCTTGGTAAAACTTGGACACAACCTTCTTCATATCTGACCATAGCCATCTAGTAGTGTTATAATTACTATACAAAAAAGCTGCATGGGAAGTGGCTAAACATCCAAGAATTATAATTCCTATACAAAAAGTCTGCATGGGAAGTGGCTAAACTTCCAAGAATTATAATCCTATACAAAAAGGCTACAGTGGAAGTAAACATCCAAGAAAATAATATTGAATTGTTGTGAATCATTTATCAAGTGGGCTCTTCATTAACCTGCCCCTAAATTTCCCCATAAACTGTGTAGAATGATACCATGAAATGAGCTCTAAAATGCAGTCTTTACAGTCCCTTGGAGCCCTGCACAGATCCCATTTCTGTTTTGCACTTACACTGAGTGGTGACTGTGTGTTGGCCTCTTACAGAAACTCTTCCAAAGTCACCATTTTACTGTCTGGGGACCCAGCACATGGCCTGTTTTGGGTATGAGTAGAAATCCTTTTTTCAGGGTTGTAATACAAATAAAGGTTGTTTCTGTTCACTGGAGACTCTCTGTTTTTAGCAGCTCCTGGCATAACAGCATTTGGATGGTTCAAGTTACTCTCTCTAGGTAAAGTTGAGAAATCTTTGGTGGGAATCATATCTTCACTGCTCAAACTCTCCGGCCTGCCTAGGGGACATATAATTGGCAAAATTCAATATAACCACATACCCATGTCAGTGTTCTTACGTGTGTGTGTTTTTTCAACATGGCAAAGTGTAATTACTCTAAGTGAGCACTAGATGTCACTATACTTTTGAAGATCATCATAGTAAACAATTAGAAAAATGCATGTCATAAATCTTTCTAGATTGAAATAGGGTTATTTTTCCAACATGTTCAACATCTGTATTACCTTACTATGCCTAAGAACTGTTTCAGAAATGGAGATTTTACGGGCAGTGATTAAGACAGTGATCCTCAACCAGTGGCTCATGAGCAACGTGTTGCTCCCCAATCCCTTGGATGTTGCTTCCAGTGGACTCAAAGCAGGTGCTTATTTTGAAATTCCTGTCTTGAGCGCAAGTTATGGTTGCATAAAAACCAGGTGTACTGCCAAACAGAGCCTCCTATAGACTGCTAGTCCTCATAGGGGCTACTGAATAGCTATCATAGCCCTTATTTGGCATCTCCAGGGACTTTTCCATGCTTGTGTTGCTCCCCAGGTCTCTTTATATTTGAATGTGTCATATGGGTAATAAAGGTTGGAGGACCACCGGTTTAAAAGATAAAGGTTTTAAAACATAAACAAAGGAAATTAATTTTCTCCACCTTTGAGAGTTAGGGGTGAGCTGTTGTTTGATGCACTTCTGCTGCCTTCTAAACCGCTGGTCCATGGCACTGAAATGACAAAGAAAGCTTAAGTATTGTTTAAAATAAAACAGATGCTTATGGAAAGTTCTTGTGCAAAAAAGCCCACTTTTTAATTGGACATTTGATTTCCTGTTGTAAATGATAATGATTATCAGAACCCAAACAGGAATTTTGTGGGCTTTTAAAACAATATTACATGTCATGGAACCCCTGGTTAACAATGAGCAATGTAATAGCCTGAATTGTACATGAGGACATCACTAAGTAATGTTTAGAAGAATACATTTTACAGGTTATTATATAGAAATAAGTACCACGTGAACCTCCAGCATTGGATTCAGTTTCTTGCAGTTGGTCAGATGGATTATCATCAGAGTTGTAGCCTGCATTACAATAAAGAAACAAGAGTGGTGAGCATTAGTAGAAGTTTGATGATTAATTTGCAGGTGCAAAGAACTACAATAGTTCAGGAACCTAAAAGGCAGATCTGATGAAGATTTCAGTCTAGATCACTAAGCTTCAATGTGATTATAGGATGCAGACTTTATTTCCATTTTTTACTAAGCAAAAATTTATGGTGGGGCAGTTTTGTTGGAAGAATAGGAGTGTTAAGTGGTACTACTACTGGTAAAGCTTGTTATGTCAAGGCAAACACCCAGAGGGTACAAGCTTGAAAGGCACCCAAAACACAGAGCTGTCAATGGAGTTGAAGAAATGATCCAGTCTGCTAATAAGGTATGTAGGCAATTGAAGTAAGCAGAGAAAGAAGAACATAGCTGCTTCTGTGCTGAGTGTGTTGCTTAAAAGCTGAGAGACAGGAGCCTCATTCTAATGCCTACAGCAAACGTAAGTTATGTGTGTGCAAAACCTCTGAATATTTATTGAATTAGACATTACCTTTAGGTCTGGATAAATGCAGAGCTTTACAATTGGGTGCAGGGGCAGTAAGGTGGATTGCAGAAGCAGAGAAAGTCCTGGATCCTGACTCCATTCTCATAGAGTGAGAGAGATATTCCACACCATCTGTTTGCTCACCTCCACCATGGTAAGACATTCTGTGCTGCCTCTGAGGAACCTCTACCATTACTGAAAAGGTTAAAGAAATGCAGCCAATGAGCAGAACAAAGCTGTTGTTGCTAAATAAAATATGACAGACTTTAGTGAATGTTTAATGAATTTGTTTCCCAAATAATCTTTTTTTATTTTTGTTTAAAATAAATATAATCTGTGGTATGTCGATTGTAGGCAAATATTTTACCGCAATCTAATTTGCTATTTAAATTTATGGTAATAAAAATGCATTCTCAGTTTAGCATCCATGTGTTTTTATTTCTAGCATGCTAATTTCATATGCATGCCTTCATTACATATATTTTACAATATAAAACAGAGGATTATATGTATATGGGGAATAATGTGCCCTCTATTGTTAAATATATGGATATTATAAGTCACCTAGGAGGTCCGTGACAATACAATACTGTGTCCAGTTCTGAAACTGGAGCCCAAAACAATGAACAGAATAAATTCACCAATGTATATCGGTCATATCGAAATTACTTGCAGCAAGAAAAATGTTAAGACTAAATAAACACCCTCAAATATTAAATGTAAAACAAACACAAAAAATAAAGATTGTTTGTAAAAACATAAATTACAGGGTTGCTTGCAGTTATGTTAAAGCAGAGTAGCATACTAAAGTGCAGGCTGCAGCCACATAAGTCATGGATGGGGTCTTTCAACAGGCCTCCCTGACCTATATCTGCCCCAAAATCTGAAATTATCAGATTAGTCTGCTATCACTAGTAAAGCACAGAGCCTGTGTGATTAAGAGCAGTGAACCCCAACCACACAAACCCCACCCCCCCTCCAGGTGAAGTAGTGGTTGAGGAAATCGGCCTGAAGGATGATTAGGGTGACTGTCTATTTGCTCTTCTAGATACATCTGAAACCAAGCTTGAAACCAGTTATGGTCAGGAGAACAGAAAAAATGAATTGTCTCTTGTGCATCACTAGAACAGACATACAGTAGTCCAGCCTAAAATAATAGGATGGGGATTGTCTGTACAAGTTTAATTGTGCCTTTCCCATAAGTAAAGCCACTATAACACCAAAGAATATGTCAGCATAAAAAATATATATTATAATTATAATGGCAACCCCTTCTTGAAAATGTATTTTTAGAATAAGGAATATATTGCTATGGGGTTGCCTTGTACTGCATTTTTTAGAGTGTGCTTAATATTGTGTTCAACAAGCCAATGGTTTCCAGTTCTAAACAGTGAACTCAGAAAAGACTGTACTTGTGGCCAGCATCTTTGGAAAGCTCTACAAACTCCTTCCCCAGTAAATACAACTTTATGCCTTTATCATCATATTCCCAACTTAGGTAGCACCTGTTCAGTTTATTAAAGCAGTTAAAGGACCAGTCACATAACATTTTTTTTTAATTTGTTTGCAAACTATGAAAAAAAACCAGAGGCATGTTAAAGTTTAAATTAGCTAAGTCTTTATTAAGGAATAAATTACCAAAGCTCCGCTTCCGCTCCTCTTCTGAAAAGGCGACAATCCATTGAGTGGCATTCAATTTCTACTCCCTGGCTATCTCCTATAAGGAAAGCAGGGAGGAGAAATAGAGCACCACACAATGGATCACTCAATCGAGAAGAGGAGCAGATGCAGAGCTTTGGTAAGTTACTTCTTAATAAAGACTTAGCGATTTTAAACTTTCACACGTCTCTGTGGTTTTTTTATTCGTAGTTTACAAACTAATTTTTTAAAAAGAAATTTTTATGTGACTGGTCTTTTAAAAAGCCACATACTGTAGCAAGACAAAAAAGGGCAATGATAGAAAGTTTAGCAACACAAGACAGATAGAAGGGGTGCAAAAGTGACCAGCTAACTATTCAATTAAATTGCTAACCTAGTATTTAAACTATAGGGGTTGTTCACCTTCAAACACTTTCGAATAGTTCGCCAGAAATAAAGACTTTTTCCAAATAATTTCTATTTAATATTTGTGACTGGTTTTTTTTCATTTTTCACCTGTCAAAGCAGTTCTCCGGGGGTCGATGGCACTAATTTTTAAAAAGATATGTTTGGTTGATACATTTCTTATCTTTGTCCCTGCTTAGCAGAATCCCTGAGTTTCATTAAAGGCAGCTGTTAGAATTGATACAATAGTTGCTAATATTCCACAGATGTAGCTGAGAAATGTATTAACTAATTATATCAACTAAGAGGGTTATTTATCAAGCTCTGAATATGTCTCAGTATTTCTAATATAAAAATCTGAATTCCTGAATGAACGTTCTAGTACGAAAAAATAGGTTCGGGCAAAAATCCAAAAAATTCAGACCTTTTGGATTTTTCCACAAAAACTACGAATTTTTCAGGCTTTTCAGACTTTTTGGTCTGTAATCCCCAAAACGATCAGATATCTTTATGGACAGCAGTGCAGACACTGAGACCTTCCCCACTAATTTATTCAGGACCCCGAGAGCTTTGAGATGCCGGATTTTCAGATTCAGATTTTTCAGATAATCGGACTGTAAAATCTGACTTTTTAAGATTTCGGGTATTTGGAACTTGATAAATAACCCAAAATTGTAGCAGTTCAGAATGCTCCTGGACCAGAGCTACCAGATCGAAACTTAAACTTACATTTTGGGAACATGGTAAATGGAAAGCAATTGAAAAAAGTCTTTGTTTATGGTGAACAATCTGAAAACAGTTGAACTGAAAAAATTGTTTGGAAAGTGAACAACCCCTTTAACCAGTTCTCTATATTTTAATAGAATCCTCTTGCCTATAGGATTTTTCACCAAATGGAACAGTCAGATTACTTATAGTGGCTCTGTGCTGCCCTAGTAACCAGCAGATACTATGGGACCAGAAATAATATAGCATTTTACCATCTCCTTCTATAAGCTAACTAGTCATTCTTGGTTTTTATTATGTTTTATTTCATAATGGCAGTGGCCTGAAACCTGCTACATTGCATTCTCCTTATCTGCAATCACATTATTGTACTGGATGTTCCCTTTCACTGCAAACAGTGAATACACATTTGGCTTCATCCACCTTCTACAGCACCTCTAACAAAGCATCCAGTTGGCATTTGTGAGTCTGATTCTACAATTTTCACACAAAACTGTAACACGACACATCCCTACTGTAGCCCAGTTTCCCACATATCATACTATAAACAGCAATTCACAGAAGGATGTTTTAATGCCAATGTCTCTGTGCAATCAGATGAATTGCAACAAACATAAGAATACATAGGAAGTATAACAAAACCAATGATGAGCTACAGATTAAAAGTAGCTAATGATGGTGTCTTAAATTTATAAACATAACAGGAATTCCAAGATCTGTATTGCATCCGGAGCGTGAGTTGATTAGTTCCTAGGCACTGCAGTGCTCCAGATAACTTGGAACTCACACTCAAACCTTAAAACAACTAGAGTCACAGATTAGGACTCAGTTATATCATATAGCAGATGCAGACACGGAGACATGCATACTTAGTATAATGTACACATTCTCAGTCATCATGCTGGGCCTGATAAGAAGAAGCACTGCAAATGGAATGGGTTAGAGCAAGCGCTGGTGCATGTTAGGGAAATGAAGAAGGAAGACACACAAGAAAACTTCTGGAAGCTTATGGAGCAAGGACAAATTTGAGTGGTCTGTACACAAAACATACAGGGAAACAATACAACTTTCATGAAGCAACTTATCAGCCCCAAACCCTAAAACATAGAACACAAGGGGGCTTGCAAACATCAATGCAACAAATTGCAGCTACACTTACTCAGTCCAAATGGCAGCTTGTTTGATAAAGGGGATTTTTCTTTTCTTTTTTAATTTTTTTTTGGGGGGGGGTATAGGGGCAAAGAATCTTTTTCCCCCACTCAGGCAGTATTCTTTCTTCAGTTCAATTCTTTGATTGCTGCATGGAAGTAACTTTATTATGACAATCTGTATGGTATTTGAGGTAATTTTAATGTATATTGTTTGCTTTTTATTTCCATAGCTCCAAAAAATCTGCTGATACAGGAGTGCAAGAACAGAGTGTTAGAAGTCCCTGATTTCCGGCAGAGAGACAGAGTCTTTGTGAGAGGATGGAATGTCGAAAGATGACCAGAACCGCAGGCGCTTAGAGAGACGGCGCTGACTCTGCACGGATTTCTCTTTGTCTTGGCTTCTGTTTTTCGAAAATGGCAACTTTATGTGAGTAGCTGGTAAGTGGCAAATGTGCAGGTCACCCAGGAAAGTAAAATAAGAAACAGAACAGTTAAGCAGTGAATAACTAAAAACAAAGTGAAAAGCTGAAGTTACAATATGAAATCATCATTTGAACAGAACAGAACAGATCAATTTAATTATATGTACTTATGTAAATGATAATTTGTAGCTTTTGGTGATATCCTCTCACAGTATTTTTCCATGAATATATCCCGTCAAAACCATTCAATTTCAAGAATCAGAAATAAAGTTCACTCTGGAGAACCATATAAATTCAGTATTATTTATTTTTTGCACAACATGTTTCGGATCCAATGATCCTTCATCAGATGAAGCACCCGAGTGAACTTTCTTGCTAATACTTATGTAAATATGTAGCAATCATGTTTCAGCTCTTCTACATATCGCCTGAACACACGCAGGCATCCAGCAGCTTATTATATTTTTATATATCACACTATAGTAAAAATGTAGTTCTCAGGAAATGTGTTGTTCTTGTATTGGTAAGTGACTTTATAGGAGAATAAAGGCAGCGGAGAGCGTGGACCTTACCTTTACTAGGCAAAAGCTTGGGGCTGCCTTTCTCATCAGAGCCAAGTGATGAATTATCGAGACTCTCCTGTTGGAACTGAAGTGGTCTCATAGATGATGATGATGATGTAGCCATCTCTGCACTATCCATTGACTTACTCCGAACATCTGTGGGAGATTTTACACTTTCCCGGGAGGGTTCCTTCTTTGGTTTTATCAGCTTTGCAATGGCT
This sequence comes from Xenopus borealis, assembly GCA_024363595.1. Taxonomy (NCBI): domain Eukaryota; kingdom Metazoa; phylum Chordata; class Amphibia; order Anura; family Pipidae; genus Xenopus; species Xenopus borealis. The sequence goes on from CM044446.1 coordinate 62,845,862, forward strand.
TTGGCTCCTGACCAGTGGCTTTTCCTGTGTAAATGAATATGAAGTTGACGAATAGAATTATAGACTAGAAATCAATTAGATCCAACACTTGCATTTAAAACACCAGTCTGTAGATACTGGAAAACTCTTTTACTAATATTGAAAGAGGCAAAGGTTGAAGAACCCTCTGCTTGTTGGCCTTTCTCTTTGTAAAAAAAATCAATTTTAAACTATTATTTTACTGCTGAGGGGTAGATCAGAGACCTGAATCTTCTATTTTCCTATAAGCTTTTGCAGCCAACATAATGAAAATATTAATTATATATTCATGAATATTTGCTTTTATTGAGTCCATATATGGTATATCAGCCACATACAGTAATTTATGTTATAAATCAGTAATAAACCTACTTTTTTGGAGTCGGATCATAAAATTTATATTGATCCATTATCTTTTCTTCCAGCTTCTCCTTTTGCCTTCTCAAGTCATGTAATTTATCTCTGTTGGGAGAAAATAAGCTTTATTAGGATTATTAAAAGAGCTCAAGAACGTAAATCAAAAGCAATTGTTAACTCCTTTCCTAAAACTACATGTACAATTGGTGAAATTGAAATGTACTATCCTTAGTTTGTAGTGTAAAGGATGAACAGAAAAAAACCTCATGTATCACTTGCTGTTCCTCCTTCTGTTAATAAAAAGCCATTCCCTAAGTTGAGAAAACCCCATAAAGACACAGAACTCCATTAAACACTAGTGAAGTCTAGAATGATTTCAGAATTTGAGGGAGAATCTTTTCCAGTCAGAATGGCTTATAAAGAACTCTTGCTAACTGATCAAAAATAATTACATATTTGAGTATTTGCATTTCAAATTGCAGTATAACCATATTGAAAATGTATGTATTGTGTATCAAATGGCGTTTACTAATGACATAAATGTAAAACTTGTTAAAATAGCACTTTAGTTATACACTTTAGCACTGTAGTGAACCAATTATTGGGAATCAAAAGTTTCTGTTTGACCCAAGCAATGAACTTTGGGGCAATACTACAGGAAATTAGTAGTGAATTTGTTGGCCAAATTCTTGCTTGGTGGCATTTTGAAAATATTTACTAGCATAAGAATACAATTGCTTATATACTGTATTAAGCTGGTTTTATGTTTTTGAACTTTGTTTGAATATCAAGCAGATTCCAAAAAGAGGAAACTTGTTTTTAATGAATTTAGCCAAGACACAGTATTCTGTTTCTGTAGACCAACTCCTGATTTTAACATGCTTCATTAGCCAGGTACCTACATGTATTGCTTTTGTTCCTCGTGGTACTGCTCCTTGGTCTCCATGCTTTGCTCCAGTAGCATTTGGTTCTGCTGGCTGAGCATTTGAATCTGGCTTAGAAGATGGTGGTTTTCCTCCTCTAGGTTGCTTTTCAGACGAGTGAGAAGCTGCAGGAAGATAAAGTCTCTGTTCATTTTGTGAAACATACAAGTTTATCTCCAACTAGTGCTCAAAAGGTGCATTCTTTGGAGAAAATGGCAACATTTATATATACAACCAAGACACAAATGTTTATAAATAAAAGTTTAGTATTTTTTTATGACCTGGAGTCTGCCCTGTAATTCATGTCTATGGGCAGCAGGGCAATAACAGAAAGAAGCTTGTATGTTCTCCGTGTGCTTGTGTGGGTTTGCTACAGTTTCCACTGACACTCCAAAAACATACTACAGGAAGGTTAATTGTTTCCTAATAAATATGACGTGTGTGTGTTTATGTGTTCTGTTACTGAGAAAAACATTCATTTAGGTTTATAGGCAAACAGTCCAACAGCAATTTAAGCGGTGGCTCCTGAAGTTTATTGCATGATGAACAATATGTGTGAACAATGGAGTCTACACAATAATTAGGTAATCACCTAATTTCCTCAGGTGCAATAAAATACAACAAATGGAACCGTAATATTTCATACCAGTGATTTGGGGAAATTACCCTAATTAACCGTATATCAATAGTGTCATAATAATGGAAACCTAAAAATGATGCAACATTTACCATTTCTAATAAAAAACATTGTTTTGCTGGGGACAGTTATTTTTATAGATGATTACAAAGACTGTGTACTTTATAGTACTTTACAGTATAGGGCCCAGTTTATCACGTATTAAAAAAATATGCATTTATGCCTTAAATTTGCTAATTATAGACATTTGATAATTGCAGAAAGGTAAAAGTCTCATTGCCATATCAGTATCATTGCAAAGGGAATTGTCACAGAAAACACCATGGTCACCATATTCAAAAAGTGGACCCTTTCAAATTAGATTTTAAGAATGTTCCTTATTGTTGTGGTTGACAAAATATACAGTATTATATAGTATCAGTTGCACTTATGTGATGTTGTAAACGGTGTAATGTTATAATATTTGTTTTTTTCTTTGTTGGACAAATATTTTTCGTTGGACAAGGTAGGTAAGTATATAACCAGATTTATTTGGCTGCTTCCTTCTCATCTCTCAGCCTTACCTCACAGTGGTTATCAAGTTTGGCGAGGGAAATATCCATGGTCTGATGCTGCTCTTTTAATTCATCAAAGAGTGCCTGCCATCGGTTTAGCTCCATCTGGGCATTGTTCAGAGAGGTTTTTACTTCTTTAGTGTGCTTGTGAAGGCTGTTGTATTCAGTCTGCAGTTCTCCGTGCAAGTAATTTAACCTACAGCATACAGGACGACAGACATCTCACAGAAAGAAATGTAATGTCCCAACTCAGATAGGACATTGTAATTTGATAGCGTCTATATCTCATAAGTGATTTTTCACATTTCAGAACCAAAATAAAGGTTTTCTTCAGTAACTACTGATATTGGTACATGATTATAAATCTCCCAATGAACATTGTTTTATTATTTTGGGTGGAATGGAATTAACCTATAAACCTGACTTGTTTTCATCACTGTGTGGTTACAGATTCTGTAGCCAATTACCTTTCAAGATCTGACTTTAGTTTCTGGTTTTCTCCCATAGCAGCAAAGTTCTTCCGCCTTTCTTGTTGCAGAACTTCCTGCTCCTTCTTTAAAACGGCATCCAAGTTATCCAGCTCTTCTTTGTGCTTCATTAGCGTATTGTAGCTTTACAAAAAAGGGGGAAGGGGAGATGTTAAAGGGATCCTGTCATGGGAAAACATGTTTTTTTTCAAACGAGTCAGTTAATAGTGCTTCTCCAGTAGACTTCTGCACTCAAATCCATTTCTCAAAAGAGCAAACAGATTTTTGTTATCTTGTGTTAGGGAGCTGTTAACTGGTTACCATCCCATTGTATTGTTGTTAGGCTGCTGGGGATGGGGGAAAGGGAGGAGGTGATATCACTCCAGCTTGCAGTACAGCAGTAAAGAGTGATTGAAGTTTATCAGAGCACAAGTCACATGACTTGGGGCAGCTGGGAAATTGACAATATGTCTAGCCCCATGTCAAATTTCAAAATGAAATATAAAAAACACTGTTTGCTCTTTTGAGAAATGGATTTCAATGCAGAATTCTGCTGCAGCAGCATTATTAACTGATGCATTTTGAAAGAAAAATTTTCCCATGACATTATCCCTTTAACTATAGTACACTGTCAATATCAAGTATTTTGTACTGCATTCATTAATTTTCCCCCTTACTAGCACCACCTGATATTCCACTTTCAGGGCTTGTTTTGAAGAGAATTTTAGAATGCCAACCAATCCCCATCATGTGGCAGAACAGTCAACACTTATAGGCACATTTATCAAGGGTCGAATTTCGAATTCATGTGAGTTTTTAAAAACTCCCATAAATTTGAAATTTGACCGATCGAAAATTTTCTCAGCTCAGACAAATTGAATCAACCTGAAAACTTGAATCAAATTCGATTTGAAATATAAAAACTCTATCTGAATTTTAAAAAACTCAATTAATTGACTTATACAACGATTTGGCAGGTTTAAGGTGGCAAATAGTCAAATTTGAATTCTTAAAGAGCCAGAGTATGATAAATTTAGAAAATTTAAAATAGAGTTAAATCAAGTTTGGATATCATTAGTTCAGATAGCCTACCGGATTGACAATGATTAGCAATGCAGCATGTACTGAACAGAATCGCAGGATGACTTGTCAGAATTAACTCTTGATTTAACATGTATGCCCTATCAAATCTAGGCATGTATGGCCATTTTTAAAATGCATCTGGTCCCTTTGTCCTCTGTGGTGCTCTGGGTCTTTCTGATCATGAGCAAACTACTCTGTAGGGTCGATTTATAAACATACTATTGTACTTTTTAACACTAAATATCATATTTTTCTCATATTACTTAAATCTACAATTTATTTTGTAATTTATTAAGTGTAAAAACCACTACATAGTAACATAGTAAGTTAGGTTGAAAAAAAAACCACACATCCATCAAGTTCAACCTTTTAACTTTTTTAACCTGCCTAACTGCTAGCTGATCCAGAGGAAGGCAAAAAACCCATCTGAAGCCTCTCCAATTTGCCCCTAACTATAAAAACTATAATACAAAAATATGCCATCTAAAAATTGCCATGGTCATGTGGAGTCAATGAAAGCTATTCTTCTCTTGTAAAATCTAGTGACGAGCGAAAAATTTCACAAGGTTCCACCGCGAAAAAGACATCCATAGACGCCAAAGGGTGAAAAAAATTGTCCTGCCTCAAAAAATTGTTGTTCATAGACTTCAATGTGTTCTGCAAATTTTTGGGAAATGGGTCAGATTCAGCCATCACTAGTAAAGTCTTTTTTTTTGTACAAAAATAAGTATGAATACAGGGATTTCAAGGTTTTTCATATTGTTATTTGGAATGTTTTCTTGTGTTCAAACTTTTTATAATCAAATCTCTTAATATATTTCATGATATGTATGGTTTTAAAGAAAAGCTGTTTTTTTCTAAACCACAAAATTAAACATTTTAATAAATGGGCTGTGATAACCTGTCAGAAGTTGACCCAGGAACCTGGTGTTCCTATGCTGTCTGCATTACCACTGTTCTATGCAAGCAAACAGCTAAGGCCCTGGTTCACTCCTATGGCTATGCTTGGTAATTGCTAGTAAGCATGGCTTGTTTCACCTGTTGCCAATCTGGCCACAGGTGATTTGTGTGAAATATTTAACTGGCTATAAAAACTCCTTACTCTGTGGTGATGCATTGCCCAGTATACCTTGCTAGTTCCTAGGTGTGAATTTTTGTTTGTTAAACCGTGTTTGATCCTTGCCTGTTCCTGACTGAACTGACCCCTGCCTGTATTTGACTATTCTTCGGATCCTGATTTGGTGCTGCGCTTTTGATCTGTATTTGACCATGGCGAACCCAAAACACAGAAGAGAACTGAGAGAGATTTGGCAGACCATTCTATGGTATGTATCTCTGAAAGCAAACATTCTAGGTAATAAAGATAAAGGACAAAAACGTTTTTTTATGATATGGGCTTTTAAACTAGCTTTATTGTCCCAAAGGTGAACAACCCTTTTAAGTCCTGGTGGCATCTGAGTAATGGAGGGCTCCTTCAGAAGCCAAAGGCGGCTGCTAAAGGCAGAAGTGCGAGCAGAGTCCAGGACCTTGGGGTTTACTCTAGGTTTTGGGATCCCAGAAGTTACATTATTTTATCCTCATGAAAACAAGCACAGGTGTGATTTACCAAAAACAGGAGGTATCTTTTTCTCGCTGTAGCTGGAATAAGACCCCTTACCTCGCCTCTAGGTTACGATGTGCCTGTTCCAGGCTCTTGTACTGGCTTTTCAGAGTACTGTGCTGGCCGATCAGCCCTTCATACTCTGCCGACTGGCGTTCATGAAGTGAGCCCAAACGCTCATGGTCCTGAAGCAGTGATTCATGCTTAACCCTTAAGTGCTCCTTCTGCTGCTGGAGAATCTCATTCTCACTTTCTCGAGCAGAAAGCTGGTTCTGGAACTGGGAGGTCTTGGACTTCAAAGACGCAACCTGGGATGCGGCAGCAGCTTTCTCAACCTACAAGGCAATGGACATTCTTGGTAATCTTGGACAATCATTGATAACATTGCTGCAAATGATGTAAAAAAAAGTCTAAGCAACTTTACAAAATACATTAATAGTTATCAGTGGTTTTTGTCAGTAAAGTTATTTGAAAATGTATTGGCTATTAAAATTAGTTGGGTGTGTCTGCATTACTGGCTCTTTAAAATTTGTTCAAGGGAACAGATAGAGATAATCAAATAATAGCTATTATTACATACAAACTACTGAAAATGTTAATGAATGTGCATTAGAACAGTTTGCGTGGTGATCTCCTTTATAAAAATGTATTTATAAAGAGAACTAGAGGTCACATGCAACATACAGAGCACACTTCCTTACGTGTAGATTGGCTGTTTGCGTCTGCAGAGCAGTATTGTGTTCTTGAAGAAAGGTGACCTGTTTCTGTAATGTCCCCATCTGATTGCTGAGGTTAAGAGTTTGTGATTCCAGATGCTGCTGCTGCTCTCTGAACATCTGCTTCTCAGCTTGCAAGGCTGCATTCTACAGAAGGAAGGCAGAAGAGTAAGCCTTAAAGGGGTTGTTTACCTTCCAAACACTTTTTTCTGTTCAGTTGTTTTCAAATTGTTCCCCAGAAATAGAGACTTTTTTCAATTACTTTCCATTATTTATCTTTTACTGTTTTTCCAAAATCTAAGTGTAAAGTTGAATGTTGTTGTCTCTGGTGTTTGAGTCTGGCAGCACAGTAATTCAGGTGCAGACTCTAAACTGATACAATTTTGCAACATTTTATTGATACATTTCACAGCAACATCTCTGGAGTATTAGCAACTATTGTATCAATTCTAACAGCTGCCTATAATGAAACTCAGAGATTCTGCTCAGCAGAGACAAAGATAAGAAATGTATCCATTAAATCAGTTTACAACAGTTGGGGGGTCGGCTCCCAGAGCTGCTTTAGAAGAAAAAATTAGAAAAATTACACTTTACACTTAAATATTAGAAAAACGGTTACAAATAGAAAATAGACAGTAATTGGAAAAAGTCATTTTTCTGGTGATCTATCTGAAAAACAACTAGTTGTTTGAAGGTGAACAACCCCTTTAAAGAATCTAGGGATTTGGAAGTCTACCTACATTCACTAAGGAGGCCATAGACGTTCCAAGAAAGATCATTAGTTTCAATACAAACGTGTAGAGCTGATTCGTCAGATAAACTGTAGAAACAATATAATTCTTCCTGTATCTGACGATTCAGCACTAAACAGTGGCCAATGTTGGAGTGCCAATCAAAATTTTCCGTCCAGCCCAATCAACTGATATCCAAGTCTTCTGCCGATATAGGCTGGCTCCTTTCCCACATACACACACTGAATATTGTATGAAAATTCGTTTTGTATGACATTATCTATGTGTCTGGTCACCTTTAGGTATTGGTGTTGGCATTATCAGTACAAAACTTTTTTTAAAAGAATTCAGATGGGGAAATATCTCCTCTAATCCATATAGCATAGGCTGCATGGCACACGAAAGGGGCAGAAAACATATACCCAAATCTTCCGGAAAGGCCACTTTTTTCTGGCTTTTAAAACAAGCTTATATCTTAGGATAGCAATTTGTGCAGCTTAACACCACTTTCATGTCACAATTGACGATTAAAAATACAGCAGCTGATATATGTGTTTTATTTTGTATTTATTATTAATTGCCCCCTGCAGGTCAGTATTTAAACTAGTGCCAGCAGCAAAACATGCAGCATACTGTAACTGCCTTAAAGGTATCTTTAGTCCCAGTGACAATAAAACAGTGCTCACCAAGCCTGATGCTTAAGAAGTCACAGAGTAGATATTTCCAGTCAAACTCAGACTGATGTTGACTCTAAAAACAAATTATTATGAATGTCACATTTTGTATTCCTCCCTATAAGGTCCCACACCTAGAACACCCATTGGGTGATTCCGAAGTAGTATCACTGCACCAGAATCTTATTATACCAACTAGTGCCCCTGCTGCAGAAAGTACAACAAATTTCACAATGATTTAAAAATAAACAAATACCGGGAAAACAAAATATGAAATGCACTGTGCCAATTTAAAGGAAGGCGAGTGTCTTGTGAATTCTGAGAGCAAGGATGGTAAATATCTGGTGAATTATGATGACGTTTAGGGCTCTACAAAAAGGGCATGGTGAGCCACAACTCCATTGTGCTATGGGTCGACATCTAAGTGAAGAATAATAGTATATGGTTTTGCTGGATATTATTTTCAGAAAAGTAGGAGATAAGCGATAAGCTATTAAAGTACACTAACATTTTACAGAGGTAAAACCAACCGTGTAGAAATTTATTGTGTGGGAGATAAAAGCAGGATTGGGCAATGACACACACCAGGCAGTTGCCCTCCAACCTGAATTATATAAATGATCCTCCATAACATAATACCAGAGGCTATAGAAAGATGGAAGGCCATCAAACACAGACCAGTACATATGCAAAGGATGATGGAGTTATTGGCTCCTTTAGGGTCTTATACACGAGTCAGAAATGCCATTCAATTTAGCTGCCTCAAACTGACAAAATGATAATTTTTGCCAGCCGATATACATTTGTATGTGAAGATTTATCAGTTAGGCTGAATCCACTTTGGCCACCCACATTTTGGGCCAAAGAATTTTGCATACCTCAGGTAAGGTCACATTGTGTGACTCAAACTTTAGAACACTAAATAAACCACATTTTGCTCACTAGCAGAAGGATGTGGTGAAGGATGAGGCAGGATTGTGCAACATCTATGATTTAGGCTAAACTAACAGGGATATACTCCACGCAGCATCCTGAAAAGCAGCACATGCATTCATAGAACTGTTATAGATATTTTACAACATCTGTTCTGTGCCACATGCATACATAAATACATATGAATTATATCAGATACTGTAAACTACATGAGCAACCTGTGTTTCTTAGATTCATTTAAGCAAACAGATTATCCTAGACTTCTAACAGCAGCAAACAGTATGCTCACATTTCTTTCCAGCTCAATAGTTAGGTCCTTATACTTAAGCAGTTCCACAGTGGTCTCTCGTTGCCCATTTATCTGGTTGTTGCACTCTGGTTTACTGCTGAGCTGTGCATATGAATTCTGAGCAGCTCCCTTCAGGTTTTCCTTGGATGCTACAATGCCTTTCTTAATCTGAAACATACAAAGGTCAATGATTTTGATGCATCAAGTGTTTGCCTCTATTATGTAGGCAAGCATTTTAAACTTATTAAAGGTTCAGTAGCCAGATACAGACAAAATAAACTAGAAGCAGACAACCAGGGTGAAGACATTCCTTATACGTTTTGTAATTGTTGAAATACCTCTGATTCATAAGATGTTTGCCTATTCTTACAGAGATGAGTTACTGTATTTTACGTTCTATTGGTTAATTATGTATCCACCACATTATAGTAATAGTGTTTATTTTGGCATATAAACAAGTTACAAGTCAGAATGTAGAGTCTGCATCTGAAGCACCCAATGCCTTCAGCATAAGGACTTCGCCAAAATATGGTACGGTAAGATGTCTGTTGTGAAATTGTTGGTGGTTCAAGAAAAGGGATACCCTTAGGTTTTGTATTTCATAGTTAAAAACAGCTCACATTACTTATTAAAAAGGTGTAAAAAACCAGCATAAAACCAATGCTTGTCTCTACTCTGCCCAATTTCATTTTCTTCTTGTTACTCTTTCTCTAATGATGATGCATTATGTTGTAGGACGCCAACATTAAGGGGCAGATTTACTAAATTCATGTGAAGGATTCGAATATTCACGCAAATAGTCGAGAATAGTCTCAATTCGAATGTGCGACTATTCGAATATGATCGTGCCACTATTCAAATATGCAAATTAAGTATTTTCGACCATCGAATATAGAATATTTGGGCGCATCGAATAGATCGAATAAATATATATTCGAGCGCTTGACTATTCGCCAGTCGAAGAACTTGCCCTTTAAATTTTTACTCGACTGCCTACTTTGCCAGATTGAACCTACCGAATTGCAATAGAAGCCTATGGGAAGCCCCATAGGCTTTTTTTCTAAGTCTTTTGCCGAATTTCATTTGTTCGATCGAACGCTTTGAACGTTCGATTTGTATGATTTTGGCGAATATTCGAGCGTTTATTTTGGCCAAATATTTGCCTTAGTAAATCTGCCCCTAAGTAAAAAAAACTCTGTATTATTCTACAACATACCAAATTTAGTTCATTCTGCAGTAGCTGATTCAGACTGCTTGCCTCTTCTATCTTCATCTCCAGTGCCAATATCTTGTTTTCTTTCACTGCTAGTGTTGTCTTTAGTGTTGATTCAATTTTCTTCTCCAGGAGTTTGTATTTTCTATATAGTAAAGATGTTTCATGAAGTTGTTCTGACAATCAAATAGCTATCAACTAGAGCATAAATATCCAACTTGGAGTCTTTTGGACGACAATGAGAGTATTACACTAAATAGTGGGATAGAGAACAAAACCACAATCCAATGCTATTTAAAGGACAAGGAAAATGTAAAATAGAATAAGGCTAGAAATGCTGTATTTTGTATA
>CM044446.1:62871258-62883712 GCA_024363595.1 Xenopus borealis
CTATTTTATATAAACAAGCTGCTGTGTAGCCATGGAGGCAGCAAAGTTGAAAAGGTAGAAAAGGCACAGGATACATAGAAGATAATAAATACAGTCTGTAGTATACAATGGGATTCTTCAGAACTTATCTGATATCCACTGTGTATCCTGTGCATGAATGGCTGCCCCCACGACTACATAGAAACACACCCATTTTACCAGCGCAGGGCAACAGTATATTATCTTGTCAATCCTTTAAGACACTTTCAGTTTTTGCTGTTACAGTTAATGATTACTCTGAGTTCAGATAGGTATCAGTTGCCTGGATACTAATCACCCATTCTGCTGGGCGACAATCTCCCCGAACTGCCTTTCCCCTGCCTTCCGTATGCTTGAATGAAGAATCGCCTGCACTAATGCACTCCCGGCACTTCGATTATTGAAGTCGACTGAAGTTTCCTTGTGAGGCAATCGAGAAATCGATTGCTGCGAGTGCATTAGAGCAGGCAATTCTTCATTGCAGCAGATGGAAGGCAGGGGAAAGTTTGGGGAGATTGTAGCCTGGCAGAAGAGGCAATTAGTTGCCAGGAGACTAAGGGCTGGTGCAGACAGGGAGATTCGGGGAGTTTCTGTCGCCTGTTGATTCTGCCAGGCGACAATCTCCCCGAATTGCCTTCTTCCTGTCCGCCGCCTGTTTAAGTAAAAAAGCACCAGCGCCAATACATGCGCGGCGATTTCCGGAATCGCACAAAGTGTGAGGAAACTTTGGGCTATTCCTGAAATCGCTGCGCCAAGTGTGCATTGGTGCTGGCGCTTTTTTATTTAAACAGGCGGCAGTTCAGTGGTGCTAGGTGACAGAATCTCCCCGAATCTCCCTGTCTGCACCAGCCCTAAATCTCCCCGAATCTGCCCGTCTGCCCCTAGCCTAAAGATTGCAGTGAATAGTTCACATTTACATTTTTGCAGGAACTTGCAATCTAGGCTGCTCTTCAAAAGTTCTAAACGCCCTGTAAATCCGATTACAGAAGTAAAATCTAGCAAGAGGAAGGGTGTTGGCTGACCCTCTCCGGCCACTGTCCTGTTTCTGCATTGTAAATTAAAATTTAGTGGTACTGTATTAGGAGAGATTTAGAGAGAGTTTTTAAGAGTGCGCATTGAACAAGCTGCGCACTGATAATGTATATATATATGTATACCTCTTTACATTCATCCCTTTCATCAATAAGCCTCTTGAGGTGCAAAGCCATGTTCCTGGAGAGTGAATCCAGCTCATCTGGTGCCATATCCGCAAGTTCTAACCACTGAAGGTCAAACACATTCTCCTGATGAGTTACCTGCACAAATATATTACAGATACAATATCTAAAATAGGCAAAACATGAAGCACACAGAGGGGCTGACTTAATATTACACGCACTATATTTTACCAGCGCAGTTACAAAGAGAATCAACCTATCAGAGTAGGTTTGGTTAATCTACTGCAACTAAAGCAGAGATTTATTTTGGAGGAAAATATGTATTTAAAAGTATAAATTATTTTGACAGTATATGTGAGTTTTTAAGAAATTAGCCATTCATTAGCAGAGCTGGTGCAATACATCACAGGAGGTGACCCATCACCCCGAAAGAAGAAATTTTCCTCCTACATTCTATTTTAACTATCTGGGCCCCTGTACAGATCCCCCTCCAACAAAACAAAAAGCACACTTGAGGACAACATGCACATTTGTAGTCAGAGTGAAGAAGGCATGTTACTGTTCAGAGATCAGAGCCTGTAAGTGACATGGTCCAACATGGAGGCCATCAACTACACTGGACATTGTGCTTTTGGACATGTAGTATAAGGGAGCAGAGCTGTCTTTGGTATCCAAAAAATGGGAATCAAACAAAAATGATCATAATAACAATAAGAACCTTACGCTTGACACGTTTCGTAGCCCTCCGGCCACTTTCTCAAAAGCTTTTTGGATACCTTTTTGAAAATTGTTTTAATCACAGAATAAACTCCATGTTTTAACTCCACGTGGTGCTCCATATACTTTTTACATTGTGACATGGACTTTGCTGCTACCGGGAGCAGTTTTTTATGTGTAGTACACATGGAGTTAGCCCTTTGAGTGCTCCCCCTGGAAATATATATTTTTCCTACTGCTCGTGCACTCCTCTAGTGGAAAACCTTAGCACTAGAGAACTGTTGCACTGTTTCACATGATCGTAAATCCACTAATTTATCAAAATGTAAAGGTTTCTTTGTTACCCTTTTTGCCAAAGTCTTTTTCTCCAGGTTGTGACTGGCGAATTAATAAGCTGAAGCTTCATCCTCAATATTATTATGCCAGTGACGTCATATCACAGTGGAGCTAATTTCTAAACAGATTTGCACCTGGGCAGTAACCCATAGCAACCAATTAGTGATGAGTTTTTTTTCAGCCAGCTACAGGTTGAACACTGAAAGCAATCATCTGATTGGTCACCATGGGTTCCTGCCCAGGTGCAAATTTGCCCACTGTTTATGAATGACACCCCCCACTATCCCTATCATAGGGCCTTATATGGAAGGACATCAATTAGCAATGTAGTAAATTACAGCGCTACGCAACAAGTTGGCGCTATAGAAATACATGTTAATAATAATAATAATAAATAGAAATGTAGTAAACCCTGTTCCTCAATACACACACCCTCATTACCCTCCACTGATGTACTCAATGAACAATACTTTCTAAGAAATATTTTATGATGTGAATAAAGCGCTCTGCATACAGCTCCACACTAGAGACTGATCATCCCCAACCCCTGTGTTTTAAACTAGAAACAGGATCTCGTTGATGTGGCCCTTCATTCATTATCTCTACAACAAAAATGAGCTACCTCTGCAATATGAATTATTAAACCGTGTTTATTATTATTACCTCCTGAATGTGAGATACTATTCCTGCTTGAGTCTGAATATCCAGCTGCTTGATCCGTTCAATGTATTCCTCTTTTCTTTCACACTGATAGAAAGAGAAACACATTATACCTGCCCTTTAATAAATAGTGCCAAAGCACTTTATGAAGCTAAGATAAAATAAAATGTCAGTAGTAACATTAATAGGCACATTTATCAAGGGTCAAATTTCAAATTCATGTGAGTCTTTTTAAAGTACCAGTAACATCAAAAAATGAAATTGTTTTAAAGTAATACAAATATAAGGCAGTGTTGCCCTGCACTAGTAAAACTGCTGTATTTGCTTCAGAAACACTTCTATTGTTTATATAAATAAGCTGCTGGGCAGCAATTCAAAGGAGAAAAGGCTCAAGTTACACAGCAGATAGCAGATAAGCTCTGTAGAACATAATGTTATCTGTTATCCATTACTTATCCTGTGCCATGTAGCCTTTCTTCAATTTCCACCATTGCTACTTAGCAGCTTGTTTATATGAACTATAGTAGTGTTTACGAAGCAAACAGATCAATTTTCACAATGCAGGGAAACACTACATGATATTTTCTTTACTTTAAAACACTTTCGTTTTTTTGTTACTGTTCTTTTAAACTCTAATAAATATGATTATACTTGAAATTCGATTGGGGATTATTTGTTAAAAAGTTTGAATATCTTAAACTCTGACTAACTTTACCAAACCTGAAAACTCTCTGAAAAAAAACTTGAATGTCAGGAAGTCTACAAACATCTTCAAATTGGTCACTGAACCTCTCTCATTGACTTATACATAAACTCAGCAGGTTTTAGGTGGCACTTATTCTTATTAGAATACTTAAAGGGCCAGAGTTCGGAATCAAGTTTGGATAATTCCCCTGTTTTGACCATAAAAAAAAAATTCAAATTTTCAATTGGACCCTTAATAAAGCTGCCCTTAAGGTATAAACAAACAACTTGGGGGAGTATTAACATATTGTGAAAACAAATGAGTAAAGAAGACATGATCATATGAATTTCTGTAACCAACAAGGATCGCTACATATAATTCAGAGAAGGTCTTTGCTTTGCCTTTTACAAGAGACTTATGGCATGTTTGGTAACTTATATCATGGGATGGGAGAAACTGGTATGTTAGACTTTCTGCATCTTCTACTTTAGAAATGAGGAATTAACGAGGTCTTGCATGAAAAAGATCATTTGAGAAATGAAGACCAACTGCAACAATCGGACATTCCATAACATACTAAAAGTTAATGTAAATGAGAATTATCCTTTTAATCACAGGAGTGAAATCCCTTGGTTGTACCAAAAGATCTCAGCACTAAAAGATAACAAACCACAGACCTACCTGCACAGCACAACCCAGCATCAGAAGCAAAATTTTGTTTAGTTCTTCCATGCTTTTACCTATAAAAAAACGAGAACATCCATTAAATGGGACATCTCAACACTCCAATAAAATGTATACATATGGAGACCTTAATTTAGAAGTCTTCCATAAATGAGGGGATATTCACAAAACTGGAGTTAGACCAAGAGGGATGAGTAAACGTGGAGTAAAATGTTCGTGTGCTCCAGAAAATCATCTAGCAGCAAATTTATTTTATTTATTTATTTTATTGATTATTATTGCCGGTGGGAAAGTGTTTACAGGAGATTAGCAGAGAAGCAGAGATTAATCTCCTGGTGTTTTGTGAATTTAATGGTCTTTGCATCACTCCATTGATTTTACTCGCCCACCTTTGTGAATTCCCTGGAACATGAGAAATTCCCCTTAAAATATATAGCCCTGTATATATTCACATTTAACTCACCAGTGAGGGGATCCTTGCTGATCAATAAAACATTTGGTAAATTCATCACAATCAGTTGCTGGAGAACCTCCTAAAAATATAAACATACAGGCAGAGGTTATATAGAAGTAGACAAGCTCAGTAATAAATATGCACAGAAATGATTCTGCTCCAAAGCAAGATCAACATATATATGTGTTATTCCTTTACAGAAATTGAATAAACTGGCTTATTAAGCTGTTCCAAAAAATAGCATTGTCAGCATTTTACAAACTCAAACATTCATTATATAAACTGAAAAATGTTTCAAGATTTTGCTTTCCTTTGAATCACTGACCTAATATTTAGTTTTATAAGCAGAGTATCTGAGAACTGCTGCACATCTGTGTTGAAGTCACAGGTAACTTCAGACCTTCTTTGATCTTCCTGGAGCTGATCATTGGAGGAGTATTTGCCATTTTAGCTAATCTGCTATCCATTCAAAAGTCGTTTTCCATTTACTTCTGTCTTTCAGGTTTTGGTTGCCATTTTACAGCATTTGAGATCATTTTATCTGAGCAGCCTATCATTTTCTGCACTTCTTTATATGTTTCCCCTTTCCAATCAACTTTTTAAATCACAGTAGGATGTTCTTCTGAACAATGTCTGAAACAACCCATTTCAATGTCTTTGCCATTTTAGCTAATCTTCTATCCATTAGAAAGTCATTTCCATTTTCTTCCAGGTTTTTCATGTTCTGGTTGCCATTTTAAAACATTTGAGATATTTTTAGCTGAGCAGCCTATAATTTCTGCACATCTTTACATGTTTTCCCCTCTCCAATTATCTTTTTAATCTAAGTAAGCTATTCTTCTGAACAATGTCTGAAACAACCGATTTCAGAGAGAAATGCACTATAACTAGCATGCACAACATTTGCTCATTGCTTCCTTAAATAAGGGCTGTAATTGACACCTGTTTTGTCACAGAGTGAATGACCTTACTATTTGAACTCAACACTGCTATTATTTGGAACAACTATTATTATTCTGAACAAGCCTAAACTAATGATTCAATTACACAGAATCAGCAGCCTGCATGTCAAGACGGTTGGGTCTGTTGGTTTTCTGTTACTTTACTACACCTACTAATAAATTATTTGCCATTTAGAAATATAATTTAGACCAAAAACAGTGATTGATAAGGTTAGTGATGCCGGACTGCTATTATTCTGAACACAACTGTCCATTGTTCGGGGGTATAGTTTTCCTTTAATGTATTGTGAATTCAATCTGCACACTATAGATTTCTTGTCCAACGATACTGTATCAGCATCACAGCAGGGCACATTATGTCAATAGCAACCACTTGGGGTCATGTACTGGCTTCCCAATGATGCACAAGCCTTGCAAAGTTGCAGAACCTCTGGGCATGTATCAGAATAATTAGCTTGCTGCATAAATCTCTGAGCTAGGGAACATGAGATCTAGGCCAAGCATTTTCCTTTTGCATAACTGTAGTACCTCCTGAGGCTGATGCAGTTACTAAAATGAAGATCAATCCACCAGCTAATTTACAGTGGATACTGTAGAATATCTGTATTGCACAGGGGAATAACCATATGACCTTAAGTGAAGCTTTTTATGACCTAACATGTTTAGACAAAGGTTGTTATATTTGTGTTTCCCTAAAACATAATTATAACATATCCATCTTCAGAATAACTAAATATTAGGCAATTGGTCCTCTGCCCATACAGTCACGTCTAGATCAACAATTTTAAAAAATGCCCACTTCAAACAGGAGTTTAACAAAGTCCTTTATCAACCAACTAATGGGTATCCACAAAACATCTCAAAATACTTTGGTATCAGAAACCACTTCATCTATTTCAGTTTCCTATTAAGAGACAATCTATAGCAGGCAAACAGGTGAGCAATATAATTAAATGGCTACAGCTATAATAACAATCACCATTAACCAAGACACAAAGAAACATCCAACATATACAGTCATGCATAAAAGTTTATGAAACCTTTAAATTTTCTATATTTTTATATGAATGTGACCTAAAACATCATCTGATTTTTAAAACAAGTCCTTAAAGTGCATTAAGAAAACCTAATTAAACAAATTTAGTGGGAGCAGGGAGTGAGGGCCTCAGGCCCACTTAGTTTTTTCCTGGTGTCCTGCTGGCCCAGACCGACCCTGGCAAGTGCAATTGGGAGGGGGCCATAATTCTGAGGTCTTCCCATGGCAGAGGCACTGTGAGGTACAATGATAAGCAGACAGGCAGGTACCAGGCATAGTAGAATTGCATTGGATGTTTATATTTCTTGGCCTGGTTCTGTCTTCAAATCTTGAAGAATTTAAGTTGATCTACTCAACACTAAGTATTAGTATTCTATTCAGACTGATCTGATTCAGTAAAATGAAATGCAACAGTAGAGGTATGTATCATTTATTGGCATCCGTCCATTAACTTCTTCAAAGCTTTATAACAAAATTACAATGTTACATTCTTCTGTTGCACAGGGTCTAGCTAAGATTCAAACAGACAACAAGGAATCATTTTTATATGCTTTCTTAAGCAGTTGGATATTTTGGGGATTTCCAAAGAACATGTTCCTTTCAACCATCAACCCTTCTTGCCATTATGTAATATGCAATACACAATTAAAAAAAGCTCTTTACTGGAATGAGTATACAGAAAAAGGAACAAAGCAACAGCCTATGGTTAATGAAGCCAACAAAGTTATAGTGTGGATTGTATATGATCTCTTTGCTTGATTTGATCTCAGAAAATTATGGGACCCTTTAAGCAGGACCAGAACTAAGGGTTCACAAATCAACAACAGCAAAAAAGTATATATATTTTGTATTTATATACAATTATAGTCTAGTCTAACCTTCCACCAACAATAACAATGGATCTTACAAACAGCTGTCTATGGATGTTGAAAGACATACTATGATAGCTGCTCTCTTCAGATCACGAAAGCCTACAGTGTACAAGCCCAGATGCAGTTGCACAGCTGCTGCTCAACAAAAGGGAGCTGGGAGAGAAAAAATTAAAACAAACAAAACAACCAACAAACTGCAGAAATGACTGCCTCCAGCAAGGGGGTCAGTGGAAGACCCTTGCCAAAATGCATCACACAGTCAACCTAAGCAATAAGAGGGGCAAAAATAGTACAAGAGATGACACTGTACAGTGGGTTAATTAGTCCTATGAATAAATATATTCCCAACAATGAAAATGCTACCTCTAAGAATTACTCCAGAGACCGCTCTTTGTTTACAACAGTAAGCAGATCTGAAAGTGTTATATGCCACCTAGTAATTTGTCCTGGTTTTTCTACAAACAGGGAAACTGTTAGTTCTTAATTTTAAAAGAGTGGACTAATATTTATGGGTAGGTGAATATGATGCCAACTGGATTGTAAGACTAAACTGTACTCATGGTGCAGGCACACTTAAAGTGATACTGACATTAAAAAATTACTTTTTAACATATGAATGTACATTAAATGTTACCTATAGGTCATGTTGATCATTTTTACGGAGAGGTTTGTTTTTGCATATAATTGTTAGTTGAAGTTCCTAAGCCTGACTCTCTGACACTGTCAGAGAGCCCTACGGCCCATGATCCGATCACCAGATATCACCCACCTCAAGGTGGGAATATCTGGGAGAGATCCGCTCGTCATCACCAAACGAATGGATCTCACCATGTATGGCCACTTTGCTATCACCATGGATGTTATTTTGCATATGGGCAGTCGGGTGCCTATACAATAATAAATATTTTTTGTTTTAAAAGTTTTTTCTCAGTGTTTGAAAATGTATTCAATCACCTCAGGCTACTGTTGGATACTTGCTGTGAAACCCAACTGAGAACCTGAGGGGGAGTGGGTACTTCTCTCCAATCAGATCAGCAGACTCTTTAGTCGTATAGGAGAGGGGGATTATGGCAGTAGGTGTGCCTGGGGCACCATCGTGTATATAAGCTGTGCTGCTTCACACATTTCTCATTACATTTACACAACAAACAAAGGTGAATTTCATTAGGAGCCAATTGTCTGCTATAACAGCCTCTTGTTCTGGAAAAGCATTCCACTAAATGTTGAAACAATGTTGGAGAACTTTCGTTCAGCTACAAGAGCATTAGTATGGATCTTGCTTTGTGAAAAAAGGTTATTATGGAACTATAGCAAGAAAAGGCCTTCCTCAAACTGTTGCCACAATGAAGGAAGCACATAATTACCAAGAGTGAAATTGCACTGTGTAATGTAGAGTCCTGCAGCAGGTCAGGTACCCACGGGTTACCCGCAAAAACCTATGCTATGGTACCGTGCGGGTTGCAGGTAGAAGTTTCAGATGAGGGTATAGGCGCAGATTGGCGGTTGGGCTGCGGGTGTTCTCAATGGCGAGTTTTACTCCTTTTTTTCTGATCACACCTACTTCTAATGATGTCACTTCCGGTTTACAACGACAACACTTCCTGTTTTACTCCTACTCCTTATGATGTTACTTCCAGTTTACAAATGACAAATCACTGCGCTACTGGAGTGTGTAGGAAATGAGAACCTTTTGATTTTCCAGTTATTGCTTTCTAAAATAATACAATATTACCTGTGGAAATATGTCTGTAGATAAATTAGCAAAAGGTATAAAAAAACATCACAACCAAAACAATACAAAAAAATGTTAATTCAGAGAGTAAGTTATTTGACTTGCCACACTAATGTACTATCACACATTATGGTTATTTCCTAGTACAATTTATGGTCATCAGTATATGTTTGGAAACATATATAGGCCCTCCAGACCAAGTTGGCAGCTTTTATTGGCCCATGAATGGCCAGCTTTAAGTGTAGCTGTAACATTTAAACGTTATATAAAACAGCAGAATTTTTTTGATAGCTAAAAATAGCTTGTGACATAAGTCCAAACCTACAAATAGATCCACATAATGGATCAGACTGGCAAAGGTCAAATTTAACAACACAAATAGACCAATATATGGCACCAAGAGAGGCTACCAATTAAAAATCCCAGCACAAACGTTCTCTGTAATATTTTGAACAGTTTAGCAATTAAATATTGCTTAACCCACAATGCACATCTCTTTGCTTCAACCATGTTTTCAAGAGAACACCATCATGACTACAAATGCTATTGCAGTTTGCGTTCTCTTTGAAATTTTTATTAGCATTTACCGAGACAAATGCTAACATTAGTGGTGACTTTCAAAGTGCTTAAAGCAATGTACCTATAACAGAACCAGCTTTGAAAGAACAACTCAATTTCATCGAAAATACCAAATACTCTATTCAACCGAAAACAGCACTGCAGCACTTAATGGTTGCTAGCAATGTTATATAATTTTAAATAACTAGCAGCATTCCAGCTATTGTATTTCAAACATTCAGAATACTTAGGAGTTGCAGTTCACAATTACCTTGAGACTGGTATGTATTACTCCTAACCAATGATATCATAGTCATTTACAGTAGGTTTTACCTTACATCACAACATTCTCTCAAGAATCAAGATGCATACCTGGTAATAGGCTTTAATGTGGCGCACCAGTATAGTAAGATTCTGGACTCGTAGGCTGACATCATTGTTCACGTGTTTGTTTACACGTTGGTTGGAGGGTTGAGGATCTCTATAGGACAAATACAGCAGTAAGTCAATAATAGTATAGTATTCAAATAAGCATATTCATGTATTAAATTGCATCTGATCTATTAAAGGACCAGTTACATAAAAAAAATGAAATGGTTTTAAAGTAATACAAATATAATGCAGTGTTGCCCTACACTGGGAAAACTGCAGTGTTTGCTTCAGAAGCACTACTATTGTTTATATAAATAAGCTGTTGTGTAGCCATAGGGGCAGCCATTTAAAGGAGAAAGGCTCAAGTTACACAGCAGATAGCAGATAAGCTCTGTAGAACATAATGTTATCTGTTATCCATTACCTATCCTGTGCTATTGCTACTTAGCAGCTTGTTTATATGAACTATAGTAGTGTTTCTGAAGCAAACAGATCAGTTTTAACAGCACAGAGAAACATTACATGATATTTTCTTTACTTTAAAACACTTTCATTTTTTGGTGTTCCTTTAACTCAAGTACCTTGAATGCCTTTCATGTTACAAATTCTTAGAAGAGGAAATAGCCACCTGCACCTCTTGTATTACATGGTAAACATAACTTGCTAACTTAGGGTGACCATTGGAGATAATTATTTTCTTTTCTAAGGGCACCTGAAAGCCCAGCCTGAATTAGGAGGGGGGTGAATATGCAATCCTAGCTTTTCTTGAAACTGATTGAATAACTGTACTCATGTACAATGTACTCATATGTACTAGCTCCAAACAACAGAGTTGTTTTGAGTGCCGTCCATTTCTTTGGCGTTGATGTGGATACTCATTTGTACTAATTCTATGAGCTATGGGGGGCTCCAGCCAAAATTTGGACTTTCAAGGGGGCCCTTGCCTACTACTACCTTCCCAGAATTGTAGGGACTGAAACATAGTTTGACAAATAAAGTGATAAAGAAACAGTAACATCAAAAAAGTGTTTTAAAGTCATGGATATATAATGTACTGCTGCACTGGTACAACTGGTGTGTTTGCTTCAGAAACACAATTATAGTTTATATGCACAAGCTATTGTGTAGTCATGGGGAGCAGACAATCAATACTGAAAAAGGATAAAGGCCGCAGAATACAAAGCAGATAACGGATAAGCTCTGTTGTATACAATGGAATTCTTCAGAACTTATCTGTTATCTAATGTGTATCCTGTGCTTGAATAGCTGCCCAATAGTTTGTTTATATGAACTATAGTAGCACACCAATTTTACAATGCAGAGCACTAGTAAACTATAGTCATTCCTTTAAAACACTTTCAGTTGTTGGTGTTTCTGTCCCTTTAAGCATTTAACTTTAGTAAAAGCAGTAGTGAAGAGCAAACCTGAACTGAGGAATGCACCAGCTTAAAGTATAAATGGTACAAAGTGGGCCCAAACTGTTTATGTGCATTCAGACTCACTACACATAATGCAATCACCGACCAAGATGATTGGATGAAAGGATGATTGTGGAATTATGCAAGGACAGATACTTTCTACTACCTTCCCAGAATTGTAGGATTCAGAACTTTACTTATACAAGGGGGCACTCACCCTCTAATTACACAGAGCTCTGCATGTGTTCAGATGAATGCTGAGCATTAAACAGACCAGTAAAAAAAATATTGTAGCATTTAAAGAGGTTGTTCCCCTTCCAAATACTTTTTTTCTGTTGAGTTGTTTTCACATTGTTCACCAGAAATAAAGATCTTTTGCAATAACTTTCTATTTTCTTTTTGTGATTGTTTTTCCAATATTGGAGTGTAGAGTTTCATTTTTCAAAGGGTTATACATTTAGTTGATAATTTTTTATCTTTGTCCCTACTGAGCAGAATCCCTGTGTTTCACTTAAGGCAGCTGTTAGAACTGATACAGTAATTGCTAATATTCCACAAATTCTGCTGAGAAATGTGTTTTAGTGTTTGGAAAAACAATAAAAAGTATTATAAGTTTATTATTTTTCCAAAATTGAAGTTTAAAGATGTTCCTGTGTCTGGTGTTTCAGTCTGGCACATCAGTGATCCAGATGCAGAATCTGAATTGCTACAATTTGCTACATTTAGTCAACACAGCTACATCTGTGCAATATTTGCAACTATTGCATCCATTCTAACAGCTGCCTTTAATGAA
>CM044446.1:62884052-62906345 GCA_024363595.1 Xenopus borealis
TAGCGCCGCGTGTGAATAGGCGCAGTCGATTATTCATTTAAGCAGCTGGAAGGCAGGAGGAAGCGGTTCGGGGGGGGATTAGTCGCCAGGTGACGAATCTCCCCGAATTTTCCCGTCCGGCCTGAGCCTTAGAATTTGAAAAATACAATTTTACACTCCACTATTGGAAAATCATCACAATTAGAAAATGGAAAGTAACTGCAAAAAGTCTTTATTTCTGGTGAAAACAATGAAACTGAAAGTGTCTGTAGGTGAACAACTCCTTTAAATGTAATTCCTCCTTGCAATGGTCTCCAGTCCAATGTGTATTTGCTTCAGAAGTTCTAATTCAGTTTCTATTCATGGCTCTCTATAGAAGTACAGAATTAAAACATCTTACATATAAATCATTTATTTGCAGGTGCTGGATTAACACAAACGTTATGGCATTATTGGTCTTTTTCCTTCCAATATCTTAAAGGGCACTTTTTGGCCAACCATAATATCCTAAACCAAAGGTGCAGTTACCATTGGGGTTAACAGTAGTTTTTTTTTTTTTTTTCTATTGCCCCTGCCAGTGCTAGGTCCTGGGGAGAGCAGACATGTAATGCGCTTCTGACATCACACCCATGCCTATATTGGGCAAGTTGTGGTATTGCCAATCACAACGTGAACTCCCTCTCAGTACAGATGGCCTAGCACTGGTGGGGGGGCATTTTTTTTTAATAACTATTGTTACCACCAACTGGAGTGTGGGCTCTATAAGCCCACACCTTTGTTTGGGGGAAATGATTTTGCCAACAGGTGCCCTTTAATAATTTGGGCAACCATCAACTCACTCACTTGCAGGTTTCACATTTACACCAATAGAAAGATGGCTAAATGATGAAAGCCCTCTAGTAAAGTCACAAGAGAGAGCTTCTGTTTCCCACACAATGACACAGACAATGTGGAGAGAGAGCCTTTTGAGTAGGAAAAGCAGCCACGACAACACCTGAGCTTGCTCCAGTTCCCAGTGGAGGTGTGATCCCTTGTCACCATGGCAGTGATCTACAAAAGCTTTCATAAACTGGGACGAGACTGGTTTCGGTTTTACATTTATTCTTCCAGTGTAACAGAAGATGTAGGAGTTTCCCATATGTGCAGAACACATGGAAATTGAGTTGCTCAGTTGGTGGCACATGAGGAAGGGGGGTTTGTGGAGGATTCCTCTCGTCCCGCATAACAATTTATCTTTCCAAACTACAACAGCTTTATAGTAATTGTTAAGTTAAAATTTAATTGTTAAGTTTGTATTACTTGCTTGGTAAGTGGAAAATTTGATATAGAAAACAACACAACACAATGGTTTTCCTGATATTAACCTCTATGCATAGACAGGAAATGTTTTTTTAATGCAACTAAAAAACTAAAATAATTAAAGAATACATTTTATATCAACCTGATCCTATACCAAACTGTTTAAAAAGTTGAATAAATCATCCAAAACCAAGACCTATGGCTGTGGAACACGTGATCATTTTCTACAAGAGAGACAAGGCTACAACTAGACAAGGCTGTGAAAACTAGTTTCAGAATAAGAGAACTGAGAAAGCATAGGAAAACTAAAAAATAAGATTATGATACACACTTCTCACTTCCTGACACATTTCTATGCACAGTCAGTATTTCCATAGCCTTATCAAAGTGGGGATAACCTGATTTAAACAGCTTGCTAGCTTTAATAAACACCACTTAATATAATTCAATAAATGTATAAAAAAATTAAAAGGGTTTCTGTTTTATCCCTGCTGATTTCTGTTTTCTCCATGGTGATATATTGTTAGAAGACACTGTAATTGCTTGTTTTATTTTATTGTAAAACTTAAATAAAAATCGTAATTTGAAAAAACAAAAAGGGGATATACAAGAGACTGTTACTATCATTTCTTTTTATTAATGCTAAACAACTAAGAAGTGAAAATGAATCCATAGAGATGACAAACATGGCTTTTAAAAGATATTTATGAACAGTGATAGGCCTTGGATTAAAACAGATTAGGTGGCATTAAAATGAGTATTTTTAGTTGCTAGAACGTATGGGAGTTAGCCCTTTCATTCAAATTAATTACACGTTGGCACATTTTTAAACTAATGTCATTCTTAAGAAGTAAAGGCACTAGTGGGGTTATGTAATAAAAGGCACTAAGTTCGCCCAAGGGCAGTAACCTATAGCAACCAATCAGTGGGTAGCATTCACTAGTCACCTGTTTAAATGCAAGCATCTTATTGGTTGCCATGTGTTACTGCCCCTGGGCAAACCTAGTGCCTTATATTACATTTAGGGGAATGTCTTTTAAACTACAGTTTAGAATGTTATTTTGAAGAACTGTAAACGACTTCTGAAAACCTCTCAGCAGAAACATATGCTACAGGCAAGCTTATTCTACTACTATAAGGCCAATTGCATCTACAGAAAAGGATGTGGTTAAATGGTGTTTGTTAGCTGTTAAAATACTCATCAATCCTTTGCAATGTAAATTGTACACCAGGGTTAAGGGGAAATCTTTAATTTATTAAGGCTTCTTCTAATTCAACTATTATATATTGGTTCTCATTGGAATTTTATCTTCATTTTATCTATGATAGGATATGATTTCCCGGAAAAATAAAATATCTGTTCATGGACCAGTGGCAAGTTTGCCCCAGACAATAATCTATATTCAGGATTAAAAAAGGTGTTGATAAAGAATCATTGCACAGATTGTTGCACAGTCCATCAAACAGCATGGGGAAACATACACACAAAAATAAGTAGGACCTATCTGCAAACAATTAAGAAACAAGGAGAGCATTTCATATGCAAAATTACATACAATCAGTCAACAATAAAGCACCTTGTAGCAGTAATTCTGCATATGGCATGCCCTTCTCATTGCTTAATTGTTTGTGGATACATTGTTAGACCAACAGGAGGCCTATGAGGATTGAAGCATCAAGCATATTGGTTTGGACAGTGCACTGGAATACCTACAACTAAGTAGGACGTATATCTAAATGGCTGCAGTACAGACAAAGCAGGGACAGGAAACAATTTATGGCATCTCTTACCACTTCCCCCACCACCTATGTGTTACTTACATTTGAACCATGATCTTGCTAAGGAAGACTCCATCCACAAGTTCCATATAAATGGCCAATTTACTTTCATTCTCATTCCCACATGGGCCAAAGGTTTTCACCTATGGAAACCAAATAGAAAATTGGAACATTAAAAAGGGAGGTTTTTAAATTCAGTGAGTGTAGCCTGCCTCTAAAACAAAGCTTTCAGAAAGGGAAAATGAAACCTTTATGACATGTTTTCATATGAACAATAAAACATTAAACATGTAGCAATCACTTTGTGTAAATTAAATAATTTGGAATAAAACGGTGCTTGTTCAGGATTAGTTTTCAGCAGAAGACAAAGACATATGTGGTAATGTTGAGTAATAATTGGTATATATAGTATTTGCCCAGTGATGATGAAGTAGGCTATTCCATATGTAAAACTTTATCTAACAGAACTTTAGGTATCAGAAGGTGCTAAATGGTATACACAAAATGTGTGAAATGTGTCATTTTATGATAAGTCAAACAGTTCGCAGTTTTCAAAAGGAATAGTCTCTGTAGACTTATAATTAGCTCATGTAAATGTAGTTGCCATCAAAGTTCAGCAAAACTTAAAACAAATGAAAGAAATGTTGTGGCAACATTCAAAACTTAACAAACTATGCACACACCCTTTCTACCACGTGACCTATTTTGAATAGAACTGTTATTTCATCCTATGAAAAAATAGGCTACTAGGATTGACATTTGACCACTACAGCCTCCCTCAACTATTATACTACAGGTATGGGATCTGTTATCCAGAAACCCATTATCCAGAAAGCTCTGAGTTATGGAATGGCTGTCTCCCATAGACCCTATTTTATCCAAATAATCAATTTTCTAAAAAATTATTTCCTTTTTCTTTGTAATAATAAAACACCTTGTACTCGATCCAAACTAAGATATAATTAATCCTTACTAGGGTAAAGCAAGCCTATTGGGTTTATTTAATGTTAACATGATTTTCAAGTAGACTTAAGGTGGCCATACACGGGCAAATAAAATCTGTCGACAGACCGGCAGCTTATTGGCCTGTGTGTGGGGCCCTCCAACAGGCTTCCCCAATCGATATCTGGGCGAAAGTCTGCCAGATATCAATCGGACGGGACTAAAAATCCAGTTGGATCGCGGCTCATTCTGATCTGATCGTTGGGCCCTAGAGCCCATGACTGAATGGGCATATCGACGAGAGTTCCGCTCGCTTGGCAACATTGCCAAACAAGCGGATATCTCCGTGTATGGCCACCTTTAAGGTATGAAGATTCAAATTATGGAAAAATTTATCCGGAAAAACCCCACGTCCCAAGCATCTTGGATAACAGATCCTATACCTGTACCACCACAAGGAACAGTAATATAAAAAACTGAAAACGTATCCAAATAATTAAAATATAATGTGGGGTTAACCTGCACTGGTAAAAGCGGTGTACTTGCTTCAGAAACAATTTTATAGTTTATATAAACAAAGCTGCTGTATAGCCATTCAAGCTTGAAAAAGGGAGAATATGCAGACATTGTAGATAATAGATATTGCCCACTTCAATGTGATGCCCCTGTTTATGGCCACGACAGTGCATTTTATATTACTTACTTTATAATACCTTAATTTTTGGTGTTACTGTTCCTTTAAATGTTGCAGTACATGTCACTATAAAATAGTCTGATAAGACACTAGAGTAAGTCGGTATAGGGCTTCCTGCAAGCCAGCATTAGCAATGCAAACTACAATGTTAGCATCTATAGAACCTTCACTTCCACAAAAAATATTTGAATACATAAAAACATGTAAAAGGAGCTGTTTTTAAAAAGCAAAGAAGCTGCTTCTTTCTTCATTCACTTTATTCGGTAAAGTTGCTTAAATGTGCACAGAAATGGGCTTTCCCTGACTTCTTAGATAATGCCAGTTCTCTCCAAATGTGAAAAACTTTCCCAAAGCTATCTAATAATGTAGCAAAATGCATTTACGTAAGAGAACATCGGCTACTCTTGTGTCCCCTTGGTCTATTAAATAAAATACTATGAATATAATCCTATGCCTTGGAAATAAGGTATATTCACGACTAACCACCAGCAACAGGAAATGAAGATCTGAAGATGAAAGATGACTAAATATGAAACCGTGTGAGTGCTGAGTATAGTAATCATGTTCAGATTATAAGCCTAGGCCCCAGCAGTTCTTGTAAACCCCTTTTACACACAACTACTCAACTGTGTACAAGATAAAGGCGATAAAATGTATTCATAACGCAATTAAATATGAGGTACTTTTTAAATTAATTTAAAGCAATGACGAAAATGGCCTTAGGACGCAGACATTAAAGCAGCTCCCCTTTTCATTCTTTAATCCCGTCAAGCAGCACAGATCAAAATGCTCAGTTTACAACTCACTGAAGCAAATATACCCTGGCACAATTTGTGTTACTTCAACAACATGATTCCACTTTCTATTTGTATTGCTATCACATGTGCATGTTGTCAAAACTTAAAGGGGTGGTTCACCTTTACGGTAACTTTTATTATGTTATAGAATGGCCAATTCTAAGCAACTTTTCAATTGGTTTTTATTATTTATTTGTTATAGTTTTATAGTTATTTGTCTTTTCGTCTGATTCTTTGCAACTTTCAAATGGGCGTCGCCGTCCCCTTCTAAAAAAACAAATGCTCTGTAAGGCTACAAATGTATTGTTATTGCTACTTTTTATTACTGATCCTTCTATTCAGACTCTCTCCTATTCACATTCCAGTCTCTTATTCAAATCAGTGCATGGTTGCTAGGGTAATTTGGGCCCTAGTTACAAGACTGTTTAAAATGCAAATTGAAGAGCTGCTGAATAAAAAGCGAAATAACTCAAAAACCGTAAATAATAAAAAATGAAAACAAATTGCAAATTATGTCAGAATGTCGCTCTCTACATCATACTAAAAGTTATCTCAAAGGTGAACAACCCCTTTAATGTGTAACCTTTACAGTCACATATTCACAACCATTTTCCATTACAGTTCATGTTGCACTGGACTTTATTTGTCATCTGAAAAATAAATGTTTTATTATTGTTCTGCTTTGGACACAATGCCTGCATTAATCTGTTCTTTAAAAAAAACAGCAGTGTATGCAGAACTTTAGGCATAGAGGTAATGTGATCTACTTCTGGCACTGGATCTTATACCAGAGACGCTGTTTCCATTACCCCTCTCAACTCCCCGCAACCCTTGGCAAGTCACTTGATCTACTTATATCCCAGTATACATTGTGCCCCCCAAAATAACTGATTTGGTTGGTGAACTATGTATATCTGAGAAAAGAGCTACCCCTGTTTACATTAGATTATGCCTCATTGTGTATGATATATCTATTTATCACTATCATAACAAGTTTGCTTTTCTATTATTGGACAGTCCACATGGTCTGAGTTTAGGGTTACTAACCAGTGTCACTAACCCCACAAAAAACAGCAACAGGTTGTACTAAACAAATGAACCAAAGGAATGGACCACCTAAGGGTGGTGGCACAAGTAGCGTTCCGGGAGATTAGTCCAGCGACAAATCTCCTCTTTTTCGGATGACTAGTCTCTTCCAAATGCCTTCCAGCTGGCCAGAATGTTAAGTGCCATCGGAATGGCACTCGGATTGCTTCGGTTTTCCAATTCGCCCAAAGTTTCCTTGTGAGGCAACTTTGGAAAACGAAGTGTTCCACCACCCTAAGATTACATCTACAGCAGCTAACTAACTCCAGTGTGACACAACATGCTTTAAAGGAGAACTAAACCATAAAAAAGAAGAGGGCTAAAAATGCCATGTTTTATATACTGAACTTATTGCACCAGCCTAAAGTTTCAGCTTGTCAATAGCAGCAATGATCCAGGACTTCAAACTTGTTACAGGGGGTCACCATCTAGCAAAGTGTCTGCGACACTCACATGTTCATGAAAAGCTAAGCTTAGGGGTAGTCACAAATTATCAAGCAGAAAATGAGGTTGATCTGTAATATAATCTGATGCTACAGGACTGATTATTAAATTCTGATGCTAATTGCACTGGTTTCTGTGCTGCCATGTAGTAATTATCTGTATTAATTACTAATCAGCCTTATACTGTGACATTTCTATTCTATGTGTACTGTATATTGTGAGTGGGTCCCTAAGCTCAGTAAGTGACAGCAGCACAGAGCATGTGAATCAGTGAATCGGCAGAAAAGAAGATGGGGAGCTACTGGGGCATCTTTGGAGACACAGATCTTTACTGGTAAAGGGCAGTGGTTGCCTTGGGACAGAAGCCTAAAACATGATGTACATTTCTAGCCTCCTTCTTTAGTTTAATTTTTCTTGTAGGACACAGAGGAAAACTGCTTGAATTTGTGAGCAAGATATGTGATCCTGTTGGTATTTGGTTCTATTACTGCACACAGCTAACCAAAAGTAGGACTAAATGGAGACAGAAAGTGTCAGAAAGTAAACATAAAACTGGATCTTTGTTGTGGGATGATCTGCACAATATTTACGTACTTCCTTATAGGGGCCCCCATCCAAAATATGCTATTAAATTCTGTGGGACAAGGACTTCTGCCTTCCGTAATATTTCAGTGATGTGAACAGTCGTGTGAGCTACATTAACAAATATTGTCCTTTGGTTCTTTTGGAACTGCAACTCCAAACAGTTCCCTATGGGGATTTATCAAAGGGGCGCAGCCATGGCCCAAGGAATACACATTTGTAGCATATCAAGCCCCTTTTTGCAAAAAACTTGTGGACAAAATTACAAAACAGCATGTCCCCTAAGCCACCGGTCAAGTACTGTTATACATATGACAGCGCTTGGCACCCACCAAATGCAAACCCTTCCCTGGGGCACCACACCAGATACACACCATTTCCTGCCACACTCACCCAATGCAAATCATTCCCTGGCACCCACCAGATGCACACCCTCCCTGGCACCCGCCAGATGCACACCCTTCCCTGGCACCCGCCAGATGCACACCCTTCCCTGGCACGAGCCAGATGCACACCCTTCCCTGGCGTCCACCAGGTGTACACCCTTCCCTGGCACCCACCAGATGCACACCCTTCCCTGGCACCCGCCAGATGCACACCCTTCCCTGGCACCCACCAGATGCACACCTGGCACCCACCAGATGCACATCGTTCTCTTGCACACTCACCCAGGTGACCAGTGGACTCTCCAGAAAGTGGTCCATCTGTTCAGAAATGGTAGTATCCATGTTGTGCTGCTCAGTGGGCATACAAGAGAGAAGGGTCCATGTCGTGTGTTGTGAGTGGGCGAGCCGCGAGTGAATGTCCCTGAATTAGCCTCCTCCACTCACTCTGCAAACACTTCCCACATCAGAGGCCAGCAGCCTGGCTGTGCATACCAACTGCCCGCTGTGCGCCCCCTCACTCGCAGCTCACTGAATGGCCAATTATTTGGCAGAAGATACAGATGTGTAGATGAAGCCACAAACTCCGTGTGTTCTGGAGAAACAGAAAAACCGTCAATCCCGTTCTCTACAATTTCCAGAAGCCGCTTGTACGAAGTTGTGAATGGTAGTAAACTCCAAGGGAAAGGAACAGACGATGAACACATAGAACCCTGCGCTTCAGCGATGCACGTGCCCAAACTAAACCACTCCAGGTAGTCTCCTAGCTCAGCGACCGGACAGGCACACTAGACGGCCAATCGAAGCATGCAGGAGGCAGGACTAGACGTTAAATTCGCCAATCACCGCAGAGCTTCTAATTGAGCGCTCTCAACAAAGCCGAGTCAAGCAGTGACAACCGAGAGAGGGAAGCAGCGGCAACCAAAGCTGCTCCTGTTTCATCCCCATTCTCCATAACCCCTCAGCAGAGTGCTTTTCCCATGTCCCCGGAGTTGGTGTCAGACTTGAAGAGGCAGTTTGCCAAAAAGACATTCCACTGCTCTCTATTATTTTGAATGGGCTTTTAGAGTCAGTCGTGTACCTGAATGCCAAGGGTAGGGAAGAGTAGTTTTCAACCCAAACATTTACAAAATAGACTTGCAAAAAGTTCCTTCACACTCAAAGTCAGACTCTGACACACAGAAAAAAGTAGGGTAGGGTTGTTCCCTGTTCCATTTTGACCTGAACCAGTTTCCAGTTTGTTTTTTCTAAGGCTTGTTCAGATCTCAATTTTCTTTTTGGTTTTCAGCTTTGCAAAACCAGAGCTGTCCCCCTGTGAAATAAGGGGGACAGTGCCAAAAGATTTCTGGGTTTGAGATTTCGAAATGATGTCAGCAGGGCCGCTCCGGCCATGAGGCAAGGTGAGACCCTTGCCTCAGGCCAGGGGCGATCCTATGCTCCGTGCCACCTGAGGCGGCCTTGAAGTTGCCTCAAAAAAGTTGGCGCCAGACAGGGGTAGGGGGAGTCCACAGTGCACTTGCGCACTCTGCACTAGAAGAGCAGAATTTCCAGGTTGAAAACCCCGGAAATTTGGCTCTTAGTTACCAGGAGCGTCATTTTTAACGGGGGCGCTGATGCTTCAGGCGGCACGGAGCAGCCTATTACCAGGGGTGGTAAAACGGAAATTCGGCTCTTCTAGTGCAGCGAGTGCAATAGTGCTCTCTGCATTAGTGATGCGCCCCCTCCTCCACCCGCTCTGACGCTAGAAGTTAGAAGCGTGTAGCAGGAGGGGCGACCCCTGGATGTCAGCAGAATTTACATCATACGCAAAACCTGAAGCCGCCACACCTGCACTGTGCATGGGCACGTCACTCCACTGATGTTACTCAGGGCCGGAACAAGGGGTAGGCAGGGTGCAGCACTGGTGGGGGAACACCAGGCACATACATTCTCTTTCGCCTACCCTCAGTCCGGTCGGTCACCTCTCTCCGGATGTCTCTGGCTATTTTCTGCTTCTGTGAGCGCAAGTCTGCGCATGCTCGCGCCAGTTTGCACATGCACGCTCAGCCGGCGCTACAACCAGCCAGGTTGCCCAGGGCGCCTGGCTGGCTTGGCCTGGTTCTGATGTCACTGAAATGTTGTGCACATGTGCACATCAGAATTTTGCAGCAAATTGTTAGAAATCGTCAGAATGTGACAGGAGACCAGGGGATAGAGCCAAGTTGACATCTCTGTGAAACCTGACAATAATCAGGAGTGATGAGTGAATTTATTCGCCAGCTATGGATTTGCGGCTGAAAATTATCTCAGAATATCGCTCTCTGCATTATACTAAAAGTTAATTCAAAGCTGAACAACCCCTTTAAACTCATTTTGCAGTATGATGGTAACTTATACCTAATGTGCATCACTAATGGCTTCTTAATTTAACAGAAATACCAAAGTACCGGGACGTGGGGAGTCACAGATAACAATGGCACTCTTCCATGGAGGTTAAAGGAAAGGAGTACTGGAGGTACTAACTCGACAGACAACATGGTGAAGTACAAGTGGCAGCTATTACCTTACTTTAAACTGGCCTTACAAATAAGGTACAGAAGGTCAGGATCGTAACTCTATAGTCAAGCGGTCCTCACTGACTATCCTCCCAAGAGGAAGTTCAAGGTATACTCTGGCAATATATTGATATGTTTTGAATCCAATCTCCTGTTATATCTACCTAAACAGAAATGCAGAATATCAAGTTAATCTCCTGGAATGTCAGGGGCTTAAACAGTAAATTTAAAGGGCAAGGAAAGGCAAAGAAATAAAATCCCATTTTTACTTTCTTTAATGAAAAAGAAATCTATCTTCAATATACTTTAATCAAAAAATGTGTACTGTTTTTATAAGAAACCTGACTGTATGCAGTGAAATTCTCCCTTCATTTAGTGCTTCTGGCAGGGAAACAATCACTTATGAACAGCAGGGGGAGCCCCTGCCTTACTTACCAGCCATGCAGAACTCAAGCAGACCATACTGAGCATGTGCAGTGCCAGTGTCAGACAAAGATGTATAACAAATTTACAAGATGACAGCCCCCTGTGGCCAACTTTGAAAGCATAAATCATTAGTTTGATTAGGCTTGTGGTGCAGTAAGTTCATGTTTATGTTTAGTATACAAAATACAGCATTTCTACCCTTATTCTATTTTACACTTTACTTGCCCTTTAAGAGAGCCCTTCTTTTTGATTATATTAAAAAATACCGGCCAGATATCCTATTGCTCCAGGAAACTCACCTCATGGGCCAAAAGCAGCTTTCCCTAAAAAAGCACTGGGTGGCACATGCCTACCACTCATCCTTCTGAACCCATGCCAGGGGGGTATCGATTCTGGTACGAAAGGGGGTGTTTGAATTCCTTGATATCCCTTCCGATTTCAACGGGAGGTATATTGTATTACATTGTAAATTTGACAATAGGCCCTTAACACTGGTGAATTTATACTGCCCGCCCCCTCTCCTGAAACATATCTACAACTTACTTGCTATGCTACCAGCAGCACCACTGTGCATCCTTGGTAATTTTAATACTACCCTAGATCCTACACTGGATAGACTTGGAAATACCACCGGCTCTAGCTCAGTGCTAGCCAACTGGGTTGACTCATTGGCTCTGCTGGAAATATGGTGGTGGAAACATCCAACAGAACAGAAATACTCCTGTTACTCAGCCAGTTATGGTTCCCTCTCACGGCTTGATTTGGCAGTAGCCTCTGCAGACTTTGCCCAACGAACAGCCTCTGCTGAATATTTGCCTAGGGCATTCTCTGACCTTACTCCTCTCCTGGTGACACTAGTGTCCCCGCAAAGCAGTGAGCATACTAGCTGGAGATTGAGTCCTTTGTGGCTCAGCCACCCGATGGTCAGGGAACACGCACAGGAGGAATACCTGAGACACTGAGCTCTTAATCAGGGTACGGCATGCCCGGAAATTGTGTGGGAAGCCTCTAAGGTGGTAGCCAGTGATTAGTGAAATATCTGCAGCAAGAAAATAGAATAGATTGTGGGTGGAGGAGGCCCAGAGTACCCTGGAAGAGGCAGAGGAGGTATATAAAAACCTCGAACTAGAACAAACAAAAATAACTAGGAAACGGCTGCTCTATACCTCCCAAAGGGCGTTTGAGGGGGGACAAGGCGGGGAAACTGCTGGCTAGACTTGCAAACAACAGGAACACACAAACGCTTATTCCCAGAATCAAAGATGTAGGATGAACCTTAATTACTAATCCCAAGAACATTTTAGATTGCTTTGCTTCCTACTATGAAACTCTGTATAGTACCAGGGTCGCTTACTCTGGAGAACTGGGGAATTTTTTGAACACTATCAAGTTCCCCACGTTAACACAGGAGGAGTCTAGGTTCTTGGCTAGCCCCATCACAGTGAGGGAGGTGGCTGAAGCGACCTCATCATTGACAGGCGGCAAAACACCGGGAGCAGATGGCTTCCTGGTAGCCTGGTATAACTTACAAGGGACCCACATAATTCAACACCTTCATGGAACTCTCATGGACGCAATTGATTCTGGCTCC
Organism: Xenopus borealis; assembly: GCA_024363595.1. Lineage (NCBI taxonomy): Eukaryota > Metazoa > Chordata > Amphibia > Anura > Pipidae > Xenopus > Xenopus borealis. The sequence goes on from CM044446.1 coordinate 62,896,589, forward strand.
TTGCCCCCCTCATTTCATAACACTATTATTGTTCTGATTCACAAAGGAGACAAGGACCCAGAACTTTGTGAATCATATAGACTGATCTCCCTCATTTACACGGACGCAAAAATATTTGCGAAAGTGTTGGAGACTAGACTGATAAAAGTCATCTCTACTATTATCCATCCAAACCAATCCGGATTTATGCACTGGAAATCTACTGCCACTAATCTCAGAAGAGTCTTCACTCATACAAACTAACCATGACAACAGTGGTTCCAGGATTATGTTATCCTTAGACGCGGCCAAGGCCTTTGCTTCTGTCGAGTAGCCTTACTTGTGGGAAACGCTCAAGAAATTCGGTTTCGGTCCAGGGTTTATTAAACTGATCCAACTTTTATACCAAAAACCCTCGGCACAAATTAAAATAGGTAATATGCTTTCCCAGCCCACTTTCCCCTCTCCTTTTTGCCCTAGCCATTGAGCCCTTGGCCGTCCTCACAAAATAGGAACATACATGGGTATAAGTTTGGCTCCCTAGAGAGGATAAGCTGGCCCTATATGCGGACGACCTTCTCCTGTTCTTAGCAGACTCACAAAACTCGCTTTCAACAGTACTGATGATACTTCAAAAGTTTGGACTTTACTCCGGTCTTATGATTAATAATGATAAGTCAGTTATTATGCCATTAGATGTGATCCTGAACCAGCCAAGGTCTACCCAGGGCCTTCAATGGGTAACTAAATTTAAATATCTTGGGATACTCATCACATCTGACCTATCCATGTATATTGCAGATAATTTACTCCCGGTGATAAACCAGTTTAAGAACTCTGCAGTGGTCTGGGCCAACCTACCCTTGACCCTATGGGGCAGAGTGAACTTATTTAAAATGATTTATCTACCCAAATTCCTGCACAAACGACATAATTCCCCAATCTGGATCCCCCAAACAATCTTTAAAAAGGTTAATTCAATTCTCATTCCCTTTCTATGGGCAAACAAGGTCCTACGTTTCTCATGGAAGATGCTTACAGCTGCAATTGCTAAAGGTGGGCTAGCGCTCCCACAGTTATACCTTTATTTTCTGGCTAGCCAGATTTACTATATGCATAGCTGGGTACATACAGATGAAGCTGATACAGGTACTATATTGCTAGCTCTTAGGGCTCATGGGAGGCGCTTCGGCATCTTCCCTCAGGAAGCTCTGCGATTATAGGGGATGTTCAACTACTGTCACAACTGCGTATAAAGTAGGGATGCACGGAATCCAGGATTCGGTTCGGGATTTGGCCTTTATCAGCAGGATTCGGATTCGGCCGAATCCTTCTGCCTGGCCGAACCGAAACCGAATTTGCATATGCAAATTAGGGCCAGGGAGCTAAATCACGTGACTTTTTGGCACAAAACAAGGAAGTAAAAAAGGTTTTCCCCTTCCCACCCATAATTTGCATATGCAAATTAGGGTTCGGATTCGGTCAAATCTTTCGGGAAGGATTCGGGGGTTCGGCCGAATCCAAAATAGTGGATTCGGTGCATCCCTAGTATAAAGCATGGAACCTTGGCTGCCGAATCGCTGGCTGCTCCTCACCGATATACTCTCCCTTTTTGGCACTCTGGGGAAACTCTCACCTTCCCCATTTCAGTTCCATGCAAGATGTTCAATACTGGCCACAACTGGGAATTAAGACTTTGGGGGATCTCCTAGTAGATAACGCATTTCCCACACTAGCACAAGTACAGGCAAAGGTGGGAGGAACAGTAATTCAGTTCTATAGATTTTTGCAGCTTCGACATGCCTTCCAGGGACAATTTGGTTCGCTTATCTTTGAATACTCCGCTCCCTCGGTTGAAACAGTACTCCATAATCCGCAAAAAGGGAAACTTGTGTCACGTATCTATAACTCTGACAGAATGAATCCCTTCTCCATTTACTAAAGAGACACATAAATGGGAGCTAGTCATTCCACACCTTACTGAAGAGCAATGGGACGAGGCTACCGAGACCTCATATCAATCAGAGATAAGTTGATACAGTTCAAACTGATACACCAATTATATTGCTCCCCTCTTAAATTGCAGAGAATGGGAGTCCGGACGAATACCACATGCCCCAAATGCAAAGGTCCAGAAGCCTCCACCTTTCACCTCATATGGAAATGTCCTCTGATTCATGGCTACTGGGGAGAAGTATTTCAATATCTGAATGAAAAATCTTGCTTTTCCCCAATGTGTGCAACCCTGAGGTTTGTCTCTTGGGCCTGGTGGATGACATTTTTCCTCTGAATAGATCTAGATTAGCCAGAGCATTGCTTTTCTATGCTAAGAAAACAGTAGCGATGAACTGAATGGGACAAAACATCCCAAATGTGGACCATTGGCTTAACTTAGTTAATAAGACACTCCCCTCCGTTAAACTAACTTATGAAGCTCGAGGCTCCCCTGGAAAATTTGAACATCCACAGTGTTTAACATGGTGTTATCTGTAGCACTGTTTAAGCAAAGAATATAGATACTAAGGTACATAAGGCAAATGGTGTGGTGAGGGTGCCAATGAGCAGCTATAGTAAGCAACTATGGGAATTTTGGCTAACGTACGTGTATTGTATACAGCATGTTTTCTTCTTTTTTCCTTTTCCTATAACATGCTATAGTTTGTATTGAAAATGACAACTAAAAACTTTTAAAAAGGAAATACCAAAGTACAACTTACCTGCCTGTTTGGCATTTCTATTTATTCCTTCAGCAGAAAAGTGGCAGAACACTGATGCAGCTATCATGCCTCACGGACATTTGTGGTTTTTATGTGACTGAATTAGGTCTCGTGTATAAAATGCGATTGCTCAACTAAACACTTGCACTGAACCCACAGACTTGTATTGTGCTGGTGAAAAGCGGTGAGTTGCAGTAAACTGCGAATGCTTGGTGCCCCCTGCTTCAACTCTTGAGCACATACTTACACACAGAATCTGGGTGTCTTGGAGATTACTTCTTTATGGCACTCCTACAATACACAAATCTATAGCATACTGTAAAAACAACGATATGGCCAAGGAGCTGTGAAAAACAGGTAACAATCAGAGAACAGTTATTTTACATGAAAAAGGTTTAATGGTCCCAAATATCTATTCAACAACTCAGCATACACTCAGGGTGGACAATGATAAAAAAAAAAACATAAAAATCATGACACAAAATGACCACATCTAGAATTCCACTCAATCTTTAATTAAGGAGGGGCAGGGAATTTCCCCTCACGATCCTCCAAAAGAAATCTGCAGTTTAAAGGGCATGGGGAAAGAAGTTTAAAAAAGGCTAATATGTTTCCAACTATTACAATGGGTCCTTGTTTCTGTGGATTTTAAAATGTGTGATGTGTAAATAGTAAAGGCAGAGAACATCCACCAAAGTGAAGTGCTGGCATCCTTTGTAGCTGCAGAAAATCCTTGTTGTTTTTATCCTTACAATATTTTCACCCTCTTTTAAACATGTTCCTGATTGGAGCAACTGGTCAGCCAATCCAGAGTTCAAATACAAACTCCTGCCCTGTTGGCTTTTTTAAAACTTTTCTTTCCCTGAGAAAAAGGGCAAAATGTGGCCTCAGTGGGAGAGTACTAGGCATAAGTCTCTTCTTGCAACAATATACTTCCCTCTCCTCATGCTCCTATGAACTGGCACTTAATGAGCAGAAATCTATGTGTTGGTTTGTGTCAGACGTGCTCACAGGACTGTGTGCCTGTTACGGATTTGCTGCTCCTGTGGGAAAGCAGTTTCATTTTGAAGGGAGCCGTCATAACCAATGCAGGTATTAAGACCCAAGTCTTGCTTTCTTTGTGAGCGGCAGTCTCTCTTCTTTCTCTTCTTCATCATTGTCATCATCTTCCTCATCATCATCTGGATAATCCACAAGTCCCACAAGACTGCCCTGAAAACCACAAAGCAGGCAAATTAAATTGTATTACTATGTATCTCAATACATTCAATAATTTGTGTAGTAGTCCATATTCAAAAAATCTAGCAATAGCCAGCACCTAACTCATTTAATTGCCGAAATCTGTAAAAGTTCCCCTAACTGGTTTCTTTGTTATATTATATGCTAAAGTTCACTATCTCAGATTTAACAAAACCACCCACACAAATAACACCTTTCTGTGGCAATTTACAGGTATGAATTACAGGTACAGGATCGAGCCTGGTCTGCCACTTTGCAACCAGGGGGCCATCCCCTCCCTCTGCTCTCCCCAAGGGCCCTTATGGGGAAACTCCCTCCTTTTGCCCACTTAAAGGGAAACTTTCATGGGAATTTTTTTTTCTTTCTCAAAACGCATCAGTTAATATTGCTGCTCCAGTAAAATTCTGCACTGAAATCTGTTTCTCAAAAGAGCAAACAGATTTTTTTTAGATTTAATTTTGAATCTGACATGAGGCTAGAAGTATGGTCAGTTTCCCAGCTGCCCAAGTCATGTGATTTGTGCTCTGATAAGCTTCAGTCCCTCTTTACTGCAAGTTGGAGTGTTATCATCCCCCTCCCTCCCCCTCCCCCCAGCAGCTTAACATCAGAACAATGGGAAGGTAACCAGATCGCAGCTCCCTTAAGGGTAGGGACAGACAGGGAGATTTGGGGAGATTTTGTCGCCTGGAGTTTTTAGCAGGCGACAATCTCCCCGAATCTCCCTGTCTGCCCCTACCCTGAGCTGGCCACAGACACAAAGATTTGAATGATCGGACGTCCTCATCTCCCTACCTGCCACTAACCTTCAGTTTAAATAAAGTAGTAAAAGAACAGATCAGCCAATGTTAACCCCTGACAGCAATCGTACCAAAGTTTATGTCCGACAAAGCTGACACTGAAAATGGTCAGATCAGCAATACATGCAGAGATATGATCGGCAGCAGACAGAAATGTTCTAACCTGTCTGATCGACTGATCGATATGGCAAGACAAATGAATTTTTTGCAGTGTAAACCGTGTAATTAAGAAATAAAAAGGACATCATAAAAATCATGACTGAATCCCTTTAGGCTTCATCCACACAAGCATATTAGGGAAGATTAGTCGCCCCAGTGACAATCGCATCTGCTTGTGTGGATGTGGAGAGAGATAGGCAATATAGAGTCAGCTGAAGGTAATTCCCAATATTATTCAATTGTAGGTGCACGTACCATCAGTGGTCCATCCTCCACCAGAAGTAATCAAGTGAAAAAGTTTACGTACAGCACCAGTATATTAAAATATGCCTTTATTCAAACTTCGTGGCAGTACCCAGTCAGCAATGGTTCAGGCCTCTCCATGGCCTTTTGTCAAGCTTACTACACACTGATCATTCCTGGCTTTATATAGACAATACTTCGCCATCTAGTGGTTACATCTCGATACAATGTATATATACAATTGTTGCAATATTATTTATACAATTTGTTACAATATCAGTAATGTGGGTAGAAAAGATAATCCCATTTGTTTTGTTCAACAATTTCTGTAAGACATAATAAATTAAGAACAATGATAAAACCAATTAAGAACAAAATTAGCGTTGGACCTTAGAAGCCTTTGTGACTGAGATTAACAAATGTTTACCTTTCATCCACTTTACCGTAGATTGCAGTAAGGATAATATTCCTTTTTTGGACACAAGGGTCTCGAGGTGCGGTGAAGTCCTGTCGGTGGACTTATAGACTAAGCCCACTGACAGGAATACTTTGTTACACTTTGACTCCTTTCATCCTATACAAGTTAAAAAGTCTCCCCCCAAATCTCAGTTTGGTAGAGTGAAAAGGATTGTAACAGATAAACAAATAAAATGCCCCTGTGGTTTACTTTATGTTGGCCAAACCTCACGCTGTGCGAGAGACCACACGAGGGAACATAAATCGGCAATTAGGACAAGGAAAATGGAGCAAGCTGTTGCATCCCATTATATTGAAGCCAATCATGGTATACACCAATTTAAATATCAGGTAGTGGACCACGTCCCTATCCCTAGACGTGGGGGAGATAGAGTGAAGTTACTTCTTAAAAAAAAGAAGCCACGTGGATTAGGAAACTTGAGACATTGGCCCCACAGGGTTTAAACAGAGAATACGATCTCCGAGCTATTTTTCGCTAATTTTGTTCTTAATTGGTTTTATCATTATGTCTTTCGGAAATTGTTGAACAAAAGGAATGGGATTATCTTTTCTACCCACATTACTGATATTGTAACAAATTGTATAAATAATATTGCAACAATTGTATATATACATTGTATCGAGATGTAACCACTAGATGGCGAAGTATTGTCTATATAAAGCCAGGAATAATCAGTGTGTAGTAAGCTTGACAAAAGGGCATGGAGAGGCCTGAAACGTTGCTGACCGGGTACTGCCCGAAGTTTGAATAAAGGTATATTTTAATCTACTTTTTGCTTGATGTGGAGAGAGAGACACAGACAAACTACACTAGGTAATGGGCCTTGTGTATGTATCAGTGAAATTTATGTATGCAAAATATTAATGTTGTTATGCTGTGTTATTCCACAAATTGATGAATCATGTAGGGGAGATGTTGAAGGTTAATAAGCAACTGCTTAGGCTTCACAGAATAGGGCATTCAAGAGAGCATCAGGAGTATATCTGTGTAGCCATGGGATCGGTTATCCAGAATGCTCAGGACCTGGGGTTTTCCAGATAACAGATCTTTCTTGCTTGTTCAGCTTACCATAAGGATTCATTAGATCCAAGCCCGGACTGGCAATCTGTGGGTTCTGGCAAATGCCAGAGGGACTGCTATAAGGTGCCATAGAAAGTCAGTATTTAGGGGGCTGGTGGGGGCTGATTGGGCCTTTGTGAACCTGAAATGCAAGGGCCTGTTTTGACTCTCAGTCCATGCCTGACTCGATCTTAAATTGGATCATGTAGAAGGAAGTGTTTTATTATTACAGAGAGAAAGGAAAACATTTGGATAAAATGGATTCTATGGGAGACGGCCATTCACTATTCACTACTAAGCTGATAATAGGTATGGAAATTCTCAGACAAGACTGGCCAAGTTTGGGTTGTTCACCAGATTAAGAAGTGCTTAAGAGGTCATAAGATAACTATGTATAAATATATAAGGGGATCATATAATAATCTCTCTAATACTTTATTTACCAGTAGGTCCTTCCAGCCGACATGTGGCCACCAATTCCGATTAGAAGAAGAGGTTCCACCTAAATATTCTGAAGGGGTTATTTATAGGGAGAGCCTTAAAGAGGTGGAATCGCTCCCTAAATCAGTTGTACAGGCTGATACATTAGATAGCTTTAAGAAGGGGTTGGACTGCTTTTCAGCAAGTGATGGGAATACAGGGTAATGGAAGATAGCTCATAGTACCCGTTTATCCAGGGAATCGGGAAGGAATTTTTCCCCTTTTAAGGATTCTGTCATGATTTTTAAGATGTAGTTGTTATTTCTAAAGTACACTGCAAATAATTCACTCTACAATATAACCTTTCATTCCTGAACCAGCAAGTATATAGCCATCTCAAGTAATTTTGCCTGGCCATGTACTTGCAGAAAGACCCAGCACTTTAGGATGGAACTGCTTTCTGGCAGGCTGTTGTTTCTCCTACTCAATCTAACTGAATGTGTCGCAGTGGGACCTGGATGTTACCAACGTTACGGTTTTTAGATCTACAAGGGAGCTGTGTTAGGGAGCTTTTATCTTGTGTTAGGGAGCTGCTATCAGGTTACCTTCCCATTGATTCTGTTGGTTGGCAGGGGATGACATCACTCCAACTTGCAGTAAAGACTATCTGAAGTCACATGACTGGGGGCAGCTGGGAAACTGAAAATATGTCTAGCCCCATGTCAGATTTCAAAATTAAATGAAAAAAATATATATATATATTGAGAAATGGATTTCAATGCAGAATTCTGCTGATGCCGCACTATTAACTGATGCATTTTGAAAAAAACTTTTTTTTCCCATGACAGTATCCCTTTAATGCAAATTGGATAGAGGTTTCAAAAGGGACTTTTTGCCTTCCTCTGGATCAACTAGCAGTTAGGCAGGTTATATATAGGATTGCCATCTGGTGGGTATTTTACCAGCGTGTAATATATATGTGTATGTATGAAGGCCTCTATTTTTTCCCCAGAAAAGATGGCAACCCTACTTATATATAGACTTAAAAACTTAATGGATGTGTGTCTAATTACTATGTAATTCTGAGCTTTCTGGCTAATAGGTTTCCAGATAACGGATACAATAGAAAAGTCTGATATAAAGAATTTTACAGGTATGGTGAACCTCTGGTAAAGTCCTGTAGGAGGTTACTAGGAAGGAGGAAAGTATAAGATAAGGTTTATAAGGTGGTGCGTTATTAAAGAGCACTATATAGGTATAGTCCGGATTTAAGTCTAACATAACTATTGCAGGGATTTGCAGAGAGAGTAGATAGATGGGCAAGACCAATAAGGTCAGATACGTATGTGAAATAATTCAGTATACATGATCATACACTTGCACAACAAGAAATTAATCCACCTGAATCCAGTTGTTTTTACATCATTGCACATATGTTGTAGATGGCACATGAAATGCAATGACTTACTTCCTATTATGTGAGTCTTAGTTTTAAAGGATTTTGCTTCTAATTTGTCGCTTTCTAAATTAGTCAAAACAGATACAAATGAAAATCACTTCTTGGTTCCATTTTCTCTCTCTCTTTATCTCAGTTTACCCCATTTACTGGGTAATGTCATTTGCTCGAATACTCATTAAGGCATTTTGGGTTGGGCAATATTGAATTGTAAGAACTAATGTACTCGTTTGTACTTTGTGAAAACCCCACACAGAATGCAAATTATAATTTGGGAGGTTATTACAGTACCTTGGTAGTTATAGCTGCCGCTTGAGTTGTGCTTTTGGAAACAGAACCTGGAGATCCTGGAGAGCCCGGTGACTCTGGAGAACCAGGAGATCCAGGAAGGCCACTTGCTGACGATTGGCTGGTGAGGTTGGTCTTTGTTGCTCCAGAAAAGGAGAGCTTAAAACTTGGACTCTGGCGTCCAGTCAAGTTGGTCTTAAGAAGCACCTCTTTTTCTTCACTTTCTTTAACTAAAAATCAATTTATAGTAAAATGTAACAGTTATTTATACAAATATGCACTCCCTAAACAACAAATATTTCTAAAATATGGTGCTGAGGATAATAATTATATGGAAAGCTGAGAAAAGTAGAACATTTGAAAGCACTGTTAATCCAGTTGTTTCTCATTATGAGTCCGTGCCCAGATGGGCATCGAACAGTTTGAACAATTTGAAAATGGACCTATTGGATCGAAAATGGCCTACCAAAAATTTTTGATAGCAAATCTGCCCCTAAGTGAAGAAAGAAATGCATGCATAAAACATGCCAACAAATAATCAGAACTGAATTATTAACACTACAATGGGCTAGACTAGAAAGAAGACAAGAGGTTATCTGTTACTGGTATTTAAAAAGCACCAACCTCTTCCACATAACCACTTTGCAAGAATTGTTTAAAGCATTTGTGTGGTTGGCCTAATTGCATACATATTTTGGGCAACTTGGAACCAAAAACATTCACACTTCCATGGCACATTCAATGACATCCATGCAATATGGCTATCCCCATTATTGCCAACTGGACAGAATATCCATCTGCTCAGATACAACACAACAAGCCTATGTGTAAACAGTCTTCTTAAAACTTTGCAGTTACCGCAAACTTTTTAGATTAGCAATACTAGGCAATACGCCCATAGTTTTCCATGGTGACCAATGAT
>CM044446.1:62916307-62931514 GCA_024363595.1 Xenopus borealis
ACAATAGTAGTGCTTCCAAAGTAAACACTGCAGTTTTACCAGCGCAGGGCAACACTGCATTATATTTTTATTACCGTAAAACAATTTCATTTTTTAATGTTACTGGTCCTTTAACAACAAACTTGTGGGTTTTACTTTTACAGAACATGCATGGGATCCATCATCTGGAAACCAGCTATCCAGAAAGCTCCGAATTACAGGATGGCCATCTCCCTTAGACTCCATTTTACCCTTTTTATAAAAAAAAACAGTACCTTGTACTTGATCACAACTAAGATGTATGTAAGTTAGGTTGAAAAAGACACACAAAACCATCAATTTGAACATTTTATCTCTATTTTAACCTGTCTGCTTGTTGATCCAGAGGAGGCATACAATCTTTCCTGGCTCCAAGATGGCTCGTCCCTGGATCAACTTGTACTATGAGCCGTCTTCCATAATCCTGTATTCCTTCACTTGCAACAAAAAACCATCAACTACATTACTGATATGACAGCCTATAATGAAAGGCAAAGGATTACTGCTTACCAGAATTACTTCTAAGGCTGGAAGGATGCCCATGTTTGACAAAGTCTTAAAGAAAGCATCTCTATTTTGGGGTTGTAGCGTCTGAGAGAATGCACAAAATTCCTTTAGAAAGTTAACCTAAAAATTAGGGTAAAAAAGAAATATGTTTCATAATAAATTCTGGTTAATTGTCTTAATTCTTTTAACACAGCCGTAACCAGTTAAAGCAAGAAACTAAATTTTTTCAGGTTCAAGTGACTAGTAAACATCTGTCACCAGCAACAAATCAAGGAGCTGAAAGGAGCTTAGAAACACCATTAATTACTGATTAAAGGAAAACTATACCCTCAGGGTTGGGCAGGCGGGGAGATTTAGTCACTTGGTGTTTAATGGCCTCTTCTGCGATGCAACAAATCTCCCCGAACTGCCTGCTCCCTTCCCGCCGCCTGTTTGAATGAAAAAAACTCCAGCGCCAATGCACTCGCGGCGTTACAATTTCCGGAATTGTCCAAAGTTGAAAATCGCCGCGAGTGCATTGGCGCTGGTGTTTTTTTGTTCAAACAGGCGGCGGGAAGCGACAGAAGTTTATCTACCATTAGAACAAATGCCTTGTGTGCAATGGGCCACATACTTACCAGCTCTTGCCTCTTTCCATCATCTGTGGCCTCATCTGTGAGGTGTGCAAATAGCTCTGTTAGAAACTTCTCATCTTCCTATAAAAGGATATAGTAAAAACAGTAATTTGACTTTACAGATTGATACAGTAATTAATTCCCCATTAGACTGAATATTTGGTGAATATTCAAACTTGGTAAATATTTAGACTTCCTTTGTTGATTTCAATAAAGAGCAAGGCTTAAAGGACCAGTAACATCAAAAAATGAAATTATTTTAAAGTAATAAAAATATAATGTAGTGTTGCCCTGCACTGGTAAAACTGCAGTGTTTGCTTCAGAAGCACTACTATTGTTTATATATATAAGCTGTTGTGTAGCAATGGGAGCAGCCATTCAAAGGAGAAAAGGCTCAAGTTACACAGCAGATAGCAGATAAGCTCTGTAGAACATAACGTTATCTGTTATCCATTACATATCCTGTGCCATATAGCAGTTTTTCAATTTCCACCATTGCTACTTAGCAATGAACTATAGTAGTGTTTCTGAAGCAAACAGATCAATTTTAACAGCGCAGGGCAACACTACATGATATTTTCTTTATTTTAAAACACATATTTTTTGGTGTTACTGTTCCTTTAACAGATAGTTTTGGGCATGGCAGAGCTGCTTGTAGCACAGCAACAAAATAGTAGCCATACACAAATACAATTAAGCCTCATACAAAAGTATAGGTGAGATTACAGGCATTAAAAGGATTGTTCACCTTCCAAACACTGTTTTCAGTTGAGTTGTTTTCAGATTGCTCACCATAAAGACTTTTTTCAATTGCTTTCAATTTTTTTTTTTTTTTTTTAAGTTTTTCCAAAATGTAAGTTTAATGTTTATGTCTCTAGTACTTCAGTCTGGCAACTGAGTAATTCAGGAGTATTCTGAGCTGTTGCAATTTGCTAAAATTAGAGGATACATTTTGCAGCAGTATATGTGGAATATTAGCAACTATGGTATCAATTCTTACAGCTTCCTTTAATGAAACTAACAACTAATCACCCAAACTGCCTCCCCGCAGGCTAGAATGTAAATCGCTGGCGGGATGGCACTTGGAGCGCTTCATTTTCTGAAGTCGCCTACAGTTTCCACATGAAGCAACTTCAGAAAACAAAGCATTCAGAGTTCCATCCCACTGGCGATTTACATTCTAGCCGGCAGGGAGGCAGTTCGGGGAGATTAGTCCCCGAAGAAGAAAAAGCGACTAATCTCCCCGAATCTACCCATGTGGCTGAAGGCACTTGACATCTAATGCAATTAATACTTATCCTTTTTACAGCCACTTGACAAACATACTAGTGCACAGCCCTCTTAGGTTTAAGGAAGCATATTAGGTATCTATATTATGCCTGTTATTATTCGCCCGAAGTTACTTTGTGAGGAAACTTCGGGCGATTCCGGAAATCGCTGCGCTGCGTGTGGATTAGCGCTGGCGCTTTTTCATTTTAACAGGCGGCAGACAGGGAGAAGGCAGTTCGGGGAGATTGTCGCCTGCGATTAATCGGCAGGCGACAGAATCTCCCCGAATCTCCCTGTCTGTCCCAGCCCTAAGGCTGGAGTGACTGGATGTCTAACAGAACACTACTTTCTGCTTTGCAGTTCTCTTGGTTTCCACTGATTGGTTACCAGGCAGTGACCAATCAGTGACTTGAGGGGGGCACATGGGTCATAACTGTTGGTTTTGAATCAGAGCTGAATGCAGAGATCAATTGCAAACTCCCTGAACAATTATGAGGCAGCCCTTAAAGTAGAACCAAATCTTTTTTTTTTTTTTAAATAAAACCCCTACCCTGGGTAGACCCACCCTCCCTCCTCCCCCTCCCAGTCAGTCAGTGACTTTAAAGGAGAACCAAAGCTGTTTTTTTTTTTTTAATAAAAACCCTAACCAGGGGGTCTACCTCAACAACAGCGCATGCAACAAAAGTCACGATTATTTCCAAAAAAAATCCGGACATTTTTGTGACTTTCGGCCATGTTTGGGACCAAAAAACTACTCCACCTGCGCATTCACTGAAAACGCTGCTCTGATTCTGAAGGAGAGGGAAGAAAAAGATGGGGCCCATGAGCTCCTGAGGACAGAATCCGCACGGAGGGGTAATTAAAAAACTAGGGGCATTTTCCTTAGGGGGTCTACACAGGGTAGGGGTGTAGGGTTTAAAAAAAACGGGTTTGGTTGTCATTTAAAGTCGCTGATTGAGAGTTAGAGAGTAGCGTTCTGTTAGATATCTAGTCACTCCAGCCTTTGTAGATTACAATTTTTGGCTAATTAACCATATAAGAAATATATTTTAGTTTGCACAGCCTATTTACCCAGTTTTTATTTTTATACTGAACTGTTGCTTTAAACAGTACATAAAAAACAGAACATGAAAAAACAGTCACTTCACAGATAAACTTCACTGTATCTCTGCATATTATATACATTAAAGTGTAACCAAGTACCAAAATGACATTTTGCCGTATTTATCACCACTGGAATGTATATTTTTTATATAGATGGCAGACAAAAGGAATAACTTGAATCTTATGTCTTGCAAACCACACTCTAAATACACTCCCACATTGTGTTTGGGTAAAATACCATGAATGGGTTTGCTTCAATTTCAAGTAAAATTAGTCACACTGTATTATTACTCTAATATATTCAGTACGGTGCATATGGGTCCAGTCAAGCTTACAATGCAAGGCTCGCAGCAAAGGTGGTGCTTTGTAATACTGTAACATTATCTCTGTGCTAGCCTTACATTGCAAAATCTTTGGTGTTTCCATTCCATTGTAATTGTCTTGCGGAGCTTGTAGGCTTGTAGCAAAGCATATTTTAAACCTGTTTCAAGTTAGGAGCATTTGCTGGTGCAACTTTTTGAACACAACGGGGCTAATTAATCAACACTGGCAAAACTTGCACCTACAACCAATCAAGTATTTCTACCCACACTACTGCGAATTTTAAAGATTTAACAATATCTCCAGAAATAACGAAGCTGCATTTCTCTTCAGCGTCATTACTCCAACATGACACCCAGCAAAGCATAAATATGAATTTCAGCATTCTGAATATTTTCACATCACCAACCATGTGGTGTGTAGTGACTCCAAACTATTATTAGCACATATGAATTTCAGCTGTTATAAATACACTTGATTGAATATTAAAACTGTATATTGATCGAGTGAACCTGGGTAATGTATTGAAGTAGTGTATGAGTGAAACATATACATGCTAAAGCATATAAATATGTTCCATGGGGATCAAATAATAAATAAATAAAGAAAAATTGTTTAAGTACAGTTAAAGTGGTAAAATGCTTGCCAATAATACAGATCAGAAGGTATCACAGTTGGCCATACTATGGTGCACTTTTATCTATCTGCTAACTCACACTTTTAAGGTAGCCATACACCAGCCCGATAAAAGTTGTTGACCTGTGTATGGAGCCCTCTGATGGGCTTCCCCGATCAATACCTGGCCAGATGTCGATCGGACGGGACTAAAAATCCTGCTGGATCGCGGCCGCATCTGTTCGTTGATGCAGTCCCACAATCCGACTACGCATTTACCTCTGTTCTTATCTAATCTTTGGGCCCATGATTGTATGAGCCCAATATCGCCCACCTCAAGGTGGGCATATCGGGGTAAGATCCGCTAGTTTGGCAGCATCGCCAAATGAGCAGATCTCTCCATGTATGGCCACCTCTGATAAATGTGTTCCTGAAAATCTCCCCCAGTTATATGAAACCAAGTTCAAATTGAAATTTAAATATTTGCCGCCAGTATTGCTGGCAAGCCTACACGCTCAGCCACAATGCAATATTAAGAAGTTTTGCACACAGTTTTGCAATACATTTATAATGGTACTTTTGCTCCTGGGTGCCTGACAGGAGGAAAGACAAGCAAGAGCTGCCATGTTATAAGCCACAAAGTGTTAGAATTAAGTTTCTGGCCGAATATCCCTCCTTTAACCAGATGAAAGATATGCTGAACAACACCATGATTGCTTACCCACAGGAGGACATTTAAAAACTATGGGGACAGTGAAACCGCAGGGCATAAACAGCTGTGGGCAGTGCTCTCCCCAGAAAAAAAAGATGGCGGTTGGTAATGTACCCTCTAATTCTTTCTCGGCTATGTGCGTCAAAAAAAATAAATTTGTGCCCACATTTAAATGTGTGTGCATTTTTAAAAATTGTGTGCTTAAGTCAGAATAAATGCAAAATATTGTGTTTTTACACAAAATTGCACGTGTGCACCATAATTTGTACCTGGATATAAGGGTTTTAAATAGGTGAATGTCTTTCCTTTAATCTGGCTTTGGGTTTTTTCATCTTATAATTCTTTGACAGCTAAGAAATTAGTGCCTTCAACTGTTGATACTGTCATTACTGAATGAGGTATCCAAGGTGCTGTTCCATATACAAAACACATGTTCTCAGATCTCAGGATTTCCCTACTGTCCTGTTTCTTAACCGCGGGTCCTTATATTTTGCTTAACTACATCTCCCATCATTCAACATGGAAATAGGAGGGAAAACATTCTAGTCCAGAATTGTAGTCCAGCAACATGTTTGGACAACCATTAAGAAAAAGGGAACTAGGTAATCTGAATGGCACAGATTTTCCTTCATTTGCCCAATACACATTGAAAGTACCACCAAAATGTTATGTGGGTTGGCAGTTAAAGGTATAAAACAGAAAATTTAAATACTCAAGTACATATTATTTAACAGTTATTAACAAAAACATCCCTGCGGAAGAAACCTTATGTGATGACTGAGAAAAAGAATAACTTACCTGTAACATCCCAACAATCTCCACTTTGTTAAAAAATATGAAGGAGTGAAGAGTTGACAACATGTTTTCTTCAAACACAGAGGGGGTAGGCAAAACCACATCTTGAATATATTGAACTCTGTAGGTCTGATGAATTTTTTGTTTTAGTTCTGGGTCTGATATAGGAATCACTTCTTTAAATTTAGCTGTTTTTGTCAGAAATTCCCGATGCTTCCGTTGTGTTGGTAAGGAAGGGTCATACTCTAGGCACCCAATTACGTCCATTATACAGTCCTCTGAAAACATGACCTCGAAGAGTGCAGTTCGATTTAACAGAAAGATACCCTTGATAACTTCATACAAGTGATGTAGTCCTTCAATATTTTCCAGATCTTCGCACACATGGAAAAGCTCAAAGAGTTTTTTAATGTAACCTTCATTTTCAAAGGCTACTGCAAGTTTTTCTCGACGAAGTGGAGATGGTAAAGAAGAAGCCACAACTTCAGCAATTTCTTCTAGTCGACTTAATTCACATGATGGTAATTCCAGGCCAGGAGAGGACATGTCATCAAAACGTTCTTCCTCCGATTCGTCCACTAGGTCCTGAGTGATATCCACAGAGGGGTCTTTCCCTTGAACCTTAATCCAGAAAGAGAAACACTGAAAGAATCCTGACAGAGACTACAATCACTGGTGAGTCATATTATGATTCCAACAATAATTAAAGTTTTACGTGTTTATACAAAGTAATGACTTCACTGGTAGAACTAGACCAAAATGGCTGTATTCCTGATAAATCCAGTGACATTACTCTTAGAAGACTATATAAAAATCTGCAGCTCAACAACAATAGTAAAAGACTGGATTTGGGTTGTTCATCTTCCAATGCTTTTTTCAGTTCAGTTCTGTTCAGAAAGTTCACTGAAAATAAATACTTTTTAAAATAACATTAGATTTGTGACTGTTTTTCAAGTTTAATGTGTTAAAGGGCTTGTTCACCTTTGAGATCACTTTAGTATGATGTAGATTGTAGAGAGTGATATTCAGAGACAGGTTTTTCAGTTCTTTAGCTTTTATTCAGCAGCTCTTCAATTTGCTTTTTAAGCAATCTGGTAGCTAGGGTTCAAATTACCCTAGCAAACATGCATTGATTTGAATGGAATATGAATAGTGGAGAGACTGAATAGAAAGAAGAGTAGTAAAAAGTAACAATAACAATACATATGTAGCCTTGAAAAGTTGCTTTGAATTGGTCACTCTACAACATACTAAAAGTTACCTTAAAGGTGAACCACCCCTTTAACTTCTTATGTCTTTCTGAAGCAACTGGGGGGGGGGTGTCCCCAACTATGTAAATTGTTCTAAATGACACATTAAAGGCAGAATTGATACAAAAGTTGCAAATATTCCACACACGCTGCTGAGAAATGTGTCAGTGTAGTAAATTTTAACAGTTCAGAATCTGCACCTGGATTACAGAGCTGCCAAACTGAAACACCAGAGACAGGATCATTACAACCTTATCCAGAAGGCTCTGAATTATGGAAAGGCTGTCTCCCACAGACAGCATTTTATCCAAATAATCCAAATTTTTAAAAATGATTTCTGTCCTTCAAATATAATCACAAATAAAACATTTATTTCTGGTGAACAATCTGAAAACAACCGAAAGAAAAAAATGTTTGGAAGGTAAACAACCCCTTTAATACAGAGAAGGCTTCACAGGAATGCATATATCGCCATGCAAAAATGACCAGATTTGTCTTTGGGACAAACTTAAAGAGATGGTTCACCTTTAAAGTGTTTGTTACCCTTTGAGTTAACTTTTAGGGTAGTGACACACTGGCAGATTCGGGGAGATTTAGTCGGCTGGTGACTAATTGCATGTTCTTCTAGGAGACAATCTCCCCTAACTGCCTTTGCGTGTCTTACTTTCCGCTATAATGAAAAGTAGCCTGCGCTAAGTACATGTGGCGATTCGTTTTCCAAAGTTGCCTCAACATGAGGGACAATAATGAATGGTATGGCACTTTTTTGTACAGATATTTCATAAAAACTATCATTCCATATAGTCTCTTATACATGCAGAATTTTGCAGGAATATATGAAGATTAAGGGGCAGATTTACAAAATTCACCTGAATAGATCGAAGTTTGATCGCATTTGATCGTACGATATAATAGGATGTTCGAATATGCAAATTTGGCCACTTCGATAATCAAATACCGAAAATTCGAATGATCGGATATTCGATAATTCGACCATTCGATGATGGAAGGACTTTATCTTTTAAATTTTATTCAACTGCCTACTTCGCCAGATTGAACCTACTGAACTGCAATAGAAGCCTATGGGAAGCCCCCCCATGGGATTTTTTTTCAAACACCTGCTTGAATACCATTCGTACGATCAAACGCCTTGATCGTTTGAATCGTACTAATTGTTCGAGCGTTCAAAAGAAATATTACTATTTTTTTGTGAAATCGAAATATCTGTATTCGATCGTACGATTTCATCGAGAAATCGAATATCGAGGAAAAAATTGCCTAAAACTATTCGATAAGCATTCCATTGTCAAATGCTTATCGAATTTCAAAGGAATTTTTAGGGGAATAATAGTACATCTGCCCCTAAATGTGCTTTAGAAAAAGAATATCTCACCTGGCATATTTTCTCCCAAATTTCATCACATCCAGCCTTTTCCTGAAAACTAAGAGCCAAGTCATAATTTTCTGCTTCTGACCACACTATTAGTGTGTCCTGCAAGTAAACCGATATTTATGGTTTTTAGTATCTAAGCATGAATAAATTTTTTTTTAAAAAGACACATTTACAGAGCATTGTATAAAGTTCTTCTCTTTATATTTTATGGCATTTAGCAAATTAAAGTCAAGTTTAATAATAAAAAAAAAAAAACTGTGGCGATAGATCATGTTCACAAAAGTGCCTAAATCTCAGCACTAGTCCATCTAGTGAAAATATATTTTATATTATTTTAAGGTTGATGTTTAGAAAACATCAAATGTTATTTTTTGATAAGTAAAAAGATACTAAACCCAATCGTATAGCTGTCACTCTATAAAAGCTGACAAAAAAAAAAAAAAAAAACAGAAAGCAAGAGAATTATATTTACCCAATTCACTAATGAGATTGTTGGTTCCCAGCACTGTCAGCCATCTTGTTATTATCTTAATTATAGAGGTTATTATTGTGTCATACCGACTATAAAACTACGACAGACTTGTTCAGTGCTTAGAAACAGTGCTCAAATCTTCTAACTCCGATTGCAGGATCAAAGAAAATGGTGCCATATTAAAGACAAAAATAAAATCCCATTTCTACTTTCCTTACTGAAAAAGAAGCCAATCCTAATACACCAATAAAAAAATCTGTACCATTTTTATGAAAAACACAACTGTATGCAGTGAAATACACCTTTGCTTGACTATCTCTGTGCATTGCTTTCCTGCTAGGGACCATTGTTTCTATCCATAGCAGTAACAACAAATAAAATGAAGGGGAAAATGCACTGCATACAATGAGGATTCTTATAAATATGGTACATTTTTTTTTTTTTATTAAAATATATTGTATAAAGGTTTCTTTTAAGAATATAAAAAATTGGATTTAATTTTTTTTGTCTTTACAACCCCTTGAACAGAGAGATCTTCTGGAATAATCTCTTAAAGATTATTTAGCATTTTAATGCTCCCATTGGCCCTGGAGAGCCAAGTAAACCTTACTGAGCAATACTGCTTTTAGATTACATCCCTGATCTTGCTGGACTACATGTCCCTCCATGCCTTAACCTTCATAATATGTTCAGATATGCTGAGATTTGTAGTCCAGAAACTATGTAATGCATGGTTGAGCAATGCAGTATAGAAGGGTTTAGTATTCTTTTAAAGACCAATGCTATTTGAATTTGCAAGTAAGGGTAAATATATGCATGTATAAATAAATCTATAAATAAAAAAAGTCCTTAAAGTATCCTCACTCCAATGAAAAATAGTTTTTATTTATGTATTGATATGCATCGATGTGCTTGTGTTTGTAAACCCTTTAAAATGTTCTATATGTTTATATGAATGTGACTTAAAACATAATCTGATTTGCAAACAAATGCAAAAATTAAACGAAGAAAACAGTTAAACAAATTATATTTGTTCATGCATTTATTGAAAAATAAAAATGATGATCCATTAACATATCTGCATGTGACAAAGGTAAGTGGGTCAGTATTGACTTACTTTAGCCCAGCATTTGGTGTGACCCCTTGTGCATCAATAACTGCAACTCGGAGGAATTTTAGCCCATTCCTCCACACAGAACAGCTTCAGTTCTTGAGTGTTGGTGGATTTCCTCACACGAACTGCTTAATTTAGGTCTTTGCCCAACATTTTATTTGTATTAAATTCTCCATGCTTTGCAGAGGATACCTCCTTTGTATGAGCCATGATACACATCCACAAATGTGTTTTATGTGTGATGAGGTTTCCGTGATCCCCGTTCTTTGAATAAAACAGGGTTTCTCACTAAAGCAGGCCATAGACACAAAGATACATTCGTAGAAACAGAAGGTTCGTACAATTTTTGGATCATGTGTGGAGTGTCCCGACATTTTACATACCATGGCAATCAGTAATTTAGGGCAACAGGTTAAAAGATTTATATAGGCTACTGATGAGATCTCTGTATGTATTGTCTCTCTGATTATATCAATTGCTGACTGTCACTACTATTTGTTGGACATAACTTTTGTACGATTGCGGTCTGTCAATTAATGGACAGAAAATAATCTTATTTGTTATCCTTCCTCCTTATTTTAATCTGAATGGTTAATTTTTAGATTAAACAAACGATCATGGTTGCCAAACAATAAAATATGCACTTCTATGGCCAGTTTAACACATGATTGTCATCTCTGACTAAAAACACCAGTCTCTGATTTCCCCTTCAAATTATATGATAATCCTAAAGATTCACTTACTTTAGCCACTCGCAGAAATGTTATTGTATCCATTTTATTTTCATTAAATACATGACATAGCACTTTATACTTAATTTGTTTAGCTAGGTTTGCTTTGCCTACTTTTAGGATTTGTTTGAAAATCAGATGATGTTTTAGGTCACATTCATATAAAAATATAGAAAATTGTCACAGAATGACTTACCTGCTGCTTCTGGTAAGCTGTGTTAGTATTAATTTTTGATTCCAAAAGAAGTGAGCCTGGTGAAAAAGGAAGACATAAAAAATTATTATTAGAGAAAATAGGTTAGTAAAGATATGGGACATATTGTCAAGAATGCTTAGGAATTTGAGGTTTCAGGGCAAGTTAATGGTATTGTTAGTATTCACAGCATTCTAAATAATGAGCTTTCAGAAAAACAATTAAGAAAGAAATGCATTTTTGAGTAAATGACTGTGCTGAGTATGCCTATGAAAGTTTACTAAAGTTGCACAGTATTGCACTTCATTTTCCCCATTCATAGGATTTAGTGGGGGGCGATGCCGAACAATAACTTTTAAAGCACAATGATTTTTAAATATTTACTTCTGCATCTCTCAGAATCTGAATTTCAGCTATGATATGGTTGTCAGGACAATCACACGAGGAACCAGGGAGCAGCTTGGGACTCAGAATAAAGATAAGAGCCCCCCCCCCCACACACAAAAAATAGTTTCAAAATATAAACTACAACAAAAACGATGACCAAGATAATTTTTGGACGGGCCTCACTGATCTGTAATTTCACTAAGGTTGCCCTCAGTTCTGAGTTGGTTCACCTGTAAACTGCTTAGGGCTAGTCCAGACGAGAAGATTCAGGGAGATTTTTCGCCTCGCGACTAGCTCCCCGAACCACCCCCCCCCGCCTTCCAACTGCTTCAATGAAGAATTGCCTGCGTTTTCCAAAATCATTCGAAATTGTCTACAGAGGCAACTTTGAACGACTTCGGGAAAAAGCAGCACCGCGTGTGAATAGGAGCAGGCAATTCTTCACTGAAGCAGCTGGAAGGCAGGGGGAAGCGGTTCAGAGAGATAATCTTCTCGTCTGGACTAGCACTTATAGGTTCCTATTATTTATCATTGTTTTCCTTTAAAGTGGTTGTTCACTTTCCAAACCTTTTTTTCAGTTCAGTTGTTTTCAGATTGTTCCCCAGAAATAAAGACTTTTTTCAATGACTTTTCATTATTTATTTTTTACTCTGGCAGCTCAGTGATTCAGGTGCAGATTCTGAACTGTTACAAATTTGCAACATTTAGTCGAGACATTTCTCAGCAGCATCTCTTAGCAACCATTGTATCAATTCTAACATGAAACCCAGAGATTCTGCTCAAAAGTGACAAAGATAAGAAATGTATCCATTAAATGTATGAATTTAGAACAATATTAGAAAATCTAACAATATTAGAAAAATGGTCACAAATAGAAAATAACTGGAAAAAGTCATTCATTCTGAAGATCTATATGAAACGAACTAGTTGTTTGAAGGTGAACAACCCCTTTAATATGGTCAGTGAACATTTTGTCTATCAAAATAACAGGTAAACAAAATTGAACGCGTTGAAAGCTATTTTACAAAACACAAGCATGTTTGATGCTATATTAGCAATGTGTGTAACTTGTTTTATAAATCTATATCTATTATTCCTATGGGATTTTTAGATTTGTGTTTATCAATGGAGTGCACCATTTGGTAAATATGCTTTTAAAATCCCATGGGAATGAATAGAAAGTGAGTGCATTTCATTATGGGGAGTTCTAAATTCACTCCTGATGCAAGAGTGCTAGATGATCTGTCATTACACATGGGCATCTATGCATTTTCTTTGCATTTTAAATACATACTAAGCATACAAGCTAACCAATTCTATTTTATTCTGCCTGGCTTGTTTTTAGACATTATAGCTGCCTTCCATTGAGTATTCTTCACCTACACTCAGAACTTATAAAAATAGGGTAATACATAAAGTTAAAACTAAAAACAAATGCCTACATGCTGGCTGCACCATAATATAAATACAAATAAGATAGAATGATCTAAAAATTAGCAATGCATTTGCCATTTTTTTGGTATTTTCTCTTAGCACACTTGTACAGGACATGTTTACATGGCCTGTGCCATTACAGGTCTTCAAACTAGATTCAAAATAGGTCCTGGCATTCCTAGTACACCAGCCCACTTAATAGTCACTTTCTATGGCAACTTACAGCAGCCCCTCTGGCATTTGCCAGAACCCACAGATTGCCAGTCTGGGCCTGAGTAGGTTGGATACCAACAAGTATCAGCTAGCGTGTGGCCATCACTCATTTCTCTGTAGGCCTGGATTTTGGCATATGCAGGAGGGGCTGCAGTGGCGTAACTATGCCCTAGGGGCCCCGGTACAGGATGGGCAGTTGGGCCCCCCTGTCGGACCCCTACCTCTATAAATCCGAGGCTGGAGTGTTGATGACATGTGTGCTGTAAAATTTCCCCATAGATAACTTCTATAACCATTTTCATCTCTCTGATGGGCCCCAAGGGGGTGGGGGCCCTTGTGCAATTGCACCCTCTGCACCCCTAGTAGTTACGCCTGAGGGGCTGCTGTAAAATGTCATTGGTAGTCACTACTCAGTGGGCTGTTTGGGGCTCTGTGTAGTTGAACTGCCAGTCCCATTATTGAATCCCAGTCCAGACGTGTTTCTCAATTTAAGGAGAGTGAAAATAGGCAACATGAAGGTAATGGACATAACAGGCAGCTCTGACCTGCAGCCTCCAGCACCTGCTCAACTAGTGCAACTTCCAGCAGCAGCATTAGATGTTGTGTCAGTAGCTGAACAAGTCCAGGAGGGCTGCAGGCTGGACACGTCTTGTGGTTGTGTGTGAGACTGGAGATAAACGTGTTATTTACCGTCACTCTCGGCCCTCACTAGGAGGGACATGCCCTTGAGCCTCTCCACATAACCTGAGGACACATGCCCCGTGCCCCTGTCATCCCACTGGCGGTCTTCATTCAGGGTATAGACCTTCACCCTCCGCCGAGTGTCAGTCATCCTGTCGCCTCTGTCCTCTCGGAGGCCGGATCCCCGGGCTTTCCTGACACCCGTGCCCCGCTGAATGGGGCCCGATCCTCGGGCTTTCCTATTACCGCTTCCTCGATGAACACGAGCCAGGCCTCGCCCTTTCCTGACACCCGGAATCCAAGAAGAGCCCAAACGTCGGACTTTCCGGACACCTGTAACCCGCCGCAGAGGAGGTCCCGGCCTTTGGATTTTCCGTAATCTCTTGCCCAGTTGAAAAAAGCCCGATCGTCGGGCTCTCCTGGTACTGCTACCCCGGTCCGTAGGACCCAACCCCCGGCCTCTCCTCAGCCCCGTCGCTGCTACGTGCGTGACGCGCTCCAGCGAGCTCCGTATCCACAGGGCCTGTTCCCCGTGCGGCCTGTTCCCCTCGTATTCCCGCCTCCAGGCCGAGACTCCCCTGGCTTTCCCGCGATCTCACCTACGGACCTTCCACACTGGGCCCAGCCTCCGGTCTTTCCAAAGCCAGTCGCCGCTCTTTGCGGAGCTTACAGAACTCCCCCTACCGAGCGAAACCTCGGCTCCAAGGTCGCAGTCTATACGCGCCGAGCTGCCTTCATGCCTACCCGGCGGGCGACAGGGCGAACAATAGCCCCAGGGCCCCCTCAAGGCTGGCGCCAACGGCGAGGAGGAGTCCGGGCCTCGAGTACCACACGTTTCCGCGTCCCTCCCGCTTGCTCTCCGCTCACTGCCGGTGTCCCCGCCCTCTGTGCCCGTGCCTGGCCCAGTATGTCATTCACAGCGGCGCCGCCAGTTCCTCCGCCGTGTTTTCTCCTCCCTCTCTCAGTCAGTCACCCCTGGGGTCACACAACCCTCACAATAGGGGTACGCACGCAATGAGCAGCCGGGCGTGTTTGTGAGCAGAATATCGCTACTCCATGAGCAAAGTCACCCTTTTCTGTTGGAATCAGGCAACTATACGTCTTGAGGAGCAGTGGGAACTTTCACTCCAGCTAAATTGGGGTGTCACGTTTTCCAAAGTCAATTCTGTGTGTGTGGCAGCACTTACATTCCTGCTTACTAACACATCATTAGAAATACAAATCAGTCCGTTTGTTAGAATGTTTTTTTTCTTTTGTGGTATTATTTATTTTTTTTAGAAATGTTAATATTCAGGAAACTGATAGACACCGAACTGTATCGTCACTCGTCGTGGTTTTTGTGCTTTTATTTGGTAGCCTACCAAAGTTCATTTTATGCCTCAAA
>CM044446.1:62941259-62953462 GCA_024363595.1 Xenopus borealis
TATTTGTGATGTCCAAAGATCACACTGATTGTAGACAACTTTACACTTTGTGACTGACAGGATTTAGGCAGAGGATCAGGCACAAACTGCGTGAGCAGATGAAGACACAGATGAAGAAAAATCCACAGATAAGGCAATGGTCAAGGGTGGCAATCAGGCTGTTAACCAGACAAGCTTGGAAACCAGATTTGTTCAATGGATATAAAAGTATAGTTCCATTATCTGGAAACCTGTTATTCAGAAAGTGCAGAATTACGGGAAAGGCATCCACCATAGACTCCATTTAAATCACATTTTTAAAAGTTATTTCCATTTTCTCTGCAATAATTAGGGATACACCAAATCCTTTTTTAGCAGATTTGGATTCAGCCGAATCCTTGTGTCTGGCTGAACCTATTTGAATCCTAATTTGCATATGTGAATTAGGGGCAGGGAGGGAAAGCAAGTGACTTTTCATCGCAAAACAATTTGCATATACAAATTAGGATTTGGATTCGGTTTGACATTCGGCTGAATCTTTCACAAAGGATTCAAGGATTTGGCTGAATCCCAAATGTTGTGAATTATGGAATCTTTGTAACAATAAATTTCAAGTTTTAATCGATACCGGAATCTGCCTGGTGCTCCGTACAGGTTATGCTGAATCCTCTGCAGTCCATTAGTGATATTCATTGACTGGAATAAGAGTGAGTCGAATTGTTTTGCAGATTTACAAATGATAAAAGAGTACATTGTACTTGATACCAACAAATATATATTTAATATTAATTGTATCCCTTATCAGGTAAACCCTAAATCCCAAGTATTCTGAAAAACCAGTCCCATACGTGTACACAGGTCTGGACTGGGATTCAAGAACACGGTGGTCCAAAAAAACCTACAGGCCCAATAATAGTGACTGTCTATGGCATCTTACAGCACACCCTCTGGAATTTACTAGAAACCACAAATTGCCAGTCCAGGCCTGCTTGTATAATAATATCCGTGCACATATGGCTGACTTTACACAAAGGCAGTGGTGTAAATATAGAGGTAGCCCTGTAAAGACAGGCAGAGGCTTGGGTCATGAGAAACATGCATTTGTTGGAGGTGTATAAAAAAAATTGCTGGATTGCATGGGGTTACAATACAGCTCCTTCGTGGCACACCCATTATTAAAACTACTACCTGCACTGGCGGTGCAAACCTTTCTGACCGCAGGGTCCTCACAGTAATGTAAAGGTTATCATGGAGCCACACACATGCACTTATATACAATCAGGGAGTTCTACTCATTTATAATGACCACCTGCAAATCATTGTTTCTGCAGGAGCAATCCACCCTTGGTCAGAATGCTAAATGCATTTGTAAAGCAAATCAGTTCCTACATTCCATTCCCAGAGC
Source organism: Xenopus borealis (assembly GCA_024363595.1). Lineage (NCBI taxonomy): Eukaryota > Metazoa > Chordata > Amphibia > Anura > Pipidae > Xenopus > Xenopus borealis. The sequence continues at coordinate 62,942,644 of CM044446.1, forward strand.
CTCTCATTGTCCGATTAGTCCATAGTGAAATTTGTAATCCAGAAAGAAGTCAAGGTCACCACAAAACGTAAGTGATAAAGGTCTATATGAATTAACCATGTATGTAGTAACTATAGTGATTATTTATAATGTGCACAAGAAATAATGGTGGGGACTGAAACACTGTCAAAGGTAAAGTTAACAGTCCTGCCGATAGTACAAAAAAAACATCTCTAGTCTAGTAGCATAGATGTGCTTTGCTCTTGCTGTTTGATCCTGATGAAGAGTGGGTTGAGCCCCAGAAACCACTGATGTATAGGTGGTCGTAATAAATGGAGTGAACACCCCAACTGCATATAAGAGTGTGTGTGCAGCTCCATCTTAACCTTTAGGGCCCTTACACATGGGCGTTTGTGACCTGTGCTCCCCTGCGTTCCGTTTGGCTGCGTTCAGCCGCAGGGGAGCGCAGGTCTAGACGAACCAAATACTTTTCCATGAGGTTGTACCCACAAGACGCGTGTAAGCGCTGTGCAACGTGCTGCGTCTGAACCTGCGTTCGATGCTTACACGCGTCTCGTGGGTACAACCTCATTGAAAAGAATGAGGTGCATCTATACCTGTGTTCCCCTACGGCTGAATGCAGGGGAGCACAGGTCACAAATGCCCATGTGTAAGGGCCCTTAAACTGCATGGGGTTACACCCATGCACAGTGGATCACACGTGTAACAGCTTCACAAGAACCTCAAGAATTCATTCTTGTACAATGAGACGCAGTATTCGCCATGAGCTTTTTGACAGCCCCTAAACGCTTCACAAAAATAGTTATACTTTTTAACACCTTTGCAATTTGCTTTATATAGATTTTTTATGAATATGTACATTAATAACTAGCTATTTCACAATCCACATCAGTTTTCACCAAGGGGTGCTGTGCTAGCAAATCAGGGATTAACTGAAGATGCAGGTGGCTCCTCCAAAAAGAAACAACTCTGCATATCCATTGGTCTGCACTGTGCTCTTTTGTGGTTTAGCTAATAGCTGGAAAATCAACCCCCCTGCCATGAATGATCAGCTTGCGCACCAACTTTCTCTTGTTTAGATCATTTGCACAGAGATCACAAATAGTAGATGAATATACAGTAGGTAGGGATTGTCAGGCCACCATACATGTACTAAGGATAATGTCACATGGGCTGAAACTCAGCCTGCTGAAAAACGCAGGCTGAGAATCAGTCACTAAGTACTGTAGTAATCAGCCCCCTTTCTTACGTTCTCTGGGACCCATCGTCCAGACACACATGGCTGATTTCAGTGCCAAAAAGCAAATACTCACATTTTGGTGTCAACATCCACTGCCTGTGCCTTGGCTCAGACCAATGCAGTGGTTCAAGGTGCAGGCAAGGTAATGGGCTGATAGCTGCATAGGGGCTGATCCTAGGCCTGCATTTTCAGCTGGCTGAGTTTCAGCCTCATGTGGCATGTATTGTTACAGCTGGCACTCGCACACCCTTAAAGTGTAACACGATACCTGGTGCTCTTTGGTAGAGGCTCGGCCACCTCAATCCAATGTAGAAGTGAGAAAATCTGCATTAAACGTGCAAGGTTTTCCTTGCTTGCTACAACCTGTGTGCATTGGATTTTCTCGCTTATGTATTGTTACAGGCACGAGTAGCTGGTACTGGGTCCTGACAGTGTTCTGAAATGGCCCAGATATTTTCCTCTGGATCAACTAACAGTTAGGCAGGTTATATATAGACTTAAAAGGCTGAACTTGATGGATGTGTGTCTTTTTTCCAACCTAACTTACGCTGCAAGTAAGGAAATCTAGTTTATGTCAGGTCACCAAGATGACTCCAAATCAGAGTACTTATAAAAGCAAAATATGTAAAAAAAAAAAAATTTGGGTAAAGATCCACTATAATTACAAATCATTTGTAAACATTTTCAGTTGATCCTTGCTTCCAGAACATTGTCACAAACCTTCCAAATGTTTTTAACTGGGGAAATTTAAAGGGAAACTGTCATGGGAAAACATGTTTTTTTAAAAACTCATCAGTTAATAGTGCTTCTCCAGTAGACTTCTGCACTGAAATCCATTTCTCAAAAGAGCAAACAGATTTTTTTATATTCAGTTTTAAAATGTGACATGGGGCTAGCCATTTTGTCAATTTCCCAGCTGCCCCTGGTCATGTTACTTGTGCCAGCACTTTAGAAGGAACTGCTTTCTGGCAGGCTGTTGTTTTTCCTTCTCAATGTAACTGAAAAGAACACAGTGGGACATGGGTTTTACTATTGAGTGATGTTCTTAGATCTACCAGGCAGCTGTTATCTTGTGTTAGGGAGCTGTACCTTCCCATTGTTCTGTTGTTAGGCTGTTGGGTGGGGGAAAGGGACTGGGTGATATCACTCCAACTTGCAGTACAGCAGTAAAGAGTGATTGAAGTTTATCAGAGCACAAGATTTTCGCATGAGTCAAGTTTGTGTCCACAAATGGCCACTACTCACAATGTCCACAAAATAGTGCCTGACTGCTTGTTATGATTGTGTAATTGCAAGACTGAAGGGAAAATTATTTAAATCACTTATATAGTTTAAGTAAAGTTTATTTTTCTTAAGTAACATGATAGCAAACAGTGTCATAATTAAATATGACTGGACCCCACAGCAAATAATTTTTCAGGCCCTCAAAATGTCTAAGGGTTAACCAGTTTTACCAATATTTATTAGAATTGTATATGAATGAGGGCCTTGTGGGGCCCCTATGCCCCCTGGGCCCCCTTCCAGCTGCATGGCCTGCTTCTCCTGTAGTCACACCCCTGATTGCAAACATTTTAGAGCACGGGCTCACTGAGTGAATCATCCACTTTCCTCAGCCTGCATTTTTTACACCGACAGAGGGTAGCGAAACCCCATTGACAGGCACAGCATCAGCTTGTGTGGAGTTACACTAATAAAATTTCAGTGCAAAAATCCAAACTTTTTGTGCCATGTTTTCTCAGTGCAGCTCTACACAGAGAAATAAAAAATCCATGTAGATGACAGTAGATGCACTATCCTCTGCCTGCATACAGAGTGGAGGGAAGCAGAAGATGATCTGCTATGTGTGCCCCTGCAATAAGAATGAGAGGTCACATTTACAGTTAAATGTCATAATTCTACAGTGGAAACAGTTGTCATTGCTTTCTAGTTTCAAATATGCGCACACACTTTTTGATATGTCCACTAGATGTCAGCTGTGTTCAAACTTTGCTCTTTGAAACTGGATGTCCGTATTTAGGACCTTTAATTAAAAAATACTATAATCTAAATTAAATGTTTTTTTGTTAAATGGAATGGAATGTTTAATCAAGCTTGCTAGGCAAATTATCAAACTGTATTATAATAACAGTAAATCATACAGCTCTTAGATATAGTACATCAAAATCAAAAGCCAGCTCTAAAGCAGGACTGCACAAATCAATTTAAACCACAGGATGGAGCAAGAATAACAGAAATCAGGTTGTGTATTGTTGTGCCCTGGTTCAGAAGAGATAAAAAAAACTTCCTTCAGACCTTGTATCATTTGTAAACTATATGCAATTTGTATTATCTAGTTATGTGCTTGGAATTCATTCCCAGGATTCCTTTTGTTTATTATCTAGTCCGTCACTTTGGGGAAAATTCATTAAAGGGCAAAGTGGATGTCGCTAGAGAAAAAGGACAATCCGAAAGGGATATTGCCAATTTACTAAAAGGTGTAGAGGACAATTCACTAGCGAAAGAGCTAAAGTCATTAAAAAGACAAAATGCTGGTGTGTTTTCATCTTAAAGTGGGAGTGTGTTTAAAAGTTGTAATTGTTAAATATATATATATATATATATATTTTTTTTTAACCATTTGAAGCTCATGCCACATTTGTTTTAGGGTGGGCTCATGTCTAGGACATTAGAGGATCTCTTGTGTCTGTATTTTGCGACCTTGGACATTTTTAATTAAAAGTGGCCACTTCAAGCAATTTCACCAACATCACTAACAAAGTGGAAAACGCCCTGTCATACTTACCACAATTTTCTTTTCCCAGCTATCCTCCATGGCAATACAATATAAATTTAGCAGTAGTGTGCTGCCATGGAGATTGCTGGGAAAATATAAATGACCTATATGTACCTGCCCTATTTAAATTTACGTTTGTTAACTAAGTTTCGCTACTAAAAAACTTACGCAAGCAAAATGCCCACACTGATGAATTTTCACTGGCAAAACTTCGCCATCGTTCAGCTGCCAAGACTTGACTACTTATATATGCAGCACATTTCTACAATACATTAATAATACAAACAGAGGGAATAGAATAAAACAATCCAGTTAAAAGATAAAAGCATAAGTGGCACGTGTTCAGCAGGAAGCAGGTCCCTGTGGATGGGTACAAACAAGGTAATAAGTGCAGCCATCAACAGCAGTTGTAGTTTTAAAGGAAAAGTTCACCTTTAAGATATTTAGTATGTTAAAGAATAGCTAATTATTTGCAACATTTCAATTTGCCTTCATTTTTTATTTCTTATAGTTTTCTTTTTTTTAGAATTTACTTTCTTCTTGTACCTCTTTTCAGCTTTCCAATGGTTAGAAATCTATTGCTCTGTGAAGTTACAATTTTATTATTTTTAATTTTTATTACGTATCATTCCATTTGACCCCTCCCCAGTCTCTCATTCACACCACTGCCTGATTGCTAGGGTAAACTGGACCCTAGCAACCAGACTGCTGCCAAAAATATAAACTAGAGAGCTGCTAAATAAAATTCTGAATCATTTAAAAACTACCACAAATAAAATGGGAAATATCTCAAATACCACTGATTACATCATGAGCTTCACGATACAAGTTAATGGAAAGTAAACGACCCCTTTAGGACAGAATAAGATACCATGCTAATGTCCAAGAGGTGAGGGATGATTCCTTTTAGAAGAAATTCAGGGATAAGGAGCAGCAGTAGAGAAATTTGTAACATGGAAGCAGTTACGTGTGGTTTTAAAAACAGGTGGAGGCTCTGAGAGAAGATGACTAGGAATTTTCGAGGCCACAATTAAAGTGAAGGGATTCAGGGGCGATCCCGGGATTGCTGCTGCGTTATAGCACTCTCTGCAGTAACAGAGTGTATTTCCGTTTTAAAAAAAAAAAGGAAATTTGCCTGATAGCTAAAAATGGAAAGGAGTGCCTCCAACTATGCAAGAGATACCTAACAAACTATGGTTGGAAATAGAGATGGAGATACAGCACTACTTAATAACCTCTGCATACTTGAAAAAGTAAGGTTTATATCTATTCAGAGAAGGTCTGTTACATATGCTATAATACTACTATTATTTGTTGGCTATTTGTTAACGAACAAACTCAAACGGCAGATGTCCCTTCCCCACTACCTTGCCCTTCCCACCTCCATATCTATTTACTTGTTTGCCCATTTAGGCCTTATAGTTTATAAAACATCAAAATCACGGCACACTTTAAGAATCACTAGACAATTGTATAAGAATAACTATACCATTATTTACAATATACAGATGGAAAGACAATATACATTCTGTTAACTAATGTGTTGAATAAAATGAATAAGCACAAAGTTAGAAAAGAACTTTAAAGTTACCAGAGGCAGTGTTTTTCCGCCCCTGGTAAATGGTCACTCGCTGCCACCTGAGGCAAGGTTACAGCAGCCTTGGCTAGATAGGAAATAGTTATAGATCTTTGCAGTTAGACAGAAGTATCAGGCCCTAGGGTTGCCAACTGTTCGGTTTTCACATGGACAGCCCAGGCTGCCCAGGCTATCCAGGTGAAAACTGCCTGTCTGGATTTCCAAATTAGGAATTGCTATTCTCCATGCCATAAAATAAGAACTACCCCCTAAATAAGAAATGCCCCTAGATAGTCCCTGCTTCCTACCTGCATAGTGCATTACTCAAGAAAGGGTCCCTGGACCGCATGCTCACTCATTAATAAAGTAGTGCGGTGGAGCTCATGGACACCATCTTCTATGTCTTCAGTTTTCTTCAGATCCTCTTCCCCTCGGCAATTCACAGAACTTTTCTGCGCATGTGCACTTGGTACAAACACCAGACATTCCCTTACAGAAGGCAGTGAAAGTGGCATCCTGTACCTCAAATGCTATTGTACTGTTTGTTTGGGCCAAGGGCTCAAATGCATCATCAATACTCACCAGGTGCTCTGGTAGATTCTCAGTTTGGAGATATAAACTGTGATCTGATTTTTTTGGAGGATGGTCTGTTGAAACCGGCACCCTACTTTATATACAGATCCAAGTTGTTGAATGGTATGGTCAAATTCCCCCTTTTCTGTTTTTTTCTATTCCACTTTGTAATGGAATTAGCAATTTCATTATCAGTTTATTGACTAGTATCTGACCATGTACTGATTTGATAAAACTGTTGGAGTATAGAGTGTAAACGGGTTCTTCAACCTAACATATCCTTTATAGATCTTGCTCTGGAGGTCATATATATTTTAAAGTGCTGTAAGGATCCCTTTTTTATTTTTAGAAGTAACCCAGTAGAGCTTGGGCCATATATTATTATAAATATACAAAGGGGTTGAGAACTGATCAATTAACATTGCCTTTCCCCATGTGTTTAAGTAATTCAGTATGTGCAGGTGAAACATTTTCATAAGCATGGGTTTAGTTAGGAACAGGCACATTGTCACACCACATACTGTATGTTTCTAGGAGTATGAATGCATTTGCTGAGCCACAGTACAGGAGACCAATACAATCCCAGGTAAATCACAAATATCTATTGAAGCAATATCTGCATAATGCTATATTACATTTAAAAAAAAAATTTGTGGACATAAAAGGCACTTTAATTTTATTTCATATTCAGTACTTTTCTGTTGATAACTTTTGACGCACACAACTAGTCATAAGAGCTGCAATGCATGAGGCCACATTGTGGAATGTTTACTGAAGATTGTTTAATACAGACTTTGTATTCCTCCCAGTAATTCCCACTGAGAATCTGGTTACCTAAGCCTCGTGCCTTGCTTCCAAGCATATAATAAAGGTTCAGCTGTTCATATTACTGTGTATCCGGGATTCATGATGTCACAGACCTTTGGCATGACATTCTTTCCTAATCACCTCTGTCTACATATAGTTTTATTGAGATTTTTATTAACAAAAGCTTGGCAGTAAAATCACTTTTGATTGCATAATTTGTAAATATTGCACACCCAGGTAATAATTCTGCCCAGCCAGTAGGAGAAGGAACAACAGGAAAAGCTTTTTTCTCTGTGACTGCAGAGAAACAGAAACAGGCAGGGGTGCCACATACAGGGAAGTTGGCAAGAGCACTGGACAACACTGGACTTTTCAGCCAATTTGCCATTCACAGCACTATATACTGGGTCTTTCATTCTAATGGCTAAACCATGGCAGGCTTCCATTTATTTTTATATATTTCTAAACCATATACAATAATGCCATATTTCCCCTTTTATGTCCAACAAAATAGATGTTTGCTGAAAACCTATACACAACTGAGACTTTTGTATACGACACAGAGAAGAATCTCATTTCTGCAGGGTTGTTCTCCCTCCCTATTCAGTTCCCAACTGTGCAATCCATTTTCACTTGCTCTCTTACCTGCATACCTAGAAGTCTAGTAAAAACAGCCCACCCACCAAGCTGTCCATTTGGCTGCACATTAGCCAACCCACCTACCACCTGCAAATCAATCCACCCCTCAAACAGTTCTTGGTTTCCTTTGACACATCAGTTCTGGACTGGGATTCCAAACAGGCCCTGCCATTTCAAGTATATATATATATAGGCCCAAAAACTGGAAAAAGGCTGTCAGAGTAAACACTTGAGATTGTGTGCACTCATGGCAATGAGCATGATGGGTTGTATGTGCACAAAATAGCCTGTGCTCACAAGGACCTAGGGCACAGGTCTAACTTGGCCTGGCACTGTTCACCAGACACTGCTCTGGGCACCTCTAGGCCAGCCCACAGCCTTAGGGCTATGGCACAGGACATTAGAGTATATAACTGAATAGAATGTATCAGAGACTCCATAACCTAATCAAGATCTCTCTTTATTTAAAGTGATTACATTATTTTTTTTTTTACCAGACTCCAAAACGTTTTTCTCTTATCCACTAAACTCTCCCTCTCATGGATTTTTTACCTGTTTACACACTTCTGAACACACCATACTTCCCCTTCCTTTATCAATCTAACAAAACGAACTCAACTTTATTAACATATGGAAGGGAGGGACATACTACTTTGCATTAAGGCCTCTATAATAATCATCAGCAAGAGCCTCTTCAACAATGTACATGATTTATAATAGTGTGTTTTTTTCACAATCTATCCATAGGTTATTTGAGTTTTACCTTCCGCATTAAGGCAACTATCTTTGGTACGTTCTAATCACTTGCTGCAGATCACATGGACTGGCATAACTGAGAGTCCTAAATTACCCAAGGCACACATGATTTTGTGGAGGTGATTAATATACCACATGTGTCCAATGCCCTATTGTCATTTTTGGGATTTTTTCAGTCCCATCTATATGAATGGAAGTAAATAGCAGTAAGGCTTGCATTCTTATCCTGCATTTGCATTTTATCTCCTCAAACCTTCAACTATCCTGATGACTGCTCCCTTTCCTGCAGCACTACTTCTTATACTTCCACAATTCCTAGCCCACTGTTTTGTAATACAAAGAATAATTTCCTGCCACTGCTACCTTACTCTTTATCCCCCACAATAGATTTCTGCTGCCTGTAACCTTCTTCGCCACCCAAACATTAGTGCTGCTTTGAGTTTCTTTGGAACAATAGTGGGGTGATTGTTACACCAATAGTTCTATGTATCTATAACCTTTTTATGACCCAAATCTACTCTACCAGCTTGAGAAAGACCTGCTGTAGTCTGAAATGAGGCTGCAGTTTTAGGATATATCAAGGTAGGACACGTGTTTGCATGCACCACAGCTACTTAAGGACAAGTTGAACACTGGAATTATGACCCATAGCAGCAAAGGGTTAAGGCTTTTTAACAGTACAGCTGATTCCTCCAAGACAGGGAGAATTTGTTTTGTCAGCTGTGCATTACTAAATCAACATACTAACAAGACCTGGTTTCCTTTACCTTTGCTCATTTGCTCAGGGGTATTGACTTCACTCCAACCAGAAGCTGCACTTTAGCAGTTCTGCGTCAGACTTGGCCGACTGGACACCGGGAAAAAAACACTTCTGGTACTTAGGTACTCCACCGCAAATAAAAGTAATGCATCACTCCATGCTTATGTGCACGGGGGTGGCCGCAAGTGTAGGAAATGTGATGCAGTGTGCAAGCAAGTGTAAGGAACTGGGTGGATATAGATTGATGGTGAGAGGAAGAATTTGAGACTGGGTGGAAGACCTTGGGGTCTCTCACTTGTTTCTAAATTTGCCAGCAGTTTGTCTTTTGTTTTTGAGCAATGTGAAATAAATCCACAAGAAATAAGCCCAAAACTGCACATCTTAAAACATGACATTTTGCACACATTGCAACCAATACTTACATTGTAATCTCTACAGGGCAGAGACCTCCTTCCTACTGTCTCTTACCAAATGGCACTTAAGCTCTGTGTGTATCAGGATATAAGCTCTATGTACTGTGTATATTTCTTTTATTTATTATGTTCCTTGTCCTCCTTGTGTGTACTTTTATACATTGTATAGCCCTGCAGGTCCTTACAACACTTTACAAATACATGAATTTACCTTCAAATGATAAATTTCACCTGAAGGTGAAATTGCATTATGCATAGTTCTTCCCATGGTAGAGCATGCTGTTCCTTAATTGCTTCACTACGTAGTCCTATAAATATTTTCTCAGGTACGAGAATTGCTAAGAAGCTTTATTTGTAGGTAGTGTTTAGCTTCTCTTTATCAGCACTGTGGAATACTGTATATATTTGTCTCTGTTCTTTAATCAGCTGTATGCTTTATGAAACCAAAAGAATGGCAATAGACCTTGAGTTACGAGACTGAGGCTTCTGGGTCGTATTTCAGGTTGGTCTAGTAGACTCCTCTTAAATTGGTTTTAATAGCGTTGTTCAATCATTCACCCCAATAATGCACTGGGCCCACCACCCCAATAATAGAACCTGGCCTGTCCCCCCCCCTTCTGCAAAAAATCTTTGGAGAGGAACACAAAGAAACTCCTGCCATGCCCCCCAAAATTGTTGCCCACTCCCAGCCCAACTCACACTGTAGTTGGTAAGAGCAGCTGGGGAGAGGGGTATTTCTAATGACTGTAGGGGAAGCAGATGCCACAGTCCGGGCCCCCCTTCTCTGGGGTCCCTAGAAGCCTATGCAATTGGTGGCTCCGTCTAGAGTTAGGCCTCTGGGTTCAAGGCTGATTTTAGGGAAGGATAGAGAGAGTATTTACCTTGGATGAAAAAGGTATACATCAGGGATGTATTCATTTAGTATTGACAGGGTTCATAGCAAAAATACTTTCAGGGCCATATATTTAAAACCCCCTAAACCCTGATTCTTTACTGCTTATTGCCATATCAACTATTATATTGCTGCTCCTATGCTGTTAATATCTATCTATGCCTGAAACAGCTCTTAATACCCATAAACCCTTGGTTAATACCACTATAGATTTATGCTCAACACAGGTAAATTACACCATTTTTTTAACATCAAAATTAATTGATGTCATCGATCACCATAGCCAATTATGTATTTGCTATTTGACTATATGGTACAGATAAACACTTACATAGCTCACATCTCTCTTGTGAAATGCCCCCACAAACATTTAGGGGCAGATTTACTAAG
>CM044446.1:62970265-62987943 GCA_024363595.1 Xenopus borealis
TAGAATTGGCCGTTGTATAACATAATAAAAGTTACCTTAAAGGTGAACCACTCCTTTAAATAGATTGTGATCTAGCCATGGGCTTTTTTTCAGACTTACTACTCTTTAAGCAAAACAGCCGAGAGAAGTAAATGACTTGACAAACCAGGTCTAGATTATCTAACTGAAGCCATGGAGTTAGCTGACTTCTATGTAATCGTTTGTAAATGCAATGCACGGGACTAATAGCTGCCCTTATCAGGCGTGCAACTTTCCTTTGCTTGAAAAGAAACGACTATAATTACTGTCATTTTCCCCCTAAAACCTAGCATAACTGTTTATTTAATTATCTGTAACAGATATGGAACCTGTAACTCAGAATGCTTGGGATCTGGTTATTTTCTGGATAAGGGGTCTTTCTAATATGGATCTTCTACTTAAATATCATTTAAAAATTAAAACCATTGGAATTTTTTTCCTCCAATAGGAATTCATTATATCTCAGCTGGGATCAAATACATGGTACTGTTTTAATACTACAGAGGAAAAAGGGAATCTATGGAAGATGGCCTTATTATAATTCAGATACAATGCATGAATTTATATAGTGAACATGTTTTGTACAAATACTAAAAAATACAACCCCCCCCTAAAATTGTTAGTGCATTGTTAAGGCTATGGCATGTGGCACAATGGCAGGCGTTTTTACCCCCTGACAAGTAATAGCTGCACAATGGAATACCTGACTATTATTTCAGAGTTGTACTGGGACAGAAAAAAACCTGCCAACACAGACCTTCCTCCAATCACGGCCACAATAGGACAGCAATGAAAAAATCTGTGCGGCGGGGGTAGGATTACGGCATCTGGACGAGTGACTGGGGCAGGGGCCCCTAAGGAGGTGTGGGGGCCCCTGAGCTGGTAGCCTGGTGGGCCCCAGACTCCCCAGTCTTTTTTTTTATTATTGAAATCAGGTATTTTTATGCTTAGAAACCAAAATGTTTGTTGGGCTCAATAAGCCATAAAGCTTTGGTCTAGAAATATGTAGTAACAAATCAATATGGACATTGTACAAGGTTTCAGTGTTTCCATATAGATGTGTGACAATTGTTATCTTACACTAACAGTCAGTTCCTGTACAGTAATGCACAAAGCTGAAGGTCCTTTTGCTACAGAATGAGTTAACCTAGCTTGGAGTGTGTCTGAGTCAGAAAATCAGATATACATGCCAAGTACAATGGGAACAGAGCAGTTAAAGAACAGAGAAAGTCAGAACATACTTATGGAAAGTGGTGTAGAGGAGTTTGGCAGGTTCTGTGCCTTGAGAATTTGTAACTGAATCCTGCTGTTTATTGCTTGAAAGCAGGTCCCAACCTGGAGTTCAGCCTGACAGACCTGCACAAAGCAACAGATAGGCTGTGTCAGGGTAAAAATACAAACAAAAGGGTCTTTCATAGCAAATGATACACATTCACTGCTGCCCTGCTGCTCACCCAGTATTGAAACCTGCAGGAATAATGAAAACACCAGCTTTTTGTAAAAGCCCACTTCTGCCTCTCTCTTGTTGAATAACTCAAAGGGATACTGAGCAGAAATCCATTTCCATGGAACATGACTAGGGACAGGTGGGAAATTGATAAAATGTCCAGCCTCATGTCAGATTTCAAAATTGAATATAAAAAAATCTGTTTGCTCTTTTGAGAAATGGATTTCAGTGCAGACTTCTGCTAGACTATTAACTGATGCCTTGTAAAAAAAAAAAAGTTTCTTGATGTTACTGTTCCTTTAATAATTTTATTCTGCAGAAATTGGGGAAAAACATGCACTCAAGCTTCAGGACTCTGAGGTCCCTTCTTCAGGCATACATGTATAGATCTGTGGGCCTTTTAATTGGAATTCTCCCTTAGTAAGGGTGTGACCAGTACAAAGACTGTGCTGTGTCACAAAAAGACATATCCATGCCAAAGTCTCTTTCTGTGGCTTAAAATTCACCAAGCCAAAATATTTTCATGAGAAAATGATTTGAACAGTTTTCAGTAGGTGTATTTCCTTTGGTTTATTGTGTGGCGGTGCAGTCATATTATTCCTCAGTTCCTGCCCTGTTTGTTCTACAACCAATCCACCTATGGGAAACAGTGCACATTGTCATGTACATTCCGAAAAAAAGCTATATGAGTTATGTTAGTTATGTGAGTACCTCCAACAATAATTAGTTAGTGACTAACTAACTAGTTAGTCACATAACTTTTTTTTCGGAATGTTGTCATGGACTTGCACCCTGGGACTGGGGTGAGCTGTGAGTATACTCTCCAGTGACTATTTCAAATCTCCTTTCACTTTTTCTAATAGTTTTGTTGGTAGTACTAGCTATATTTATTTTTTGGCTTTTAGCACCACCCTGTCTATTTTACACATTGTCATGTAGATAATACTGGATGTTGAACAGATGAAGGTACCTGGAATGGTAAAAGGTCTTTTCCCCTTGATGTACTGGTAACAGTAAAATTAATTGTGTTGGATCTCTATACAATGACATGAAACAAAAAACTTGCTAGATGTGATTTTAAACTGCACTCCATGTTCATACTACTTTCTATCTTTATCCAGTAATTATTGTTAAAACTTAAATTGGATGAATATCTGTTGCTGGACTCTGGATCTTACCATTACACAGCAACATAAAGTAACAATCCCTCCATCTATTTATGTACAAATAATGGCTTTTTATTGTTTCTAGCAGTTGGTCGACCCCATAGTGTTTGGCCGTCGAAGCAAAGATCCAATAGTACGAATCCTCTATTTGTCCGACTTTCGGATCGCATGTGGACTGTCCCAACATTTGTCTTGCCATGCCAATAGGTCGTTCAGTCGATGATTTCTGTCAGCTGCTGTTCATATCTCTGCATGTATTGCCGATCTGACGATTTTCAGTGGGAGACTGTCACTAGCTTTATTGGACATAAACTTTAGTACAATTGCTGTCAGGGGCTGAAAATCATTACAGCGCTACGAAATATGTTGGCGCTATAGAAATACATGTTAATAATAATAATCATCTGATCTGTTCTTTTACTGATTTTTTTCAACTGAAGGTTAGTGGCAGGTCGGGAGATGTGGATGTCCGATCCTTCAATGATTCAAATGATTGGATCTTTGTGTCTATGGCCAGCTTAGTCCGAGTACTGGCACAAGGGTGTTTCCAGCAGCTGGTCAGACCAAGCTCTGGTGATTTCTTTCTTTGTAAAGAAAGTGATAGCCCAGAAAACACAAGTACACACAGAATGGCACTGCAGAGGTATTGGTTAGGCAATATTTGCAAAACTCATGTCTTTGACCATTCTGCTAGGAATACAAAACATGCACATTATCATTTAGAATCTATATATAAAAGCACACATACCCTCATATGTAAGGCACTAAGTTTGCCCCTGAGCAGTAAACCATAGTAACCAATAAGATGTTTGCTTTTTAATAGGTAACCAGGAAATCCTACTTGCTATCCATTAATGCTCTTGGACAAATTGAGTGCCTTTTATTGCATATCCCCTATAGTGTTATGAAATTGTGTCAGTGCAGATGTGGTCTAGATTGAAACTGCATCCACTAGAAGCCCTGTATGTTATAAGGTGCCTGGCATGAGATTCTGCAATTTAGGGCCAGACCTAGGGGTAGGCAGAGTAGTCATGGGTCTAGGATACAAAGCTGGGGGTGCGCTCTGCCTCATACCCTAGTCAGGTCCCCTCTCTGCACTCTCACGATGGCTGTTCTGGTGCATCTAGTTGCGCTTGGCTATTTGCGCCACAGTGTGTGAGAGGATGCGCAACCGGCCAGGTTGCCTAGGGCATCTGACCTGGTGCTGCTACAAATTCAATTATTTATAATGAAAACAAAAAATGTAAAAGATGGATAACAATTTGATCCCCTTCACACCACCCTGCAATACATGTTGTGAAATGAGCTCTACAACCCTCTCACCGATACTTTGGAAGATGGCACCAATTCCAGCCAATGGTCTGTCTCCTCCTCACTCAAATCTCGCAGAGAAATTGAACAGTGGCTGATGGTTCTTTTCCTAGGAGTTAAACTTAGCACCTTGAAAACCAATTTTACTGTCTGCAGAGTTTGTTGTTTGATAGCAAAGACAAAGGTTTCCATGAATTCAATGTCCTGTAAAAAACATGGAATGTTTTTAATCCTATAAAAGGAATATTCTGGTAGAAAACTGTAATTTTCCTTTGTCACCCAATGCTTAAAAGTTACCTGAAGTGCATGCCCACCTGTACAAAGGTAAGCCTTTAATCATACCATGGCTAAACAGTAAATATAACATATATGGTAACATATATACACAGTATAAATATATATAAATTACACAACTGCCACCATTACATATGACAATTGTGACAAATAACTTCATATATCCAAAACATCACTGTCTACGCAGTCTGTCATATAAATCATATAATGAGAAAATCTATATGACTTACCAAAGAGCCCTCTTTAGCTGAGGATTTAAAAGGCACAATTTTGGGCAAGGTAATGATACCTTTAATATAGACACTGGGATTTTCTCCGCAGCTCACAGGCCAGCTAAGGTCTTTGATCTATTAACATAACAAAGCAATACATACATACATATTCAATGATAATCATCACTGCAAAATATATCAAATCTAAATTATATTAGGTGAACATGAATTACCCTCTGAGTAATGATACTCTATGCTTCTTTGGCCAATGAAAATCTTGCAGGGCAATTTACTTCATAGTTGGTTTAGTGATGCCTCCTTTACACATTAAATTATCACTGCTCTATTCATTAGTCTTGCCAACTGTTAGGGGGTTGTTTATCAATTATCAAATTTTAGAATATGAACTTTTTAAAACTCTAATCAATTTCATTTTATTAAGATGTAATTCTTACAAATAGTCTGACCCAAAAATTCTAATTGAATTCAAACTTGAATATTGAGCGTCAAAGTTTTTTTTGCATGCAACATTTTTTTTAATCCCATTGGAGTCTATGGGAGTAATTTTCGCAGCAAAACTTGACAAAAATTTCACTCATCAATGCTATTAACATCTTCAAATAGTTCAAGGGACCTCTGCCATTGACTTATACATTATGTCTGCAGGTGAATAATAAAATTAGAACTGTTTCCAGTGTCAAGGTGTGATAATTCTCACATTCAAATCCAAATTTTGAGTTGGTGCTTTTAATTTTGAAATTGTGAGTTTTGACCAAAAAAATTTTTTTTCAATTTTAATTAAAATTTACCATTTGAACCTTAGAAAATTACTGCAGTAGTGTCAATTATTTTACTCTTTTGTCAATTTGTTCCAGTTGTGCACATGTTGCACAATAAGGATTAACATTTTCGCTAAAACTGAGGGCACTTGCTTCCAATAATACAAAGAGCTAGATTAATCACATTAACTTTTGTATCATTGCCAACTTTGCTGGATATCTAGATTTTTGTTAATTTTATGCAAAAATAAATTCATATTTCTAAAAGTCTCTGAATTTAGGCGTTTTGTGTTTAGTTCTTGAGGGAAGGGAATTTTGCTATACTTAGTTGCCTGTGCTGCATATCACATGGAAAAGGTGCTTTGAACAGAAATACTGTACATTTAACAAACCAGCTGAAAAGGCTCTGAAAATGTATGCTGTAAAGAACACTAACTGAAAAACTTGTTAAACCATGACTATATCTCCATCACCAATAGAGAATTAGAAGTATAAAATGTATAAAAGTTTAAACAGAAAACATATTCAGTGCAGCTCCCTGGGGATCTTATTGGGAAGCCCAAAAGATATCAGAAAAGTTAATCATTTGGGGAAAATGAACAACTGGAAATATAACTTCGGTAAACAACTGGAAAATTGGTTGGTCATCTGTTCCACTTAAAGTAGAACTAAAGTTTAAAATAGAATAACGCTAGAAAGCTGTATTTTGTATACTAAACATAAACATGAACTTACTGCACCAGAAGTCTAATTAGACAAATGATTTAGGCTTCCAAAGTTAGGCACGTGGGGCTGTCATCTTGTAACTTTGTTTGCAAGACCAAGACTACGCACATGCTCAGTGTGGTCTGGTCTTCAGTTGGGAGGTTAAGCTTAGGGATCATCATAAATTATGAAAACATCACAAGTCAAATAATATCTGCCAGAAATCAATACAACAAGGCTGGTCAATAATCAGAGCATGCAGACTGCACTGGGTCTGTGGATACAAATCTCTACACCGTCAACAGTTGCTTTATAAGGAAACAAACAAAGCTGCTTGAGTTCTGGGAAGTAAGGTGGGGGGGCGCCCCCTGCTGTTTGAAAGTATGATCGTTTCCCTGCAGAGCAGTTAGGGACCGCCTGAAATTTCCTATCTGCAGCAGTCAGAGCAAGTAAAACGAAGGGGGAATTTCACTGCATACAGTCTAGTTTATTATAAAAACATTTTTAAATTAAAGTATATTAGAGATATATTTCTTTATTCATTAAAGAAAGTAAAAATGGGATTTTATTTTTTTTTGCCTTAACATCCCCTTTAATAGTTTTCAATCTAGATGGAATGGAGGTCCCTGACTAGAACATCTGAAAACACACAACAATCAGCTTCAGAAAAATTAAGAAGTAGAAACATGTTTCCCGTGGAAAAGAGTCTGCTGTAGTTTACCTTCACAACAGTAATCCAGATTTGTTCAACAGCCACAATATACCGGAGTTTGAAATGAAGTCTTCCAAAATCTTTCTCATCACCTGATAATGTTATTGTATCTTCAACAAAAGAAAGGCATAATGGTAACCCAAATAGATAAGAAGGTGTGTAGAAAATATAAGGAACTTTTAAAATGGCTACAAACTGTTTTTGAATGAGGTTAGCTTCTTAGTTCTGAAGGTTATGTTATATTTTGTGGTTCCTAGTTATGTGACCTGACAAACAGATTTCCTTTTAATTTGCAGGAAAAAAATTGGAAGGCTTATAATTTAAAATTGAAGGCCAACCGAAAAGTTGCTACATATAAGCCATTTCATAACATATTAAGGGGCAGATTTATTAAAATGTGAGATTAGAGTTTATCAGAAAAAAATATGTTGACTTTTTCTGTGATAACCTCACATTTTGTTGAAAACAAAAGGGTTCGAATGTACCTAACCTCACATTTTGATAAATCTGCCCTTAAGGGTGGTGGAACACTGGGATATTAGTCACCAGGTGACAAATCTTCTAATCTCTCCAAATGCCTTAATTTAGAACTTAGAAATAATGAGACTGAGGGGAGAACTTTCATGTACATAATTAATTTTTTGATTAATATCAATTCCATATGTTGGAACTGGGAAGTATTTTTGACTGGTTACTTTAAGAGTATCCAGGACTGAATCGGGTTGAAAAGCCCTTCAGTGTCTTCAACTGTGATATTAGTCACCAAATCTTCTAATCTCCCCAAATGCCTTAGCTTTGCCTTTACATGGATGTTATGTTGAACATTCAGGTTCTGTGTAATGGTGGTAAAGTAAGATGTCCAACATTGGTCCAATTCCTAAGTAAGAGTATGTTTACTCAAGAGTTGGAGAGATGTTAGGCTTGCTGTCAAACAGTTGCTCTACCAATTGAAAATGAAATTTAAAAATAAAAAGACTGAGGGGAGAGCTTTCATGTACATGATTTATATTTCGATTAATAACAATTCCATATGTTGGAACTGGGAAGTATTTTTGACTGGTTACTTTAAGGGCTAGTCCAGACGGGGAGATTCGGGGGCGATCCGTCGCCTGGCGACTTCTCGCCGCGACGGATCACCCCGAATAGCTAGGCACCAGCGAGGCTTAATAGCGCCGGCGCATGTCCACATGGAGCGGCGCGATTTTAAAAATCGCGCAGCTCCGTGTGAACACGCGCCGGCGCTTTTAAGCCTCGCCGGTGCCTAGCTATTCGGGGGCGATCCGTCGCGGCGAGAAGTCGCCAGGCGACGGATCGCCCCCGAATCTCCCCGTCTGGACTAAGCCTAAGAGTAACCAGGGCTGAAGAGGACTGAAAAGCCCTTGATTATCTTCAAATATTTAACCTTTAATGCAGAATTCTTACCAAGGCTACGGTTGCTCCCTTGTGAATCTTTTCTAGACGAGTTACTGCTCCGGATGCTGGAAACAGAATCATATCTCTGCAAAGGAAATTACCTTTGTTTAATGCAAGCCAACAGTTTGAATATGTTTGCCTCTACCTAATCTAATGCAATCTGTATTGAACCACAAGGTTAATAGAAATAGGAAAGGGATATGTTTAGTAAATCTTTTAGTAAATATTTCCCCTACAATAAATCACAAACCTGCAATCATCAGTAGTAGAAAACAAAAATTAGTACAAACAGTGCTGCCAACAGAAGTCACGTGTCCTACTACTACTATAAAGGATCTATTATCCAGAATGCTTGTGGATAAGTGATCTTTCTGTACCTTGCTGTAAAGTTAGCTTGTGGTAAAATGGTAGCCTAGATGGGGCACAGCCTTGACCTGCCCCCACCATGTCTATTATGCCAAAACACACCCCTAGATCCACCCAAATTCCCATCACTCCCTTTAAACCAGCCTCTGACAGGACACCACCTGTTCATTATACTTTGGTGAATGTAGTTGGACTTTTCTTATATTATTCGAGCATGCTTATCCTTAAAGCAATTCTCAATGCCCTGAAATTATTGCTGTGTTTAACTGTTCTAATCCACCCAACAATTACTTTCTTTTGGCCCAACTGTCAGGCAACATACATTTTCAAAAAGCTAAAATTTACCAGTTAAACATATTATTATAATCAATTACCAAAATTCCAACAAGCAGCAAGAACAATAAATAGTGTTATATAATATGAATTTTATCAGAAAGCAGCACAAGCATTCAAAAAGAATTATATATTCACTATTGTATACTTATATTATGGGTTATTTTCAAAACCTGTGGCGCCAAATGATCCTTGTTCTTAGGCTTTTAATGAAAATGGGTGTATATATTTGTAATCACTGATAAGTGCTTTTTATCATAAGATCTAGAAACACCCAGTCCCTGGCACATTACAACACACGTCATTGTTATCTTTTCAGACTCTTTTACTTCCTCTATGATAGGAAGCAGCTTCCAATAAGGGTAGAGGCACACAATGGTATTTGTGGAAGATTAGTCGGCGGGCAACTAATCTCCCCGAATCTGCCTGTGTGTCTCTGCCCTAAAAAGTAAAGGGCTGTCTAAATACCAACATTTACCCTTGGAAGATCCCAGCAATCACATCTTCTATCTTTGATATCCTACAGACCAGGAGTAACCTGATTCTATGTTACTAAAATTGTCCTTGGCTCTGGTAAATGGAGAAACGTAACAAAAGCCAAAGATTTCCTCGATTATTCAATGGATAATATACTGTACATGCAAGAAAGTGTTGGGCCCAAGTAAAAGTGGTTCTAACCCCACTCAAATAAGTTTAATAAGGGATTGTTCTTTGTGCCCTTTAATATGCATCACAAACTGATATACAGACAGTCCCCGGGTTATGTACAAGGTTTGTTTTTATGTTGAATTTGTGTGTACGTAGAAACGGGTGCATTTACTTATTAAAGTGGACCCGTCACCCCAAAAAAATATTCAAAATCATATTTTATCACATGTACAGTGAGTAAACTTGGAAACAGATTGACAAGTTTTCTTTTAGACTTCAAACTATTCAAGCAGGCCAGATCACTTGCTTAAATAAATGCTCCAGTCTCCTTGCTGTTGAAATTTGAAGTGCCACTTTTTGTTCATGGGAAAATATTTGCACAATAGGAACTGTTCATACTTGTACCTTCCTTACATTCCACTCTCATCTCAGTCCTCAGTCACACACACAGAAAACACTTACATTTACTCTAGCACGACAATTGCACAACTCAGAAACAAACACTTTAATGCTGCAGTATAGATTATAACTGGGACATCATCGTGCAAACGAAAAAAAACACTTTATGAAAAATGCATGCAGGTATGGGATGCATTATCCAGAAACCCGTTATCCAGAAAGCTCAGAATTATGTAAGGCTGTCTCCCATAAACTCCATTTTATCCAAATTATCAAAATGTTTTAAAATAATTTCCTTTTTCTCTGTAGTAATAAAACAGTACATTGTATCTGATCCAATTAATCCTTGGAAGCAAAACCAGCTTATAGGATTTATTTAATGTTTAAATGAATTTCTAGTAGACTAAAGGTATGTAGATCCAAATTACAGAAAGATCCATTATCCAGAAAATCCCAGGTCCCAATAATCACTATTTTTCTCCTTTAGCTTTTGGCGAAAAAGATAAGTTAAGCTGCAAATAAAAAGGGGCAGCAGTAAAAGTAGCATCTCTGAATAATACTAACTTCTCCCTGGGGTTAATCAAAGCCTAGAAAATCCATACAAAACTCATTTGAAAATATGTTAAATAGTAGACAATAAAAAGAGAGAAAAGATTGCTGGGAGAGA
Source organism: Xenopus borealis (assembly GCA_024363595.1). Taxonomy (NCBI): domain Eukaryota; kingdom Metazoa; phylum Chordata; class Amphibia; order Anura; family Pipidae; genus Xenopus; species Xenopus borealis. The sequence continues at coordinate 62,980,736 of CM044446.1, forward strand.
AATAGAGAAGAGATAGAGAAATGCTAAACAGATAAAGGAGACATCAGAGAGGGTTATAGAGAATAAGAGAGAAGAATAAAACAAACAAAACAAAAAGAGAAAATAAAGGTATTAAACAGCAGCAGATTACAGAATAGTGAGAGAATTATATAGAAAATGATATATATATATATATATGAAATAATCTTGAGTAATATAGAATATGATGGGGTTGTGCTATATTATAAAACAATACACAGGCAGAAGCTGGATTGACAGCCAAGAAAATTCACATGCACCATTTTCATTTTGGGGTCACTACAGATCACATACTTGGGTAAATCTATGCATACTGGGTATTAAACTGTGCATTTAGAAGGAAATGGAAAAAGCAAAATGGTACACTATAGGATATATATCAACGCCATCTGGTATTTCATAACTGATGAATAATTACAAAACCTTCATGACCTCAGCCTTTCTTTATTACCTGGCACATGCTTCTAATAAAGCAGTAAGGAACTTTCTTTATCCTTCTTCCATGGTCCCCTGCACATACCTTCTAGCTATTGAGGATAACAAAAACTGCTGCACTCAAACTAAAACTAAAAAAAAGATTTATTCTTCTTTTCTACCGTAGTCATAGTTATTTTAAATATATTTCATCTATCAAATTACATAAAATCTGGGAGCCCATAGGTAACCCCTCCAACTTTAAAAAATAGGACTGCCTTACTGGAAATCTGTTAACCAAAAAACAATTTTCAGTGCTCTAGCATCTGGCAACAAGAACAATGGAAATTAAGATAAGTTATTGGTCAGGGTTTAAACAGTTTTAGGAGTAGTGAAGTGTGGGTTGAAATTTCCCAACCGGCAACCGCCTTCCCACCACCCCGCCCGGCCAAACCCAACTTCTGGGTTCCATTTACTGTATAGACCCATGCTGACCCACCCCGCCAATGGCGTCACAAAAGGGGTAGAGTGAGCAGGCACGTATCTATAGAAAGTCAGAAGCCAGCAGTTGGAAGATGGGGTGCGAGGTAAACTCGTGGGTCCTGCAGGTGTCGAGCCAGCCTGCACATCACTACCTTGGGGTGAGGAGCAGCAGCATTACGGGGGCCTATTTATCAAACCTCCAATTTTTCTAGTCTAGTTTTAAATGGGAAAAAACTAAATTTTTTAGATTTTTATGCTCTGAAGCTGCTAAGAATTTTAAATACCCCAGCTTTAATTTTAAAATACCCCAGCTGAAACCTGTTGAAATCATGTAGAAGTTGATGGATGATGGTCCCTTTAACAATTGGAACACGATTCTCGATGATCTTGGAGTGTTTGGGCTGGTTTTCATTCAATACATTTGAGTTTTTCGATGACAATTTGATAAGGTCGAGTTTTCAGAGTGATCTTTATTTCCCCACCAGGCCTGGCAGCCCCACCTAATGCCCCAGTCATTGCCAAGGCCTTTTCAGCAAAAGCCTTTAGTAACAGACACTTTCATCAGAACACAGTACTTTTCACATTTCAGGTCAGCCTCCTTACAAAAACGAATGGGGAAAAAATTAGGCCAGGAGACACTTTTCCAAGAAACGTAATCATGCATGGAGGTGCTAGCTTTTGAAAAATATGAATGCAGGTAAATAGTTAGGACCGCCATAATCCCCTCTCTTTTGTATGTTTGTGGCTAATCTAGCCAGATCAGATGCCCATTTAGTGTTCCCTCTAAGGTGTGCTCTAGTGCCAGCAAACACAAATTTTAAGGGCCAGAGCACACAACAAATTGTGGTGCGCACAAAATAATTTTTGTGAAAAAAACATTGAGGGGGTTATAAGATCAAAATCTGAAACTTTTTCCCTTTTTTCTGAAAACTATTCTGACCAAATCCGCTTGGACTTTGTCCCCCTATTTATCAATAATTTTTTCTGAATTTATCTTGTGCGGCAAAAAAATCTATACAATCTTGAAAAAATCAAATTTTTTGGATTTGACAGCTGAAACCTGCTACTTTTTTCAGATTTGACACCTGCAAACCACAAAATTTTAAGATTATTGGACGAAGCCCAGCGCAGATTAAGATATCAACAGGATATCTGCCATTGACTTTTACATGAACTCGGCAGGTTTGAGTTGGAGTACTTTTTTATTCTGACTCAAAAAATGGAGAAATTATGAAAAATTTGAGGGTTTCTTTTTAAAACTCCAATCAAAAAAAATCAGACTTTGACAAAAAACCCTCTAAGTTTTAATTTTGACCTGAGTACACAGATTTAAAAAACTATGCACACAGCCAAGATGGAATTAGAGGGAACATCGCTTCCATTGTATTTGTATATATTATTTAGCCTCCCACGGCCCCTCATTGTATATTACACAATTAAAGGCCCTGGTTTGCTTATTGAAAAGGCCCTTGAGGTTATCTTGAAGCATGAATCAACTGTCTAGCCCAGGTGACATGAGGAAAGTACTTGATGAATAGCACGGGCATAGACTAGGAGGAGGTGGTAGGAAAACTCAATGTTTTTACATTTACATCTTACAGAAGGTGATATTTCTACATTAATGATACTAATCTGCCTGGAGAAAATGGGCACTTGACAAACAGTTATGGTTATGGCATTCCTGTGTACTGTATTGCTGAAACTTTATATAACTATATTCTTTCTGACAACAGGGTACATAGTATATGTTCTTACCTGTATGTTTCTGGGGGATCCATTAAAGTCATATAGCGTGCCCGTTCCACCAGGGAAATCCGGTACCTTGTTACTCCTTAAGTCACACACTGGCATAAATTGAAACAAAAAACTGTATGTTAACTTTAAAAGTCTAAACTTTAAATGTGTAAAACTGCATATTGTTAAATGCCTTCCAAGCCAGGGCTCATAAAAAAAATGAAAATGTTTCTGTTTATAGAACTTCATGTACAGGTAAGGGGCGTGTTATCCAGAATGCTCAACACCTAGGATTTTCTGGATTTGATCTCCATACATAAAGTTTACTAAAGATCATTTAAACAATAATTAAACCTAAAACAAATATTTTGCCCCCCATTAAGAATCAATTATATCTTAGCTGGGATCAAGTCCAATGTATTGTTTTATTATTGCAGAGAAAAAGGAATTAATGTTTCAGACAATTGTAATCATTTGCTTAAAATGGACTCTATGGAAGATGGCCTTCACATAATTCAGAGCTTTCTGGATAGTGAGATAATGCAAACTTTATTAGTTTACCTTTGCCAACACCCATGCTCACTAACACCACCAGTTTATTAATCCCACCTGTTTTATTCACTCATATCCTTAAGATCCAAAATTTGGCACTGCAGATTTTCCTTTTTATATAATGTTTTTTTCTAATTGTGGATTCATGGAAGTTCTCAGGTTTAGATGCATGCTAATGGTACCAACCACCATTTTCCTGCACCGTCACCCCTAGGCCCGCACTCTTTGCCCCCTTTGAGCAAATGCGCTGGAGCACTGGGGAGCTGTGTGTTCCCAGTGCTCCTCAGAAAGTGGCTAATATTTTGCCACCCTAGGTCCTCACCACAAATCCAGGACTGCCAGGCACTTTACTTCTGATTCTAACATATAATTACAAAACAGAAACACTGTCATACTACAGCAGTAACCTGAGACAATCAAGCACTTGCAAAGCTGCAATTTTCGAGGTCTTACAATATCCAAGGAGAATGCAGTTCAGTAGCCTCGGGTGCCACAGGATGGACACTAAACTCTTTAGCAGACACACCCACAAAAGCAATTTACCTTACCTGAGCCATATAATCTGACGAAGTCTGTTTTCAGCTTTCCCCTAATCATATCAGGGGAACCATGCTGCAGGACATAGCCTGGGTTATACACCACATCATAATTTAGATCTTGCTGATACATGGCTGAGAGCTCAGTCTTTCGGTCTGTGAAAGTTGCATGAGCAGATCCTGGAAACAAAAATAAGTTGGTTAAAAGTAAAAGCAGTGATTTTGGGTGTTTTGTCATACAAGCAATTAAAAGCTCTGCAGACATGTGACAAGAAGCTTGCAAAGGCTCCTGCTGCTTTGAACAGCAATCACCTGGAATCACTAGCGCACCGTATCATGAGACTGTCACTTGGAAACACAGTTTATTTCTTTTAGATTACTGGTACCAACAGCATTTTCTCTTTGATGCAAAACACCAGAGGAGGAAACACCTTTGTATTGTAATTAGTGATGGGCGAATCTCCCGCGATTCGCTTCGCCGGAAAATTCAATTCGCGAATCGTCAAAAAATTCGCAAAACGAGTCGCGGGATGCTTTTGACGCGAGTCGCGTCATTTTTGGCGCGCCACGTCGTTTCCGACGCGCGTCGCGTCATTTTCGGCGCGTCGCGTCAAAAATGACGCTCGACTCGTTTTTTCTGCGAAATTTCGCTTGCCGAAATTTCGCTGGTGATTCGCGAATTTATTCGCCAGCGGCGAATCGTGGGAATTCGCCGCAAATTCGACCCTGCCGAATAAATTCGCCCATCACTAATTGTAATCACTGACAGGTATAGCATTCAGTGAATGCTATACCTGTCAGTGATTCAGGCAGATTCGCGCACATCGGGTCCATTTCAGCATGACAATGTAAAACTAAACTTTTTCAATGTACTTCACCCCTTGTGTGATCCATTTGATACTATTATGGTATTTTCACACTGCACTCCCGGATTTTTACTCACTTCACTGCTTTCGTGGTGCTGGTAGTCCGTTGACCCGACAAGGTCCCTTAGCAACAGCAATTCCCAATAATGGATCCGCACACACTTATTTCTGCAGTGGGGGAATTCCCCTTTTCTTTTTATTCAACCACCAACTTCAACTTCAACGTTGACCAACGTCAGGGATGAAGGGAGGTTGTACCCCCCGAAACGTTGAAGTTGAAGTTGGTGGTTGAATAAAAAGAAAAGGGGAATTCCCCCACTGCAGAAATAAGTGTGTGCGGATCCATTATTGGGAATTGCCATTTGATACTATGCCTGTCAGTGCTTCTATAAGATTCTATAAGACACATTAATCAGAACAGAGAAGTGTTTTCCAATTTCACTAGTGTTTTCTCCACAAAGTTGGAAGCCAGAAGAGAAAATGTTGTATGTGCCATTTCCCTTACTCTTAATCACATATAGGGAATAACTTACCACCTCTTGTAAAGAAAAAGGATATCACATGTTGCAAAGGAGTTCTAAAACTATATAATTCCACACAAGTATGAAGAGCTTCGATCTGTAAAAAACCTTTTGGTAGGTAGGGTGCTTAAACAGTAGAAGGATCATCCACCTATGACCCAAAAATTATGTAGGAAGCCAGGTATACTGTAGCACACCACAAATTCACAGATTTAGTGCGTCACAGTTGATTTATTGGTCCCAAACATTAGACTATACAAGGCAATGTTTCGGACAGGACCCTTTCTCAAAATAAATATAAAACTATATAATGGCACAAGGTTACGGACTAAGTACTTTCATATTCGATAAGGAACTCTAAAGTCACTTCTAACATCCTTATATATTAAATAAGGTGTAAGTTATTTCTTCTAATACACATTTCAGTGGGTCTTGTGATATCAGTAAGAAATGTTTAAAACCCATAACATCATTGAGCATAGTTTATATAAATATAATCACTAGATGATATAATCACTAGTCATGAGGTTTTGTACTATACGCATTAGAAATTTTTATGGCAAGTGTAAACATTTGCATTATGATGAAAGTATAGTTCATTTTCACAGTACCTTTCAAGCCATCCAGCTGGCTGGGATTTGCTGTGGCCTTGGGCTGTATATAAGATTGCTTGAATGTTGGCACAATGAATGGAACTTCTTTCCCATCAGATGGGAGCTTGGAGAGCAGATAGTCTTCTGTACACCCAACTTGTTTCTTTACAGAGGACATAGGAGGAAGGTCAACAATATGGGATCCCTTACCACTGATGTTGGATGTGTCTTCATCATTTAGAGCTGCAAACAAAGTAAAATAAAATCTACATATGAATAGGGCAAAAGGTATAACATCAGATATTGCAGAAACTTTTAGTGAATTGTGACATGGTAGATGGGGTGCTTTAAAAATACTTTGCCTTTAAGTTATGTAACATTTGTTTACCTTATGGCCTTCTGGTGGGTTTGAGACTGTCAAAACTTTTAGCTTCTCCAAACCATTTTGCATTATATCTCTATTAGGAGGATTTATTAGTTATTATTTAAAAGGGTTGTTCACCTTAAAATTAAGTCCTATTATAGACAATATGAAATTTGGTCTTTTTATGATTTGTTTTATTTAGTTTGTTAAGCAGTTTTTCAGTTGGGGATTTCAGAAGATCTTTTTGTTATGGTCCAAATTACCTTAGCAACCAAGCAGTGGTTTGAATAAGAAATGGAATATGAATAGGAGTGGGCCTGAACTGAAAGGTAAGTAATAAAAAGTATTAAAACCAAAAAGTGATAAATAATCCCATGTTCTCCTAATTAATTCCTATAGGTTAAACTATTGAGTTGTTATATATGAACTACTGTATGTAAATAAATTAATAAAAATCTTACAAAACTGATCACCTTTTTTCAATTAATTATTATACATGAATTCATTTAGACTCTAATTATCCAATTGCCATATAGCTTAGAATTAATTAAAAACCTATTATCAATTGATGTGTAAATCAAATTAAGAAATGAAATGAATTAAATATAAATTAATTAAAGTGATTATGCAGTGTAAAATGAATTAAATGTGCAGGATTGCACTATGAGTCCAATAGTGACAACAAGATGACTTAGTATAAATATTAAGGAAAAAGATATTGAAGTTGTGCTAATCAATTCATTAATTAGGATCAATTATAGTTATTGTAATGCCTAAATGTATCGGTTATAGTAAGGAAAAAAGAAATGTATAGAGAGTGGAGCTGTCCCAAAGAAATTCACTGTATTTGCCTGTCTATAGGGCCCCACAAAGTTGGAGCAGTCAGAGAATCAAGGATTGTGGCCTCAAGTGTACCTTTCCTATCTCTGGTAAGAGGACTGCCTTCCCTAAAAAAACACAAATCCAGGACCTCATAGAAAATAAGAGAAGAATTTAGAAAAAACAATTAATTGAAGGGCTAAAGGTTTGAAACAGAAATCATATAAATAAAATTGCTGTCATGGTCGGCACCCAAACCAGAATAGATGCCAAGCACCCTGGTCTCGGCTCGTGCTTTACCAGTAGTG
>CM044446.1:63016608-63026617 GCA_024363595.1 Xenopus borealis
CCAACTTTGAAAGCATAAATCATTTGTTTGATTAGGCTTGTGGTGCAGTAAGTTCATGATCAGTATACAAAATGCAGCATTTCCAGCCTTCTATATTCTGTTTTAGACTTTCCTTGTCCTTTAATGGGAGGAATATGTGTGTAGGCAAGAGAGATGGAATAGAAAAGCATATCTTTTAGCAGGCATCACATCTTCTTGTTCTCAGTATTCTATACCTACACATTGCTCCTGTGCCAGCATACAGACAAAACATGGTTTAATAAAGGATGATACAGTACAGTCTTGGCAACCCCTTAGAGAGAGGGATGATTTATATTAATGCTCTGTTATAAAATGATGTAATTATGTTTATACAAAACTTTTGATTGTAGCCAAAGCTCACACATCTACACTGCTAAACAAGGGCAGCACTGAATCTCTGCTTGGCAATGTACAGTGCACCTTTGTCTTTCTTATTGATTTCATAGAAGGAAAACATTGTAAAAGGACTTTTTAACCTGCAGACTTTCAGATAGCGTAGTATATCTCCCATCAGATGCAGGGTGTATAGCAGTTTGACATCCCACGCGTTCTAGTAAAGATATGTGTTTGGAAAATCCATCCTTTGTACCAGACACATGTCAATTGCTGTTGGTTTATGATCAGCCAGGGCTTTTCCTGTTATTCTCCACTGAATGTTCCCTTTGTCTGATTTATGTAACTGTTTCCTTATTTGGCACTTACCGTATATCTAACATTTTCCCCAAAAATACATATTTTACATTTCCCTGTTGTCACATTGTACTCAGTACTCTAACATACCTAGATAACAATCATACTGTTTTATATATATATATATATATATATATATATATATATATATATATATATATATATACAGTTGTGCTCATAAGTTTACATACCCTGGCAGAATTTATGATTTATTAACCATTTTTCAGAGAATATGAATGATAACACAAAAACTTATTTCACTCATGGTTAGTAGTTGACTGAAGCCATTTATAGTCAGACAACTGTGTTTTTTAAATCACTACACAAACAACTTAAATGACCCTGATCAAAAGTTAACATACCCCTTTAACATCAATTACATCTTGAAGTCTTTTTATGGTAGTTGTGGATAAGATGCTTTATCTTCTCAGACAGTAAAGCTGCCCATTCTTCCTGGCAAAAAGCCTCCAGTTCCTGTAAATTCGTCGTCTTGCATGAACTGCACGTTTGAGGCTCAGTGATATTGAGGTCAGGAGACTGAGATGGCCACTCCAGAACCGTCAATTTATTTTGCTGTAGCCAATGACAGGTCGACTTGGCCTTGTGTTTTGGATCATTGTCATGTTGGAATGTCCAAGTACGTCCCATGAGTGCAAATTTTCCTCCAGTATTTTTTGTATTTCATCTGAAGTTATTTAGTTATTCGTGGGTTTTTCCATGCATCCCAAACAATTTTTCTGGCAGCTGTGGCAGAAATTTTAGTTGATACCTGACTGTGGTTGGGATTCAATAGAACCCCTAATTTTACACTTCTTTAGTTGGAACACTGCTGATTGGCATTCTCAATTCCTTTAAAATTTTCTTATATCCCTTTCCTGTTTTATAGAGTTCAACCAGGCCCAGATTAGTGGAGAGGCCACCAAGGCCCGGGCCTAGGGCACCAGGATTTTAGGAGGCGGCATGCTGCCCAATCACACCCACATTGGTTCAGAAATTTTAATTTCCTTTGTGCCAATTCTCATTGCTCCGTCCTGATCATGAAAATTTCAGCAAATAAAAGGGAGGGGATAGGGGGCGACAAATGACAGCTGGCCTAGGGGTGCCTGCTAGGTAAATCCGGCCCTGAGTTCAAATATTTTCCTGCAGATCCTTTGACAATTCTTTTGCTTTCCCCATGACTTAGAATCCAAAAAACATCAGTGCAGCACTGGATGAAAGATGCAAGGGTCTGTCAGGAGTCCAGAAAGTCATTGACATTTTATACACACCCACTAAAACAAGCAAACAGATGACAGGTGAAGATGGTTACCTTTAATATGCATTCTAAACCTTTTGTGTTAAGTTGTGTGCAGGTTATCAGGCCAAATCACCAGGGTATGTAAACTTTTGATCAGGGTCATTTGGGTAGTTTGTGCAGTGATTATGATTTAAAAAGAGTAAACCAGGGTATGTAAACTTATGAACACAACTGTATACTGTGGTCCGGTGACAAAAAGGTCTCCAGTTTCCTGGGCAAAAGTGATTGATGGTATGTATGTTGGGCCATGGATTCTTAGACATTTTTACTGAGGTGAGACCAGTAATGTTTGTCTCTCTGCAGGGTTTTTGAAATTGTTGATCCAGTACTGGGTTTTTTTCTTCGGTTACCTTCCCTACAAGGGGAAATTCTGCAGCCGCTGGAAAATAAATGCAGGCAGGAAGCGCTAAAACCGATCCTGGTGTGTGAAATCGCCTCGTTTGCAGTCTACCAGTGAGTGAAACCCCACAATAAATATATATATATATATATATAATATATATATATATATATATATATACATTGTTCTATTTTGCAAACCTACACAAATATAAAGGAAGTTAATTCCAAATACAATTAACAAATTATTTCCATGCAACATGTGCTTCATACATCGAATGTAACGGTGATTTTACAGGGGTTTTATCAGGGAAGAATCTCTCTAGTTTATAGATCACCTTTTCCAACTTCACTCAAGATTTCTGCATTAAACAGGTCAAACAGATATGGGATCAATAATCAGAAATTATTAAAAGACAGGACTGTAATTTTCCCAAATTAATTGCAAATTCCCTGTTTTCTGTAATACAGTACAACCTTATAATAAAATATATTATTATGGCAATGACATTACTGTATTCAAAGTGGATCTTCCTCTGTTTAGAGGGTGTCTAAAATCTAAATAAAAAGAAATCATGTTGAATGCACACATTTTGCATCAGAATCTGTCCATTCAACGGCAAATTTGAATCCTGAGACCCTCACCAGTAGTAGCTTTGTGTGTTTGTGAATACTGCTGGTACATCCTTCATTCCAAAGAGATATACACAGATACAGTATGGTTACCACAGATACACAGAATGCTGGGGGATGGGTTTTCCATGTAGAGAAATAGCCTTTTTTTGTATTTATCCAACTAAGACAAATATCCCAGAACATCCCTGGAGGTATAAAGTAAACTGAAGCTTCTCTATGATTGAAACATGAATATGTAATTGACTTTTTATTTGTAGTCTCTTTGTGTTTTTCCTGCACACATGAAAATATAAAAGCATAAATAAAGGAAATGGAATAAAACAAGGAAAATAATACGAACTACTGGGACCTTGTTCCTGATCTTGTTAAGTGGGATGTGCCAGGCAGCACAGGGTTTTATTTGTATGGTATAAAGTTTTAGTGGTTATTTGCCCTGCACACCACAACCCTAAGAGAAAAGTCAAGAAATCTTTCCACCAGTCTGAAATTGTTAATCAGAGGTCCTTGTTTTATGAGTGTCTCTGGGTGAGGTTTTCAGGTTGGAGCAATTATTTCTGCTCTCATGCACACATGAGTAAATGCAAATATGCAGATAAAGCTTCTGGTGTATAACAACCTATGCCAATATGTTGTTTGTGTGTGATATTAACTTGTAGTATTTGTAGTCTATCTATACTTTTAGTAATCCTGTGATTGCCGAACACTTCAGTGCAATTCGTCTCTCTTGTACTCACCTTCCAGATCCTAGAAGGTCTGGCGCCTTTCCTCTTGTTTATTTAAAGCTGTCTATGCAACACTAGGGACCTGCATGTAAATTGCCTATCTGCACAAGATTTCATTAGCTGCACATAAAAAACAAATGATCAACTTTATTCATTTTTCTAATCTCACTTTGTATATCTATAATCTATTACTCCTTAAAAAAGATGAAACCATGCCCCCTAACCCCAGGCCTCCAAAATTACGATCTTTATGCAACATAGTTAATGTCAAAAGTGTCCCAATCTTTCTATATGAAACAAGATTTGCACAGCAGAGTTTGCAGATCCCTTCTCGGCCCATTGGACTCTCTTCTGTCAGACTGCTGAATCTGATCATATGGGAGCTTGCACAGTGGAGAGAAGAGGATGCAAAGTGGCACAAGAAGTGTTTGTTTAATCCTGCATGATATTCCGTGGAAATTTGTGCCACTCTGTATGTGCAACACAGTAAATATTGATGCATATATGATATATAAACAAATATTTCTATTCAGCCGTCTGCACACACTTTCTTTTGTATATGAAAAATACATTTATATAAAGGCTATTTCATTTAATGCATCATTATCAGATCCATTCAGATCTGTCCTGAAAATTGTATATTTGACAAGAAATTGTGATTAAGCAATCTCATATCTTGACTTAAGCTTTTTGTTTTCTGAAGGGATAGATAAGATGGGTAGTTTTTAACAGGCTGTTGGGCTAATGGCATTAGGTGACACCCTGGAAATGACTAGTAGTTATTTGAAATAAGGCAGAGCATGTGAGGTGGTGTAGGGCACTCAACAGGAACAAACAGTGTGGGCTGTCATTCTTATCAACGTTTAAAACTAACAGTCTATTTACTTTTCTGTGTGCTTATTTTTTTTTTGACTGTGTATTTGATACACCCCACAAACATTTTTTCCTCGGTGTAATAATTAGTCAATTTGATTCCAACTCATCTATGACCCCAGCAAATCCTTTTCACTTGGGTCTAGTTAGTTATGTTGCATTTTACTGAGACTTCTACTTACTAATACTATTCATTCTTATTCCATGATGACCCAAGGATCTTTTTCTTTGGTAGCCTTGCTGTGTTCTGTTAAAGCCTCTGTAAATGACATTCAGACTGCAGCGACAGGCAGCTCACTATCAGAATCTGTTTATTCAGCAAGGAACAGCTCATCCTTAAACACAAGGTGTAATTCTAATGTACATGAGTGAAACACTGCAGAACAGGAAAGTAACAAAAACTACTGCAGGTATTCACAGAGCCCTCTATTTCTACCTGTGTTAAAGACACTGATAAATATACTACCAGCCCCACAGTCAGAAATTGTATTGCTTAAACTATTGGCACATGGGGAATTTGATCACCACTGTAATCAATGCAATGTGAGCACAACGATAAAGCACACTTGAAATGTGTTATGGCTGGAGAATATTCTATGTTCTGCATTCATTACATAACATTTATTACAAATGGGAATCCCTTACTGGATTTGGTGGGGAGAGATAAATCTAATGTATTCTAATGTATCTTGAGAGGCTAAAACCTAGAAGCTGACATAAATAAGCAGAAAACGAGGTTGGTCTGTAATATAAGCTGATGCTACAAGGCTGTTTATTAAATTTGTATGCTAGTTGCACTGGTTTCTGTGCTGCCACGTAGTAATTATCTGTATTATGCTCAGTTTGTTCCACAAAACACACTTGACCATCACAAAGCTTCAGTTAAAACAAAACACAGTTTAGAATTAATCAAAAGTTAATTTTTAATGAAACTCTTGCAAAAAAACGTCATAACATTTAAACATCAATTTGTTCTTTCTAAATATCAAAACAACTAAGCATGTGAAGCAAAACTTATGCAAAAATACATCTTGCTCTTAAATAAAAGTACATACACAGATATGTATGCGTTTCTGCTGGTAAGGTAGTGTTATCCTTACAGAGCCACACAGATTTTAAAAGTCGCTCAAAATTGCCTGGCAAGGCAACTTTGAGCGACTTTTAAAATCGTGCCGCTGCGTGTGAACAAGCGCAGGCGATTTTACGCCTAGCGGGTGCGCAGTGCTAACTAGCTATTCAGGGAGATTCTGGGGCGATTCGTCGCGGCGAGAAGTCGCCAGGCAACAGATCTCCCCCGAATCTCCCCGTCTGGCCTTAGCCTTAGGGTATATGCTGGTATCATCCATTTCAGACATATTTGAAGCTTTAAAACTTTTTACTAGCAAGCCAGGTTGATAGAATCCTCCTCCTCCTTTCCTTTGTTCACAAAATGAATCATTGTTATATGACCAATTGCATGAGTGTGCAAACAGGATAATAGCCAACAGTTCAGCCTATAGGCTGATAAGCCAGAAGTATATAAAGTTAAAGGGGAAGAGGCAGCAGACAAGAAGAGCAAGCATGTGCACTTAAATATCCTTAAAGTAAGTGTGTTTCAACTGGCAAAACATTGAGCAATAAACAGACGACCCTGTTCTTTCTATCTGTACAGAGTAGGGTGTAAGGTGCAAGGCTCCCTTACACCAGAGTGTGCTGCACTGATATATGATTAATAAGCTTCACTATATACAGTCCTTTTGTAGATGCCCTTTGTTTGTGCCTAGCTCTGAGCCTACTGATCACAAATTAGTCCTAAAATCTTTTTTTCGCTTTGTGATCTTTCATTGGTGATTTGCATAGGTAACTGACAAACACTCCTGCACTTTAAAAAATGTACTGTACCTATGAGCCATGAAATTGTGCATATTGTTGGTCCTACACACTATGAATTATTTCTAGAATATCTACTTTAAGCCCATGTAGGATGCATTTGCATTGCAATTATTACTGAATCAAAAAGCAAACACTAAGCTGAATTTTATGGGTTCATCAATCAACTGATATTTTCTGGGATAGCCAATTTAATTACTCCATGATGAGATGGATCCTTCTTGTCCTTAATTATTTCTCTCAAACAGTGTTGTTAGATTAGAGCTAAAGCTCTTACCATTTATACATGTATAGAACCTTGAGAATAGGCAACCTAATAAAATCCATCAACTAAAATATGTTATATATTATGTAAATACAGAGGTCTGCTTCAGAGAATGAGAGCATGGAGTTTGGGCATCTCATTTCTGAAAAACTCTTATTTAAGTAGGTGATGAGGAGACTACATAACTGCAGGAGGTTGTGAGTACACCAAATTCCTCATTGCCAATAACATGCAGTTACTTCCATGAAATTTACTCTAGTTCTTGAAACCCATTGAAGAAGATTAATGGTCTGCTGTCTGACTAAATAATCATGTTGCTGCTGGTTACACAATGAGGTTTACTCAATGAAAGGTTTGTTGTTGCCTTTTAATAGTAGAGACATTCAGCGTTTTTTTTTTTTATTCTAGGGCATTTGTTGGGGTATGATTCCATATAGTGGACATGCTTCATACCGAGAGGTACAGTAACAAAGGACGTTCTAGAGTCTACAAAGACTGCATTACCAACGATCTGGCTGTATTTACACAGGTTTGGAGGGACAGGGACCAATATCTCAAGACAAAATCATATATTTTAAGAATTTATCTATGGATAAATCTTTGTTTCGTTAAGACATGGGGGGAAGGGTGGAGAGTCGGGTCCAAGCAGACTGAAGCTGTCATACTTTCTGAGAAGAAAGGGACATCATGAAAGGACACAGAAATGTAGCCAGGGCTCAGAATAAGTACTGTGACACAAATATTTTTAGTCGGATGACAGAGCTGCCTCGGAAGTTGACAACAGTGTTCACAGTCACCATCTCCAGGTCAAGCACCAAGTCTCGGGGGCCAGTGATTGGTCTTGTCAAAACCAGCGTGGCACTGATGGGCCCTGTTTGCTGTGTGCAAGAAATCAGAAGGAGAAATATATTACAATGGAGGTATATGATCCATGAGGAAGTCTCTAACACCAGGATCATCATAACCCTTAGCACTTTCAGTAACTTAAGGTCTGATTTCTAAAGACCTCAGAGCATCAGCCAAATAGAACTGGCTAATGGGGTAAATTTAATTTCTGGGGATTACAAACACACTTGCTCACTAAGCCACAGGACCCAAAGGAAATAGCCTTGAAACTGACCTTAACTCAAGTACCCAGGATACCCATAAAAAACAGGGGTTTTGTTATATTTAAAGAAACACCATTCATGATATTTAAAGGGAAATGGATTCAGTATGAAACTGCAGTCTGTCAGTTTCACAAAGATTTATGTATAGGTTCCCAAACCTGTCATGACAAACTTGTATTTCTTCAGCTTGTATTTCATTTGTGTTTCTTTACCCCATAGTGCTGATCAAATGTAACAAGAATGAAAACAGAATGATCTCAAGCAGCAGTCAGTTGAATGGACCAGTTAGATAGATAATTGCCCAGACAGCTGTGTTGCAGTATATACTCTAAAAAGATAAATATGCGGTTGAGGTAAGAAAAAGCTTAGAGTAAATGTTTAAAAAATTCAGTATAAAGGTGCTAGCATAGCTTTAAGCACTTATTTATGAACAAGTACTATATATATATATATATATATATATATATATATATATATATATACCAGGATGAGCAATAATAAACACGTTGATTCTTCACAAGACATGGATTGCTGGCCCTTCTATTAATGTGTATATATATATATATATATATATAATACCACAAAAGGTCGGCACTCTCGAAAAGGAAGTTCATGTGCCTGGGTGCAGTGTCCAAACATATTATCCATAGAAATCCAAGAAGGTCCGCACTCTCAGGTCTTTTTATTATACGTAAAAATATTTATTACAGAGCTTACAAACTGACGTTTCGACCTCTTCATTTATCGAAGTCCGAATTTATCTCAATATTTTCTAGAAAACTACTCTGACCAAATTTGCATGGGGTTTCTCTCCTAAACTTTCACAAAAATGTTGTTTGCAGGAGAAAACACGAACAAAATATCTGATTATTGCACGAAACCCAGCACAGATCAATATATCTTCACGACTAAGCAGGTCTGAGGTGCCGGATTTTCAGATTCTGACTTTTTCCATCCTCGGGGTATAATAAATCCCTTTTTCACAAAAAATTCAGATTTTATATAAAAAAAAACAAATTTTTCAGGTTTTTGGTAAATTACCCCTTAAAGTGCCAAACTTACTATTAAAAAAGGTAGTATAGCTGCTAATTGTGCTGTCCTTTACAAAATCTTCACTATCCAAATGTCAGAGCAATTGGGCTCTGCTTTTTGCACTAGTTGTGCCTTTCTTGACACATATGATGCCTGGCACAGTGCAGGGGAGCCTTATCCTTAAACATTAAGTACAAAGCTCCTAATATTCCCTGTGACCAAAAGCACTTAATCTGTGGCATTAATAATGCCATTCAAGTAAGAAACATACATGGACAGTAGATGCCCACAGGCAGCTCAGATGCCACTTCTTACATGATTAGCTGTACTCACCAGTGCACCATTCACAGGCACAAGTCTTTATGCCTTTATACCTGATGTAAAGATTTGTAAAGAGTAAAAATTATCTGAAAACAAGGCGCATGGTGGGTTCCAAAACATGGTCATTTGCACCTGCTGCAATTTGTATTTTGTCTGTCTTTAGTAAACAAGCATTTAGGTCTTTCTATACAAGTGGTTCATATTGGAAACTTTCACTAACAATGTCACATTTTTTGCCTATCATTTTAGATGAAAAAAAAAAGAGAAACAGGTACAGCCTTTAATGGGGAAAACTGACTAAAACACTCAACATTTGTATTCCACAGCTGTGTTTATATCTAGATGATTACTCTTACAGTAAATGCGACGTAAATGTGTGGGTGTGTGTGGCTGTTTCTATTACCTTATTACACAAATGCAGTTATAGAGATTCCTATTTGACAACCCATTAAACTTTACATGCTGTGTTGTAACATATATTGAGTCTTTGTGAAAGGTTTATTGGCCCCTGCACTGGATGGAAAATGAATTTCTTATCACTTGTTTACTTAAGAATATGGAAAAAATTCTCAAAATAGAGGGTTCAGAAGGGTACGTTATGACGTATATGTTTTGCATATCACTCAAACTCATTGCATTACACAGTGTTGTTTGCACATTGTCTGCATTGCATAATATTGTAAGTACTAAGTGCCACCTGCTGGCTAACACTGAATAAATATCCTGAAATATACACTACGTGATCTGAGACGTTTTGCTATTTTTATTCTTGCTGCTGTGGGTATTTTAATGTGTCTTTTATTTACGTTGTTTTATGGATAAGGGATATTTCCAT
>CM044446.1:63026627-63072077 GCA_024363595.1 Xenopus borealis
TAAATAATACTGATCTCTGTGCCATCAAATTAGCCCATTACCTCCAATGGAGTAACTTGCTTTGGAGTTTACCCATCAAATGACTCACCTCTTTCTTTTCAGCCTCCTACTTCAAGAAGTGGGCACAGAATAAGCTGGCTGTAATATTATTCTCATGGTAGAATGTTCTATCCCTGCAGTGTTTATTGTCCTGCTGTAGTGTGCCAGTACTTACCCTCATGTAGAACTCTCTGCCTTCATTCCCTGACTTGATCTGGAAAATATAATAGGCTCCAGGGAAGCGGGTAGTGGCTTGCATCTGGAATATGTCTGTAGGAACACTGCGGGTGGACAGCAGGTCCATGTGTCTATGGACAATGGTAAATGGCTGGTCTCTGCAGGCTGTGTTCTCCACAGGGCACATGCACCGACTTGAAAAAGACAAAACGTACTGATTAGTTTTAAAAAAATTCCAAAAATAATAAATTGTTATAATAAGGTTATACAATAGGACAGTGTAATCTGCTTGTTATATAAACATTTTAAAATAATAATAATAAAAAATATCTATCTTCTTGCCCCTAAGTTTCCACCCAGGGCAGACTTCAGGTGGTACCTGTGGTTCAACTGTAGGAGGTCCAATCATTGCTTGACTTCAGGCAAACCAATACTTAATAGTTTAGACATTTAGGCATATGCTATACTTGTAAAGGGTCCCAACAGAAAAGTGGTTGTCTAATGGCTGCCTTGGTTCCAAGCAATAACATCTGTCATATACAGTATAACCTGGTTCTCCTCTATAAAATGTATTTAATTAAATGAAAACATATAGGTGGGCAAAAAGACTGGTAATATTTTCATTATCGGTGCATTATCTGGACTGACATTTTTGAGTTTGTTGACTTTGCACATTGCCTTCCTATTAACTTAAATTGTTTCTCCATTCAATTTTGGAGAAGAAAGACCGGCAGCTGCCTCTATGAATACAGTGCTTCCTACATTCATCATTGCTGTATTAATAAGAGGTGGATCAATGTAGGCATCTTCATACAGCCCCCTACCCTTAGTCAAAACGTGAGAGTCATTCAGACACCCAAGCTTGAAAGTGTCAAGGGACACAGCCCACAAACAGAGCATTTTATTTTACTTCTGTCTAGGAGATTTGCAAATTACCTATAAAGTTGCTCTAGAAAGAAAAACATTTACAGGTAAGGGGCCTGTTATCCAAAATGCTCAGGACCTGGGGTTTTCGGGATAGCGGATCTTTCCGTAATTTGGATCTTCATACCTTAACTCTACTTGTAAATCATGTAAACATTAAATAAACCCAATAGGCTGGCTTTCTTCCAATAAGGATTTGGATCACGTAAAAGGTACTGTTTCATTATTACAGAGAAAAAGCAAATCATTTTTAAAAATGTGGATTATATGGATAAAATGGAGTCTAGGCGAGACAGCCTTTGCGTAATTCTAAGCTTTCTGGATAACGGGTTTCAGGATATTAGATCTAATACCTGTATATCCCATTTATTAGTAGGATTGGATTCAGGGAGTTATATCTATGGAGTAAAATATACCCTTGTTTACTATAGCATTAATGTATTATGGTTAAGCGAAAGCACAGTCTGTCTTATTTTTTCCTCTATATCATAGTGTTATCTCATTGGCTGATATCACCTTGTCCTGGGTACGTACTTATCATTGATCTGGATGTAGGGTTCGTCACACCGCATTGAATCAAGACACCTGTAGTTTCCAGGGATATTGAAGCACAACTGTTGCAGGGTGCAAGTGTTGTTCCCTGTGTCACATTCATCAATATCTATAACACAACAGAACCTAAGAAATGATTAGGAACTCTTCATTCAAGTCCAATAAACTGTAAACTACTAAATAATGAATGGCTTACTTTGAATTATGATGGCATATAGATGCCAGACACCTCATAAGGAACGATTATATGAACTGCATTTGGCTGTATGTGTTGAACAACTACCAACAGCATCTCCCAAATAGGTATTGATATGTAATAGATTCAATTTGTACATCTTTATCAAATTGCCACTTTGAAAACCAAACTCTTTTAAACATGTCAAATACAAGTCTGTGAAGGGTAAAAACATCTTCAAATTATTAAAGACTTTTACATGAATCTGACTTTCCGGTTTTAGATGGAGTATATTCTGATTCAGCTTCATATAGCTTTCATATACAAATTTGTGTTTTTTCACAAAAAAACTCTGAATTAAAAAATTGAATTTTAATAAATAACCCCCTAAATGTAGGTTTGAGCTGTATATTTTTAAGCCTCTGCAAACCTGGTTTGGGTATACACAAAATGAAAACACCCAACTATCGCAGACTTGAATAATTAGTGGTGCCCACAGTGACTATTGCAACTGGCCACACTAGCTGAAGCTTCTCACCTTGGCAGGTTCTGCTATCATCAAGCAAGACGTAGCCTTCTGGGCAGTGGCAGTAGTAGGAACCTGGCCCATTGACACAGTCATGCTGGCACAAGAATTCTGAAACACTGCATTCATCCATATCTGCCAAGAGAAAGCCCACATATCATGAAAATGTAAAGAAGTTAGTTTAGCACAATGTACTAGATCTTTTTGCATGGTTTGTGGGAAATATAGGTGTTTTGAAACTGTGTAAGGTTTAACCCATAGACCCCTATTAAAGCAGTTTTTTGATTCCAGAGTATAAAATTGCATTTTTCATGGTATATCAAAATTGTCAAAATACATCTTCCAGATCACGTTGCCATTAATTTATGATTGGGCAGACAGAACGCACAAAGGAGTTTCTGAACTCAATTAGTGTTCGTTAAAACACTTTTAACTGTTGTTTTGCAACAAATAACAAGCTTGCCAACTAAAACAGGAAAATGTTTTATTTTTTGCAAAAAAAAAGTATATAAAAACAATACATTCTGTGTTATAGCAATTTTTTTATTGGTCTTAATTTTTTTTTTTATATTGTTTCTTCTTCCTCTTTCCAGCTGGGGTCACTGACCCTGGAAGCCAACACATTTCTGCATAAGACCCCCAAACAAAGGTGCACTTCTGTTCATGGTCTGGCTATGCTCAGCAGCAAAAAAACAGACTGCAGAGACCTGTGGATATGACTGCACTCATTTGTTTGCACTTTGCATCCTACCTTGCATGTGGTAAAGCTGGCCATAGACGTAACAATTACGATCTTTCTCGGAAAAGATCTTTCCAAGAAAGATTGTTCGTTTCAACACACACGTGTAGAGCTGAATCGTCAAATATACAGGTAGAAACAATAGAATTCTACTTGTATCTGATGATTCAGCACTAACAATGGCCGATGTTCAGGGAGCTTTCAAAGGCATCCGATCAAAATTTTCCGTCCAGTCCGATCAACCAGCCGACCGATATCTTAATCTTCTGACGATGTCGGTCGGCTCATTTCCCACCATACACGCACCGAATATCGTACGAAAATTCGTTTCGTACGATATTATCTGTGCGTCTATGGCCACCTTAAGTCCTTTAAGAATCATTAGCTCTTGCACAGAAAACATAGAAAAATCTTAGGCAGATGAGCTTAGGCATAGCTTATGTAGAGTAATATTTATAGTATATATACTATGCTATAACAAAGAAAGATCATGTGTACACAATGTCTAACAGGAACAACTTGTGTGGCTTAGATATTTTACCGCTGCAGTTGACTCCATCTTCATCTAACTCATACCCTGGTTCACAGCGACACAGATATGATCCATACGTGTTCATACATGTCTGTACACATGTGCTATCAGTGATACATTCATCTACATCTGGAAAGATATGAGAAGGCTCAGTCACAAACGTGATGTTTGCACAAAGTCATTGGGCAATACAGTAAAGGGTCTGTATCAAGAAATAAGGTAACCGCTCTGCTCTTGAAACCAACTAAAAGCAAAAGAAAATTAATTTGAAGACTGCCAGTACAAGAGACACATAGGATTAAGTTAGTTGGATGGAGTGAGTCTGATTTGGTAAAAGAAAGTGGTGCCATTTCATGTTATTCTGCTACCACAAAACATAATCCCTGGCAATGGAAGATTGCTTGGAATTTGCACTAAAATGCCTAGAAGTACAGGGTTTATTTTAGCCTTAAAATTGCCATATAGAGGCAGATTTAAGTGGCTGATTTGGCCCCTTCAGACTCAGTCGATCACTTATCTTCCCATATCTAGATATGGGAAATCAAACCTAACAGGAAAAATGTTCTTGTCAATGGCTCCACTGGTTTTTATTTACATAGCACATACACACTTTTTATACCATAGCTC
Organism: Xenopus borealis; assembly: GCA_024363595.1. Taxonomy (NCBI): domain Eukaryota; kingdom Metazoa; phylum Chordata; class Amphibia; order Anura; family Pipidae; genus Xenopus; species Xenopus borealis. Next base: position 63,030,919 of record CM044446.1, read on the forward strand.
ATTGTTTTTAACATGTAATATATGATTTGTTATACAAACCCCTGGAATAAATAAGATACACTGTGGCTGACCAAGTGAGCGACCTCTTTTCTTTTCATTTGCCTCAGAGTTTGATTTTGCAATATTGACTCCCTATTAGAATGTTAGATAACATTGGCTGGGATTCAGTGTTGTCTCAACACATTAATTGGTTTTATTTTTTACAGTACTGTATTTATTATGTTTATGACTATGCTGTCTAACATACTGTATAGAGGTTTTTGAAACCACAATTAAACTCTTTTTCTCTAAATTCACACATGCCATGAAAGATATGAAAAGACCCAAATATAAAAATTACTAGCAGAAGAAAATGCTTAACGATGCACTTAAAAATACAAAAACCACTAAAAGTCCGACTTGATTAAAAGTGGTCCAATAGGATCAGTGCAACCCCCATTCACTTCTATGGGAACTCAACAGCTTTTACCTGGCGCAGTTTTGTATTACAGTTTTTCGTGGTTTTTCCAATTTATAAATCTCAAATTTTAGAGTTTAAGGGAGATTTTTTTTTTTAAATGATTTTTTAGAGGGAAAATACGATTTGTAAAAAATTGGAAACTGAAATGTTAGTAAATAGGCCCCTTGTTAATGCATTTAAAGATTAAGTTCACTTTGTACTAGAAAGGCTTTGGCAGTTAGGGATAACAATTTGCAATAAACTGACTTTTGAAATGTGCCTCCAAATAAAGCATTCAGTTGGCATGTGATCTCATTCCCCAAGTAAAAGTGCCAGGGCAAATATATTTATTCTTTCAGTCTGTACTGGTCATTGTAAGTGAATAATAACTCCTTTCTTTAAATAATTAGGTATTCTGATGTCATGCATCTTATCCCTGTGTTAAAGAACCTGGATAGAATTTACTATATTGTGCTGTACTGTATTCTTTGGAGAGCATGTTGATTATTATTAGAAGTGTATCAAAAGACTACAAGCTAGCAATGTAAGGAATAATTGTTTCCTTTTGAGACCTATGAGCCAAGAACTACAGGGCCACATTTTTCTCATTACTGTATACTGCCTTTACCTTCCTACTCCTTGTTATAACTGCTGAGCTGGTGCCTGCCATTTACATATTCATATATCTAGCATGAACTTTGGTTTCACCTGGAATGTAATTAGGTAAAAAGGTTCAAAGTTTGCACCAGTAGCCTTTACTTATTGGGTGTTACAGGGATAAAACAAATTTCTTAATCTTATGAGTTTACCAGGGGTTTAGCCTTCGTGTATACAGAGCAGTCAAACAACCCTATATCATGAAGGAGATAAAGTCCTTTTTTTGTAGGCCTGAATTCCTCTTCATACTAAATGATAACATGAAGTGAGGTCTCAAAGAGGCCCAGAGTTGATCATTACCTCCTACATAGCATGGGCCTGGTTCAAACTCTGTTTAATGTTTGGGCATGTTGGCACCAGAACCTGATTTACATCAGTCATCTGCATACCTTGGCAGGACCTCCCATCAGAGTTCAGGATAAAGCCAGGGTTACATGTGCATGAATATGATCCTGGTACATTGGCACAGAGCTGCTGGCAGTATCCATACCGACATTCATCTATGTCTGGAAATAGACAAGAGTGGGACATTTTTTTTTTACTTCCAAAGTCATTTTAAAAAATACATTTCATTAATGATGAGCAAACAGAAACAAATGCCATTTACTTTTGTCAAGTATCATTTGTAAAAATCAAATAGCTGTTCAGTCTACCCCCGGCTTAGAGGGGAAACTATCATTAAAATGAAAAAATAACATGAGATTTATTCCTGGAAATAAAAAACTTTACAAATTCAATCAGTGACAAAGACATTTTCATTGTCACTGTTGTTGTGTTTGGTAGCCGAGGATGAGGAGAGTATAATGTGCTTTATTAGCAGGTTCATGCAGCAGGTTCATGCAGCCATTACATAACAGCAGTAACTCTTACTTTCACTTTCAAGCTGTACAGAAAGTCCTGTGTATGCACAGTGACACCTGCAGGCCATTTGTATTAACACCACATATTCCCCCTATAGTAGGAAAGCATTTGGACAAATATAATAAACAGTAACAATTACACAGTATGTTTCTAAAAGCAATATATACATCCTTCACATGACATAGTCCTTGGTCCATGCAGGTAGTTTTCTGATTCTCTCAGTACGCCTTATAGGTTCATTTTCTTCAGGCCTTTTGCAGTTGGCATTAGCAGTAGGAAAATGTACTTCATCAAATGGAACATCTGCAAAGTCATATCTAGCAGGAGCAAGACGACTTGCATTCCATATGCGTCCATCAGACAGTTCATATATGTATGGTCCTCGCTGGCGTCTCACTTCAAGTGGTGTAGTAAATTTAGATTGTACTTGTTTCAGTATTCCTGGTTTCTTAATTCTGACTAAAGATCCAGGCTGACGGTGCAATTCTCTTGCACCACGTTTTCTGTCAGTATAAGCCTTGCATTTGGCTTGGTGATGTTTGACAATGTCAGCAGTAGATGATTTTGTAGGAAAAGTATTTGGTGGAAGTTTGATGTCTGCAACATGTAACTTAGTGCACATCTGTCTGCCATGTAATAATTCAGCTGGAGATGATTGGGTTGTTGCATGGCATGTTGCTCTGTATGTATGTAGTTCTTGTGAGACAGCCTCCCTTATAGAGTAGGGCAATCGCCTTAATTTCTGGCATACTGGTTTTACATCTGGTCTCAACTTAACTTTGTGCACAAAGGGGTAGATTCATCAAAGAGTGAAATTAAGAGTGAAGTTCCGCCACTAGAGGGAAATTCCACAGCTCCCTCTAGTGGCGGAACTTCACTCTTTGATGAATAGTTCTTTGCACAGCCCAGTGAAGTGTTGCTTTGTGGTGAAATTTTAGACACAGGCGGTGTGGCAGGCACTGGTGCTGTAGTAATGAGACCATCAATTAATTATAGGTTTAATGCAGCAAAGAGATCCCTTCAAAGTATAGCAGTACCTTTATTCACAATGTAAAAGTCACATTTTGCAGTATTTGATTTAAACTGTACAGTCACTGGCAAGCAACCAAGCACAGAGATTGGATCCTTTAAGTACCTGACCAGTCTCAGGGCAGGTGCAACAAGTGTATATTTTGCAAAGTATTTCAAGAAAATATCCTTTGGTAGTATAGAAACAGCTGAAGCTGTATCAAGCATCAGGTTAATGGAGTGTCCCTTGTCAGCAGAAGCAGTATTGACATTGACAATGCATATAAACTTGTCTGGAATAAATGTACCAGCTTTATCCACATTGAATACTGTAACATTTGTAGTAGTGAGTTTATGAACACCATAGCAAAGTGACCGGACTTTAGACATTTGCGAAGCAAATACACCCGTTTTATCAGCGCAGGCCAACAATACAATTCAATACATTCTTCTCTCTAAGAAGGACATTTGTAGGCCTTCCTGTAGCTTCCAGGAAAAATAGTAAATATGTTTTTTCTCCCTGCCAGGAAATAGAATTATATGCAATGACATATTTGTATAATTTATATAATTTATATTAATTATGACTCTGTGCTTTAAAAAAAATGCAGTAACAAGGTGGAATTTGGGAGTAGGACCCCACTTCCATGTTGGATTTATATTTGGAATTAGTTGTTTTAGTTATTTCTCAGGCCAAGCTACATGGGAAAGTTGAAACATGGAGAGATGGAAGAAACAGACTGTAGATGGCAGTCTATATGTATCTATATGTAGATAGTTCTTAACGATGCCTACTTTATGTTTTAGGGGTCCTGGGTTTGACGTAGATAAGGGTACTATTTGGGTGATGATGATACATTTTTCTTTTGTTTGTCTGGGTCTTTTAGTTCCACAGGCCATAAACATATTGATAGGCTAAGGGTACCTACATATGCAGTGACGTAATATGCATCGTGCATGTGAGAATATTCTATAACAAAATCAGCCTGTACAAAATCAGCCTGGGTTAAGTCCTGTTCATTCAATCATAGCTAACTTTGGATGTTCATCATTTCTGTCAAAATAGAAAATGCATTTTCAGGCTACATGCACAATGAACATCAAAGTTATTTCATCAATGGTTACATTTTAATTATTCGTTTCCTTACTGATCTCTTGGAGAGGCAAAGCTGCAAATGTTTCTAGTTTACGCATGGTATACTGTCATCTGGATACAATTTGATGGTTGCTTGTACCATGTATTTGTGATGCATTTCATTTTAAGCAAGAGATGTGCACGTTATGCTCATTCTGTTTGAGCAAAAAAGCAAACTGTCCCTTTCAAACACTTTGGGTTAAGTTGAATTGCGGGCGGCATGGCCTGTCCCTTTTTAGTAATAAGTGTTTAAGACTGAACATTATATAAACATGATGTTTTAAGGTAATGGCTTGCTAACACGCTTCATTAAATATCAAATACATGTGACACATGTAAAGCAATTTAAGGACATGCAGGTATACCAATGTAATGGGGCAAAACACTAAGGAGGAGGAAAGAGAATGGATTACAGTGGCTGCTAAAATAGGGCAATAAATACTTGTCATATCAATTGTGGGGATATTTGAGGTTTCACAGAAAACAAAGCACCATGGTCCACATTCTCATAGAAACTTGTTCCCTTTTCCTTGGATGATTAGAGCTAAGGAGAGCAATCTGCAGTCCCCACCCCACATCCAATCTCAGCTTTATTAGACTAGAGCTATTAGAAAAACTCATGTGTCTTAAAGCATTAAAGCATTTAGTCTTCTTTTTTGGCAAGATTTAATGGTAGCTGCAGAAACTGTCCCTGCAACTCTGGAAGAGCTCATTGAGCTGCCACACCCTTCTAAGACCAATAGAAAGACTAGTCACAACATATTGTATACATAATTATAGAGGAGCAGCAAGTGTTGACTATTCGTTGTTTGGATTGTGAAGCAAAGTTGCTGACAGCTTGGTTCAAAGCTAAATATCTTCATTCACTTGTGTGTAACACAGTGATGCCTAAACTGTGGCACCATCAAACTGATAATTTTCTACAGGTTATTACCCATTGACCACAAACTGGATATTTGATCTCTAGTGGTATCATTGTAACTACAAACCAGCAGCAGTAATATGAAACCAAACTATTATATGCTATACCTTAAATCTGGATTACGGCAGATGGTGAAAAAGATAATAGATCATTTTTTAAACTTTACAATGTACAATGAAATGTAAAAAAATCAAAGCAAAGGTTCCTCACACTGGTTCTAGAGATGGATACCAATAAAATATCCTTGGGTTTAGTGGTAGCACTTTATATGATCCAGTTGATTCAGCTTTGTCAAACTCACCTAAACACTGTCCCTCCAGGAGCCAGTACCCTTCTGTGCAGGAGCAGGTGTACCCTCCCTCTGTATTGATACATATCTGAGTTGGGTTGCATTGGTGGGACTCACTGGCACACTCGTCTACATCTGTAATAGTAAAACATAGACATTTTAGAAAATGAGACAAGATTTGTAAGAATTGGGTTATTGTTTAACATATAAGTCAACATACACATGTTTATATGAAGAGTCAATACGCTCTCAGCCAAGAAAACTATTCTTGAATCCTATTCATCTGCCTGTACTTTGCTGTTACTGTTAAGGCCTGATATTTCATCTATAAGCACCACAGTTCTGTAATATAAGATGATGCTACAGGGTAGATTATTAAATTCTGATGCTAATTGCACTGGTTTCTGTGCTGCTATGTAATAATTATCTGTATTTATTACTAATCAGCCTTATACTGTTGCATTTCTATTCTATTTCTATTCTATGTGTACTGTATATTGTGAGTGGGTCCCTAACTCAGTAAGTGACAGCAGCACAGAGCATGTGAGTCGGTGAATCAGCAGAAAAGAATATGGGGAGCTACTGGGGCATCTTTGGAGACACAGATCTTTACTGCTAAAGGTCTGTAGTTGCCTTGGGCTGGTACAGAATCCCAGCAGATCATGTACAACATTTCTAGCCTACTTCTTTAGTTAGGCTTTAGTTGTCCTTTAAGTCAACAACAAAAATTATTTCCTTCCCCATATAAGACTATAAAACAGATCTAAATACTCTGAATCTGTGATTAAATTGCATTCCAAGACAATACTGACATGAAAATAACATTAAAGTCCCATAGGGACTTCTGTCTTGAGAATATATGGGAATATGTAATGTGCCAAAGATTCCTGTATGGTGATATCATGTGCTGTTGTATCAGTATTTTTAGTATCAAGAAGAGTGCAACGAAATGGCCCACCTCCTGCTTTCTTTCATGCCCCTTACAGATTGTCTAGACAAGGCAGAACCTTGAATGTAACTACTTCAACAGTTTCAAGGACGTGGGAAAGCTCAGTCATTACCACCTCTTTTCCCCAAACTTGTCATATGAATAACAAATTGAACTATATATATTGGATAGCACAGTGAACGTAAGTCCCAGTAGAGTACTGAAAAAATAAGTTTTATAGTCAGTATAAGTCCAGCGAATGCAGGAACTTTCGCTATCTGGCCTACTACTTTTTAGGAATTTGTGAGCAGAGTTGGTCAAATAATTATAAATTATACTTATGTTTTATTGGAACAAGTCCTGTGAGCATTTTGAGCTATATGTTATTGATATCTCTCAGTGTGTCATTTTGTATGGTACAGCCAGTGTTAGATTGGTGCCATGCATATTGCTTTGGTCAGAATTCTCTATCTTGCTTTGATGTGACCACATTTTTCTCACATTGCAACCAGGCCTGGACTGAGAGAAAATATGCCCTGGTATTTCAGGTACGAAGTGGCCCACTCAGCCCACACACAGGCCCAAACAGACCCCACTAGCCCACTAAATAATGAATTTCTATGGCACATTTTAGCAGCCCCTCTGGCATTTGCCAGAACCCAGATTGCCAGTCCGGGTCTGATTGCAACTGTGTCCCATGTGTATTGTGGCATACTCCATGTGTGTCTTTACATGGTTGTTTTTGAGTGTTGAACTTTTGTACCAAGTTCTGGTTGTATTTACAAATTTCCATCAAAACTGTGATTGATACAAACTAATCTTTCTAAAATAATTGAGCCGGCTTGATCCTGTATAAGTGGACTGTGAGCATTTGTTATATACTTCTTTTTTCTGCCACCTGGAGAGCTGGCTTAGGGCTAAGCCAGAATAAGCACTGCCATTTATTTCTTTAGTGGTGCAGAGCTCTCCAAGAACTTCTAATGACTCAAAATGCTCTGGCCACCTGGATGACACTTGGTTCCAATAAATGAACTTGTGTCTGCAATTTTTTTATATGTGTTACTGAGCCAGTTTCTTAATGACAAAATGAATGAAACTGAATTTCACAGAGAAAGAAACTGTTCTGGGAATAAAATATATAAATATACTAGGACATTCTATCATGTTTTCTGCACACTGATTGCATATGCCGTAATGTCTGTTGGTTATTCATGAGTTCTCCATTGATTTTTTTTTATTACTATTTTGCGCCTGAATAAAGCATTAGATTCTGTTTACTTTTTTTTATATCTATTTTATGTACTGCTACTTTAGTTTTAAATTTATAATAAAGTTTACATTTTTTATGCTTTAAAAAAATAATCCCTAACTTATTAGAAATATTAAATTAAAAATTTTTTTGTGATAATCTCTCTTTAAACACCAACTAGATTTGCCTTTCTGTGTTTCTTATTCAAATATATTCATATACATCATTCCCCCTCTATACATATATTCTCTGTTAACTCTGATAACATAGTAAAGGTCAGTGACTGTGAAAAATTTACCCCATTCTAGGTCAAGTTTATTATTTCAAATTTCAGACTCCACTTTCATGTCTTTTTTATTTGTTTTTTCCAATAGCAATTAAAGGCTTATCTTTTTTAGGCTTATATAAGAAATGTATAATCTATACACTTTTATTGGTATGTTACAGGGCTCTTCAGGCAACTGCCCTTTATATGTATGACAATCATGTCTACACCAATAGGTGCATTGTGGCTCATCTGTATTTCCTACATACAGAGTTTGCAACAGCGCCACATATGTAATGTGGTATCACCAAAACCGATATAGTTTGAAATGGCATCATTCTCTGTTAGACAATTATATGATATATAGGAGGAGCAACTTCCACTCACCTACACACTGGTTGTCTCCATCAAGTTGATACCCAAAACGACAGACGAGGGGTCTGGAAGGTGATGGGAAATTTGGAGGTGGAAGCGGTGCAGCTGCAGCTGGTAGAAATGGGCTACGGGAACTAGGTCTAAACATGGTGTTGGTGCGAGGAATGCATAGGTAACCTCCATTTTGATTTACGCACATCATATCTCCTCTACAGGCATCCAGAGTAGTCCGACACTCATCCACATCTAAGAAAATGAGGTCAGACCATAAGCTATGTCAGCATTCTGGCAGAAGGCAGAAATATTCCATTCACATCTTAGGCACAACTCCCAACTAAACTGGTGTATTTCTAATACTCTGATCCAAACATTGAATTTCTCTGCTGGAAGGTTACGCAGTAAAAGTAGCTGATGATATGTAGTCAAAATTATTCTGTTTTATCCTTTTTGGCTTGCATTATATTATCTTCATTACTTGTCAAAGACAAAACTGTGCCAAGCTGATTCCAGGCAAGCATTTTACCAGTAAAATGGAAACCTTGGCCAAAACATTTTTTCTGCATTCCCAGTCTATATATACATATTTGTAGAACTGCATGCTTGGTTTATCCACCTGACATACTCTGATAACATAAATGGTCAGTCTTGGGAAAAAACTTTATGCCATGTTCTAGGCTAAAGTTTGTTATTTCTAGGGTCAAATTCCCCCTTTCCAAATAAATAAGTTTTCATAATAAAATTAAAAAACTCATTGTGCTTATTCTGCTCTCCCCACGACCATGTCTAGGGGGCAGATTTACTATTGGTCGAATTTCGAATAAAAAAAAATCGAAATGCGACCATGTGAAGTAAAATCCTTCGAATTCGAATGATTCGAACGATTTTATCGATCTATCAAATTTTTTTTATTCGATCAAAAATAATGGTCCCCAATTCGGCAGCTTGGAGCTGGCGAACTAGGTGGTCCAATAGGGGAAGTACTTCGACCATCGAATAGTCGAATTTGCCTAATTTTTTGCAAATTCGATCGATCTTTGAATTCTTCACACAAATTTTGTAAATCTGCCCCTATGTGTACACAATAACAATAAGTTACAAACCCCATATGCACTGCCCATAAATAATACTATACGAGTAAATAAATTTAAGGGAAGGAGATAAGCAAAAGGCAGACATCCAATGCAAGCACAATTTATTGAAAAACGTGTGTGGTCCCCAAAGGCTCACAATTTCCCCGTTACCATACCAGCACTTGTCCAATCATAAGTAAGACCTATAATCCTTGCAAATTATTTTATCTTATATATTCCACCAGAATCATTTCAGGGTCCCAGGACTTTACCATACCTAAACATTGCCCTGATGATCGGTCCATCTCATAGCCATTGGTGCACTGTTGCTGAAATACAAGGTAAAAGATAAATATAAATTGTTATACTCACTGTAATCAGATGCTCTTGGTTTGAAGCACTAGTTCAAGAGATGAAATTGTAAAGGGGAACTATGACAGCCGTTAAAATGTTCTAACCAAGCAGATGCTTAACAGTTTTTTCATGAGAGAATCTTAAATAATTTAATAATAACAATATTTATATATTATTGCTTATCCATATTATAGCTAACCTATAATTGTTTTTGCTGCTGCAGACAGTTCAGTCATTCAATTTGGTGGTCATCTCAAATGACTGACTAACTGGAATTAGAGATTTAGACATGGCAGTTGAACATGCCTAAATTCTTGGTGAACAATCTCCCCAAGATTTGACCTTTGTACCATAGGTCTAACACTCTTTGCATGGTAAATCCATTTACTGGAAAGTAACTGAACTGATTACTGATGGAAAACAAATGTTAGGCTGAGGAACCTAACACAAATATTTTCAAACTTAGAAGAAAGTAACTGTAAAGATAAACCAAATTAATTGTGAAACAGATTTATTAAACATCTACATACTCTAATCTGTAGATTTTATCTCAGTGCCAAATACATTACCCAGTTTTTTTTACATATTCTGCATTTCCTTTTACATAAGTTAGTAGCAGAGTACTGTATGCAAAGAGGATGGATAAATGGCATACGTGTATGTATGTATGAGGCTACTCTTTTTTCACAAATTTAGGATGAAGGATTAGACAGTGATATGGCTCAAGAGATAATTAGGTATGAGGGGATCAGTAGTGAGAGCAGAAATATGGCTGGGGTTCAGGGGCTTTGGAATTTTTGTGGCCTCACTGGTTTAATTTAACCCCACCCCAAAATAAATCGGCAGTGTGATATTTATTTAGATTTTTTTGGTGAAGCTGGGTATAAGGAATCCATTCAGCATTCTTGTTGAGAAGAAACCCTGGCAAACATCTGCATCAGATTATCTGCATGACAATGAAGCAGAAAGAGAAACTACTATTTTAAATCTATTAGTATAATGGCAACTACGGACTGGTCTGGCCAAGGAGTCAGAGGGCCCTACAATTCACCCAATCATGTTACCTTGAATGCCTTTATTTTTGCCATTCCCCATTTCTGTATGAGGAGAAATAGAGGGAAGTGTAGCAAAGTGAGGAGAGGAGAAGAGAAAGGTGGTCTTGGTTTTTGGTGGGCCTCTGAATAAATTATATAATACAATTAAGGGGCAGATTTACTATTGGTCGAATTCGAGGGAACTAGGGATTCGAATTCGAAATTTAAAGGGAAAGTAATTCGACCATCGAATGGTCGAATGATCGAATAGATTTTTATTCGAATCATTTGAATCGATCAAATTTTTTAATTCGATGGTCGAAGTGCCCAAAAAAGTTATTTGAAACATAAAAGAGTTTGATAAATAAAAAGGTTTATTTGGAAAAGCACATTGAAAGACATATAAATCCAAAGCTTCTAATTATGTCTATCGTTATAATTTCCCAGCTTGCACTGAATTCTGACAGGAAAACAAAAAGGAGGTAGTTATAACTTGTAATAGTCTCTTATTCTTTTAAAAGATGTTGTTTTGTGCATCTGGCAGAAAAATAGTTAAGTGTGTCAATAGATTGCTGGCTCAGTAAAACTGGCATATGGAAATGACATTAGATAGAAACATACAATCTGACAATCTTTTTAGACCTAAAAAGTGTGCTATAATTGTGTGGTTTATTTCTTTTATTAAAATCCAATCCATTTGCTAGAAGGTTATTTTAGTTTTGATCACATATATTGTAAGCATTGCATCTGTATTTTACATTTTCATTTTCCTTCTCAAAGTGCCCTCTAATTCTATCCGGCTCCTCTTTTCAACATGATTTCTTCATAAACGTATTCAAACGTTCAGAAATAATTAGAGAAAGTCTAATATGCAGAGATATTGGGTTCTAGTCCTCATTCCATGTTTTTTGGGTGGCAATAGTTGGGAACCTCTCCTCTATTATATAACCCCATATTCCCTTTTCTTTTCCAGCAGGTGTATCCTTGTGCATTCTACTCTCATATTGTTAAATTGTTTTGGTGTAATGGCACTAAATTGCTATTTAATTTGTATCCTGCTTGTTTCTGGTCCTTGCATGATCTATTCATAAAACTGTTAGATATGTTTAAACACAAAATCACACCAAAAAGTAGAGATTTTAGTAAAACAATATCGGTAGTAAATTAATAAAACGCCTGGTCCTTACCTGTGCATGTACGGAGTCTGGGATACAGAGACAGAGAGTGATCAAAGTCAATATTCTAAAACAAAACCCAAATCACATAGTCATTAGTGGGTAAGCTCTTATATCTGCATAACACAAGAACGAAATACTGGTTACCTCTGTGAAAACAATCTTAGTATATTCATGGGAAACATCACCATAACTTTGGAACACTAGGTTTGTTGTTTTATTGTGTGTGCGTTAGTTGAGAAAAGCATTATGATCTCAGCTATCAATGGAATAAAGGAATATCCTGTCCACACAATACACTATAAATAATACTTTCTTGCCATTGAGTTTATTTGGTATCTAAAGCATGAGAGATGTTGTCTATCAAAGACAATCTCATACTGAGTCAGAAAAAACAAACTATGCTAATGCACTTAGATTCAGGCAAATCCTGTTGAAAAAGGCGGAATTCTGAAATGAATCTGTGTATCTGTGATTCTGTGTATCCCCAGTAATAACTGCCAGTCTTTCCAGGTGTTAGTAGATACTCAAGTGTACAACAAATAAACACTGGAGAAATGACAAACCAAGGATAGACAATATTTATTATTTTTCTGGTCAGGGTTTTAAAGGGTAAAACACAATTTTTTGAGGACATTTTTTTTTTTTGTGATTAATTAAACCCCGATGCGGTTAAAAGTCCAAATCAAAAAGTACTCCATTGCAAGCCTGCTGTGTTAATTGAGAAGTCTCTTCACGGTTTTTGGTTGATAATCTGAAAAAATTGTACAATGTAGATTTTTTTCACAATTTATCGAGTCCCACACCAGATGTTTTCAAGTAAATTTATGGATAAATACGGTAACAATGTGGATACGAGTTGGTTTTAAGAAAATTTTTATTTTTAAGAGAATTTTGGATTTTAGTAAATAAGGTATGGTATGGTAGGCACCTGCATCGGGTGCAGTTGAGGGAGGGTTGCAGTTCCTAGCAGATAGCTGCAAGTGTGCAGGGGCAGACTGGAAGGGTGCTGGTCCCTTTAGTATTGACTACTACTTGGCTTGGTTCAACAGCTCATTTTCCAGGTAGGGATGTACTCCTAATAATATTCCATAATTATTCTTCTCTTTTTCTCTCATCCTCATTTTTGTTACCATTAGTTACCATAAAAACTCTTCTTTTACTGATTTCTTATGTCAGGAAAGCCTATGGAACGTGTTAGTGCACATGCATTTGTATGAATTTGTATTCTAGACCACTTAGGTCATGGTGCTAAAATGCTATGTAAAACAGGTACAATAGTAAAATGATTGTTTTATATGGCAAGCAGGTAAAGTCAGACAGTACAGTACAGTACATGCAATTTTATGTAGAAACCTCTGGCAGTTTATCTGGCAAACATATTGTGTGACTAAAGGTAAATAATGTATGAAAAAGAGGAACATAATTTGATCATTGTTCTTGCTACTCTCATGGGATCTAATTGCTGCCAGTCTGACTGTGGTAAGGCCAGTTGTGTTGGGGGTAACAAAGTGAGGGATACACTTTGTTCTCACTTCTGTAATTTGCAGCCAACATTCTCTCTAAATGACATGAGCTAAACAAGATCTCTGGAAGCTTAATCGTCATATGACCCTGATGCTAGAGTTTCACAGTAACATAGGCTGAAAAAAGGTTCATGTCCATCAAGTTCAGCCTTTTAAGTCTATATAAAACCTAACCTAACTGCTAGTTGATCCAGAGGATGGCAACCCCTCCCCCCATCTGAAGCCTCTCAAATTTGCCTCAGAGATGCAAAAATTCCTTCCTGACTCCAAGATGTCAATCAGATTAGTCCCTGTTTCAACTTGGTTATAAGTTATTTTCAATAACCCCTTATCTCATTTGCCAATAAGCCACCCAACAACTTCTTTGTGTATTCTTCTGGTGATTCTGTGATTTCCGTCAATTTCTTCACTTATGCAATTGTTGCGAACCGGGAAATTGCTCCATTCTCCACTGAATCTGCACTGAGGGGTAAGTAAAGACTTAGGGGCATTTGTCCTCATGTCTTCTGGAAGGACCTGGAAATTACCTTTGCTTTTATTAACAGGACACCATTAAATCTTAATTTTTTGTTGCACCATGGGTGGCAAGTACCCCCCAGTGCTGAATATAGTCCAGTTGACTTCTTGCACATACAAATAGCACCATATCAGGTTTTAAAAAGTTTTAAGAAACTAGTTTTTGGAAAGATTAAATATGGAAAGTAATGCCTCCAGAAATTTCCAATGAATAAATTAGAAAATACAAACTCTACAAACTGTCCATAATGTTATTCTGTGAATGTGTAAAACAGATTTTAGTTATGAAATTTTGAGTAAAATGTGATTAAACAGGCCAGCCATGCCAACACATTGTAAAGACTCTATCACATATTCTAGAACCAGATTCAATTCCATGAAAACAACTTTTCTCCTAATGAATTTCACCATAGACTGTGATTTCATGTGATAAACCATGCAATTGGAACCCTCAGCAACTACACCTTAAAGACACACTGGGGTGCAGAGACCAATTGAATCACTTTTATTAAATTATAAAGAAAAATGATGAAAACCCCAAAGGTTCTTTATTAATTATTAATAGTTGTTCTTGGATCACCTTCTTTTTGATTTCATGAAATGGAACATTTTCTAATTGGATCAGTCTTGTCAGTAGAGTACCATAGTGGTCTCTGTACTTGGTCCTTTGTTTTTCCACTTGTTTATTAATGACCTGGAGTAGGGCATTGATAGTAGTATTACTATTTTTATTGATGATACTAAATTGTGCGGAACTATGAGTTTCATGCAGGATGTTACCACTTAGCAGATTAATTTGACTAAAATAATATAAATGCACGTTTTACACAAGTTGTCTAATTCTGGGCAGTGTCATTCTGTGGCTACTAAAGCAAAAAAAGTTCTGTCTTGCATAAAAAAGGCATTAACTCACGGGATGAAAACATAATTATGCCTCTTTATAGGTCCCTATAGGTAAGGCCTCAGCTGCAGTATGCAGGACTCTAGGGATATAAATGAGCTGGAGAGAGTGCGGAGATGTGCAACTAAACTGGTTAGAGGGATGGAAGAGGGTAGACTGTCAAGGTCGGGGTTGTTTTCTCTGGAGAAAAGACAGTTGTGAGGGGACACGATTACTCTTTATAAGTATATTAGAGGACATTATAGACAGCTAGTGGGTAATCTTTTTTGGGTAATTTTTTTTCCATAATCAGACAAATGGCCACCCCCAAAGGCTATAGGGAAAGACCTTTTATTTGTAGCAATGTAGGTGGGTCTTCACCGTGAGGACAGTGAGGTTGTGGAATTCACATCGTGTGATGTGAATGACACCTTTAAAGGGCAAGGAAAGTCTAAAATAGAATAAGGCTAGAAATGCTGAATTTTGTATACTAAACATAAACATGAACTTACTGCACCACAAGCCTAATCAAACAAATGATTTATGCTTTCAAAGTTGGCCACAGGGGGCTGTCATCTTGTAACTTTGTTATACATCTTTGCAAGACTAGACTACATACACATGCTCAGTGGGGTCTGGGCTTCTTAGGGATCGTCATAAATGATCAAAAAACGAAGCTGCTTCAGTTCTGCATGGCTGGTAAGTAAGGCAGGGGCTCCCCCTGCTGTAGTATCCAAGGCTATAGTGATAATAAATAGATATTGGCATATTGTTTCAGTTGGTGTGTGTAAGTATGTGTGCTGAGTTTCATTTGGAGGGGTTGAACTTGATGGACTTTGGTCTTTTTAGTGTAACTATGGAACGTACATAACTATCTCTAAGCTGCACATTTACAAATAACTCCACTAGCTCCAAGGCTTCAAGAGCGATAGTATCTTGTCACTGACAATTAAAAGATTTTATTCAACTGAGCATCAAATGACAACAAAGGATAAACGACTTTAAATACTAATACTTGATTATTATGGCATGTGACATGTGAAGGCAAATACTGATATGTATATGCTCATACATATTTAACTATGTGTGTATTCATATTCAAAGGTGTTTTGAAAATATTTAGGTCATTTAGAATTGCTTTGATCACCTTTATTTAACGATCAGTGTCTGAACTACACCTGTGAAGTGATAATAATTCCTATAATCATTATTATTTTACTTATCAATGGAAATATAGAGAACTGTTCCTTTCTCATAGCCTTGTAGCCAAATGATCTGCAAAAACATCATTGACTGAATGACTAGATTAAACCCTGCTGGCTTTTTTTATGACCAGTGCTGCACATATCCAACATTCCACATTGTGCAAGAGCTATTCATTTTTTATTTGGATGAAAGACGGATCAAATTAAGGGCAGTGGGAGGTTCCCATTAATAACATCATACTAAATCTCCTGATGCTGTTGGATTTACTCTCAAAACCAAAGATATTCTGTAGGGGGAGTGTTGTGGTGCCATTTTTTTCATACGGGTGACTGATCCAGTTGTGCTCCTCTGAGCATATCTAAAATAGTATAAACTCTAAGATGCACTAGGTATACACCCTCTAGAATTACTGTGTTTTTAAAAAAAACTCTCCTCTTCTTACAGAACTGTATAATTCTATTCTCAGTAAATGATTTACTTGCAAGGTGCTCCAGAGAAGTATGGATATCTGCAGTAAGTTCTCTTAATGTTCTTCTATGATGTTGCCTTCAAGATTTATGATTATGCACAAAGATGGATGCTAATATGGCATACACATCTATACAGAATATAAACATATCCCTTATAATAGAGGATTAAATTGCAAAATGATAATTCAACCAAACATGTTAGAAACATTGTTTCTAACAAGACATATAATTAAAACATCACAAGCACCTGGATAACCCCTAAATGCAGCAGATCAACCTTCTCCAAAATCATGACAATTTTAGCATCTATATGCTCTGGACAGGGGGAAAAGAACATCTGTAGATGTTGTTGCCTTGAGTTAAGAGTGGGTCGGTGTGTGCCTAGGCATCATGGATAATGTGGATATCTTGGGGAGGCTGTGTGTGATTGCTTACTTAATAACATGGAAGCAAACAGCAAAGTGCTTTGCAAAGCTGAAAATGAAGATTGTGAATGCCTTGTGCCACTGAGGGATATTGTTTATATCAGTGGTCCTCAAACTTGGCCCTCCAGCTGTTAAGGAACTACAAGTCCCACAATGCATTTGCCTGACTTGTAGTTCCTTAACAGCTGGAGGGCCAAGTTTGAGGACCACTGGTTTATATCATATTAGGGTTTTGTAGTTTACATTTTATTTTTAAAGTGAAGCACTGTCGTACAAAAGTACAGAGAGAATTGTTTCCCTGGGCATAAATAGGAAGTTCCATTCATTTACAGTTGTGTTTGGAATAATAGCAGTCCAACGCAATTAACCTGCTCAATCACTGTTTTTGGCAGACATTATAATTCTATATGGAAAAAAATGTACTAGTAGGTAGAGCAGTGATCCCCAACCTGTAGCTCGTGAGCAACATGTTGCTCCCCAACCCCTTGGCTGTTGCTCTCAGTGGCCTCAAAGCAGGTGCTTAGTTTTGAATTCCAGACCTGAAAGCAAGCTTTGGCTGCATAAAAACCAGATGTACTGCCAAACAGAGCCTCCTGTAATGTTCAGGCTCACATAGGTGCTCCAAGATAGTTAATCAAAGGCCTTAATTGGCACCCCGGGGAACTTTTTTCCATGCTTGAGTTACTCCCCAACACTTTTAGATTTGAATGTGGCTCACGGGTACAAAAGTTTGGGGAACCCTGAGGTAGAGTAATAGAAAACCAACAGACCCAGCAGTCATGACAAGTTTGCTGTTGATTCTGCATAATTGAATCATTAACTGAGGCTTGTTCCAAATAATAGCAATGTGAAGTTCAATCATTCTGTGAAAACAGGGGTCAATTATGGCCCTTATTAAAGGAAGGAAGGCAGCAAATGATGTGAATGCTCGTTATAGTGCATTTCTCTCTGAAAATCTGAGTAAAATGGGTCATTCCAGACTTTTTTCAGAAGAACAGAGTAGCTGATTTAAAAGTTGTTTGGGGGGGGGCCTATAAAGAAGTACAGAAAATGATGCTGCTCTGCTAAAATGATCTCAAATATTGTTAAGTGGCCGATGATCAGCTCCAGGAAGATCAAAGAGGGTCTAACGTTACCTGTGAGTAATGTTACAATTAGAAGACGCTTTGTGAAGCCAAGCTATCCGCAAGATGCCCTTGCACTGTCCCATTGTTGACAAAAAGACGTGCTGAAGAAGTTACAATTTGACAAAGAACACACTGACTGGCCTAAAGAGAAATGGCAAGACATTTTGTGAACTAATGAAAGTAAGATTGTTCTTTGTGGGTCTAGGGGCCACAAAAAGTTTGTCAGATGACCCCTAAATACTGTACACAGTGAAGCATGGAGGAGCAAGCATCATGATATGGGAATGTTTCTCATACTATGGTGTTGGGCCTATTTATCACATACCAGGGATAATGAATCAGTTTCAATACATCAAAATACTTGAAGAGGTCATGTTGCCTTATATAAAAGAGGAAATGCCCTTGAAATGGGTGTATAAACAAGACAACGAGCAACATCTTTGTTCCAGCTCAACAAGATTGAGGTTGTGGAGTGGCCAGCCCAATCCCGGACCTTAAAGGAATTGTTCAGTATAAAAGTAAAAACTGGGTAAACAGATAGGCTGTGCAAAATAAAACATGTTTTCAATATAGTTAGTTAGGCAAAAATGTAATGTATAAAGACTGGAGTGACTGCAAGTCTAACCTAACAGAACAGAACCACTACTTCTTGCTTTCAGCTCTCTTTTGTTTACACTGACTGGTTACCCTGGTTACCAGGCAATAACCAATAAATGACTTGAGGGAGGGCCAGATGGGTCATAACTGTTGCTTTTGAATCTGAGGTGAATGCTGAGGATCAATTGCAAACTCACTGAATAGTTATGTCCCATGTGGCCCCCCCTCAAGTCGCTGACTTACTCAGATTTAGAGAGCTGAAAAGCAGGATGTTGTATTGTATTCTGTTATGTGAGACATCCACTCATTCCAGCTTTTATATATTACATTTTTGGCTAACTAACTATATTAGAAACATTTTTTATTTTGCACAGCCTATCTATTTACCCAGTTATTATTTTTACCCTGAACTGTTCCTTTAATCCAATAGAAAACTTGTGGTGTGACATCAAACATGCTGTTTCTGAGGCAAAACCAAGAAATGCAGAAGAATTATGGAATGCAACAGGTGCCAGAAGTTGGTCGCCTCCATGCAACACAGATGTACTGCAGTTCTCAGAAACACTGCTTATACTACTAAATATACATTTTCAAAGGAAAACAAAAATAGCTTTCATTTTATACAGTGAATGTGTGAGTTTGTAAAGCAGAATGTAGACATTGCTATTCTTTTGAGCAGCCTAATATTCCCTTTTACTCACTTTCTGTGAAAATGTTTCTTTCGTGTTTTGATTTGGAATAGAATGTACAGTGTTCACAATTTGCATGTATGGAACTTAAAAGCCCGGGACTTCTCCTGTTCCTTTAAATTCACACTGTTATTATTATGAACACAACTGTATGAGGTGTTTGAGATGATGCACTTTTTGAATGGGACTCACCATTATCTTACACACTAGGATGTCTTCATAGCTCCACTTTGACACGCCCAACTACTGTGCAGGCTAAAAAGACTTCTGCCAATGAATATAAAGCAACATTCTTCCTACAGTCAGTAATACTTAGTTAAAGAACATTTAAATATGTATGAATGTGTCCATACTATTCCAGAAATACCTGAGATGCTTTTATTTATAGGCTAAGACAAGCAGGTTGTTGTGGTAGACAACTATAATTAAAAAAAGAAAAAATGCAATCTTATGTTATTATTAGGAACATATTCTTCCTCTGCTAACATTTGGCAATTCTATTGATTCAACAGGCAGTACCAATGAGAAAGCTCAGCCAGCCCCACATTGCAAGCACCTGCTCAGTGTTAAGGAGATTTTAGATATAAAGTAAAACATCCTGTAAGTTAAGGAGAAATAGAATATGTGCTGCAGTTGGGATACCCCAGAGGAAAGATGGGCTTGGTAAACACAAACCTGTGAAAACAAAAAGAAACAAATACACCCCCGTAACGCCAGTTGCCACACACAACGTTTCATATGATGCAAAAGCAGCTCTATGGGTAAATTTAGATTGCGTGTACAAATAAGTGTATGCATACAGAATTAAAAATAAACTTTTCAAGAAACCATCAGAATTTGTTAGCAAAGAAGTAGAAATATCCTCTAGAAACAGTGGCTTACAATGCTACATCTTTCTTTAAATCTCTCATGAGTTCAGCTTTTCAAGTGCAAAGCCCCCTCTTGTGCAGGACAGAGACAAAACCCTACCTGAGTTTCAGCATATTCCGTTTTATAAATGTGCTCAGTGCATGTGCAGAAAGGTAGGTTGTGATCAAGTTCCCTGTGTGCAAGGTCAACGTGGATCCGATAGTGATGCAACTACCAGGGAGAGATGTGCTGCCTGCTCTGTAACGTCTGAAGTGAGGAGCAATCCTCCAAAATACAACATTAGACCAATTGTTGCAGGAATGTTAAAAATGAGCACTTCATTTTCAGAGTATGTTAAACAATGCAAATGGGGGACTCGGTCTGAAACAGATGGTTTTGATTACTCAGTTCACCAAGTGGCCAGACTCCTCACAACAATCTTGGGGTGACTGCCAACAAAAAAGGAGAAAAAAACTTGCAAAACGCCTTAACCATTGTGTGGCCATAAGGAAATGTGCTGCAGATAACTGTGCTTAATGACTTTATGTGTATAGTTGCACATTGCTGAATGATTAGATAACAATACAACTGGCAGTAATCCAGTTAGTGGATATATCAGTGCTTTGTACTGCACGCTGTAATATATTGCTTTGTAGGCTGAAGCTGCTGCTGCTGAGAAATTCTGGCAACAATGATATCAAAGTGCTACACTTTAACGCAGACACCTTTTTCTCACGTAATCCAGAAAAGGGGTCACTTTATTACCATTTTAACCAGCAGTAAAACTTTACCAACAATTTGGCATATACCATTTGTTTTCTGTACGGCAATGAGTTCCAGACGTAGATTCACACAGTCCCTAAATGACCCAATAAATAGAGACTCTATTTGGCATCTTACAGAAGCCCCATTGGCATTTGCCAGAGTCTAAAGATTACTATTCAGGGATGAGTGAGCAAGGCTTCAGTTGACCATCTTTGTTAAATAAAAAATTGGTTGAACCATTAGGAATCCTTCAAAAACGACGCGGCGCGCGTCAAAAACGTGACACAACTCGTTTTGCGAAATTCGCAAATTTTCGGCGAAGTGAAACAGGATAGATTCGCCCATCACTACTGTATATATATATATATATAAACACACACACGCATGAGTTGCCAATTTTGTCATAATATTATGGAGCAAGTTATTTTAAAGTAATGAGTAGTGATGGGCGAATCTGGGGCGTTTCGCTTCACCGAATTTCAGAGAAAAACTTGCAAAACACTGCCGGCGTCTCATTTTGGACACTGGTATCCGTTTTCCGACGTGGGCATACGTCTTTGGTCGCAGGCGAATTTTCGCGCCAATATATTCACCGTATTCACTAGTAATAAGCAAGCACTGACAGCAAACTTAATAATGTATAATAAAGGAAAACCATATATTGCTATAAATTAGAGATCATAATGCCTCTAATGTTGAATAGACTGGCATCTCAAAAATGTGTCCTATTGCAAATTAACGCCCCCATATCTATAAGTTTCAAGTCTACACTGAATGATAAAAACTTTTGTTTTGTCTATGCAGAAATTTTAAACTGAGCCTTGTACCTCATCCTATACTTTATCTCGGCTTACTTCTAGACTTAAAGAGTATAAAAAAGATAAATAAAGCCAATACAGACTGATTTAATAAGCGCCACTCATCACTTCATTATGCATGGGTTTGGACAGCCGCCCACTCAGCCCATACTGTCTGTAAAAGGAAGTCTGTTAGCTAACATAACATCTATAGTGAGGTGCACAGAAATGATTATTGCTGGGAAAACTTTGAGAGGGCACTGCGACTGGTAAGCAAGCCTGGGAGGAGCTTTGTTTTTAAAGCCTTTATGTAAAAAAGAACAAATCTTATTATTGCATTTGGAGGCCAATGACTGGAATGTAAAGCTTAGAAGACTGGAAGCTTCAAATTAAACATCTGTTGGACTGTACCTTTAAAAGACATAGCCACATTTCAGGATTGTGGGCTCATCGATGGAAATCAGGAACATGATAAAGAATAATTAGGTTGATGCTTTAAAGAGTAATCTTTGCTTCCAATAGCAATTACATTGATTAAAGGCAACATTTGAATAGTTTTCAGAAAAGCATATGGATAAATCACTAGATCTACCTCATTTTTCAGGTCATAAAGTATAGTTGAATCAGTAAATATACCCACTGGGAGCTCAGCATCTGAACTGCAATATCCATTCAACAGACACTGGATGTATTAGGCTATGAAAGAATATAGTTTGGCAATAAATGGAAAATCACAGCAAGTAGATACCTCATATCAAACCAAAATGCCAAATATGAATGCCTGCAATATGTGCTCCCAAATTAGCATGGCTGTAAATATTCAGAGGAAAGAAAAGGAAGCTTTGGCAATGTGTTCCAGCAGGATCTTCCTGTGTATCTCTGTTTGCTTGGACAATAGCGAATGCATTAAGGAAAAACTATGTTTGGAGGAAGAACACAGGCCAGCATTGTCCATCCAGCTGTTTGCCTGCCTCTGTTTATGCCCATACCTACCTCATATGCCCAACAGACTCTATAATTAAGCCTGCATGTACTATTTTGAATTGCAATCAATATACCCTATTGTGGCAAATAGTATCCCTAACCCATATAGCCTACAATTACATTTTCTGTGTTTAAGATAAAGGAACAAAGAAGGGTAGACAGAGAAAAAAACAGGCAATTCCGCTGTAGATTGTAACAATTTCAATCCTAAATTTAAGGGCTACAAAATATGTTGGCGCTATAGAAATACATGTTAATGTTAATAATAAATTTAAATCAGAACTGGCATTTCCTGAATGGCCCCAGAAGCCCTTTCTAATCATATGTATCCTCTGCTCACACTGAGCTGCATAGCATTTAAAGAGAAATACGGGATTGTCAAACTGAGGCATGCATGCATGACAAGCACAACTAGAATTTATTTTATTTTCAAGGAGGAGCTAGAAGTTCATGGGCAATAGTATGTATGTGTTGCCTATACACACCTTCATCTCCTCAGACTAGAAAACATATTTTGCATACTGGAATATGTCAGTCACTCTAAGAAACTTTCTATCATACATTAGCAAAAATTTTGTGTTGTTTAAATTATGTATTTGTTTAAAAGAGAACTGAACCCTTAATTTAAAAATAGAATTTGACTCATCACCTCATAAAACCTGTCGAATTGCTGTTTAAAGGACAAGTAACATTTTTTTAAAAATGTGTTTGTATACTATGAAAAAAAACACAAAGACATATTAAAGTTTAAAATCGCCAAGTCTTTATTAAGAAATAACTTACCGAAATGCCACTTCCGTTCCTCTTCAGAAAAGGCAATTGGGCAATCCATCGATCCAGCTCTGTTTCTCCTCCCTACCTTCCTTATAGGAGATAGCCAGGGAGGAGAAATTGAGTGCCGCACAATGAATCGTTGCCCTGTCTCCTTTTCCGAAGAGGAGCGCAAGCGGAGTTTTGGTAACTTATTAATAAAGACTTTAAATCTATTTTAAACTAATATGTGTTTGCGTTTTTTTTTTTGTATTCAACAGTTACAACAGATTCTGTATTATCTTTACAGAATATTCATACAACAGATAGCAAGCTATATCAGTAAATATATTAAATAAGAGATCTGCACATATACTGTATGCATGGGTCAGAGTGAAACCTTCTAGACACTGGCTGTGGTAGTTTTAATGTGAGATGGTCTGGATATTAATGATATAAAACAGGCGGAGATGCTAGTGGTGCTTAACTGAGAATCTGGTACATAAATACAAAAATACGACTACCCCGACCCTCAATATGTAGCCTTTTGTGAGTTAGGCATTGGTTAGGCACTATTGGTTTTAGCTGTTAGTC
The DNA here is from genome assembly GCA_024363595.1 of Xenopus borealis. NCBI lineage: Eukaryota > Metazoa > Chordata > Amphibia > Anura > Pipidae > Xenopus > Xenopus borealis. The sequence continues at coordinate 63,054,855 of CM044446.1, forward strand.
TGTGTATTTTTGCAAGTTGAGAGAAAAGCAGATCTGCTCAGTGCCCCTGCTGCGTTGATTTTAATCCAATCAGCCTATGTGCAGTCACACACAGGCTGAGGTCAGTCCAAATACTGACTTCAGCTCCAGCTCTGCTGTGTGTGTGACCACACATAGGCTGATCAATTCAAATAAATGGAGAAGGGGCATTGAGCAGATCTGTTTCTCTCAGCCTGCAAAAATACACAGGCTGACAACAGCCAAAGCCAACAGTCTTGTGTGCCCATAGCCTTAGTGTAAAAAGAAAGTCAGCTGTGAGTCGCAACATATTTTGGTTATCTCCCCCCCCTTCTTAAAATCAACAAGATTTAAGAATATTCTACAGCTCTCTTTGGCCAAAAATATAATTCCTTAAAAGTAATAATTAAAATCATTGTTGTTGGGAGATTGTTTTTGGAGCTGAGAGACAAAAAATGCAGATTACTGATGAGTATATTGGAAAGCTTCTTTCCTAGAAGGTTGGGATTTGGCAGCGGAGAAGTAGTACCCACTACCTGAAATCTTTGTTTGCATGTTCTAGAAGCAAGGGAATGCCTCTTGATTAAATGCACTCTTAAGTCAGTGCTGATTGTACTGATCCATTATACAAATGACAAACCAAGCTTTGAAGAGGTTTAGGCTGTCGCCAATAGCAAAACTAATGTGCAAAGTATGCTGGAACAAGACGTCTTGTGAGTTGTGAACTGAACCAACATGTGCGATAATTTGGCAGCTGCTCCATAATAATCCTGTCTGTCCGATTGGTGTGTTGTTCGGACCTGAACAAACTAAAGGAAAAGTTTGTGATATCCATTATCCGATTGTTCAGAAGGCCTATTTGGGGTCTATTATATACAATATTGCTTGCTTAAAGTGCTATATTGCTCCAGATACTGGCTTCTTCAGTTAGTCTATTGCTTTAGGAGATCCTTAGGCACTGCCCCTGCACTGGATTCAGAGGACACCGGAAGCGGGGTGAATGTGGGCAAAGCATCAGATATTGGCTTCATGAGGAGGTGCCCTGATGCACTTGATGTTGAGATCAGGGGCACAGCAGCAGAATGAGGTGCCAGGAAGGGATAGGACTCCTGTGTTCTTGCTCCAGACACTGTTGTGCCTGGAAAGTAAGGGATATGTTTCAAGTAAGGCTCGTGCTGTGCTGCTTTTTTGTCCCACACAGAATGAATGGTTTTAGAAGTAGTCACTGAAAATTGAGCATCAATTAAAGTCAAAAATGTATTTCAGCGCTCTATCATTTCCAGAATAAACAAATCCCTGGCACTGTTCTAAGAAAACAAAACCATGAAAGTGGGGGTCTCTTGGATGTACAGGTTCCAGCCCAAGCTCAAGGAAAACAATCAAGTGAACACACTGAACTATGGTGCACCGCAGGGCTGTGAACATCTTCCTTGTTACCTTAAACTATATAATGCGACAGTAATAGCTTATCCTGAACAGATGTCGGATTTTTGACCCCAGCTACTACTTTTACCTACAAAGTTCTCCACAATTGTTGATTCTGATAGGGATAATACAATTCTCTTTGTTGGAGTATGTTACCTGCCGATTTGGGCAAATACCAACGATTACAAACCATCATTTGCAGGTTTCAATTTGAGAAAACCTCAAACCTGCACAGTTGTCCACATCTTTCAAGTCACCTTACCCCCCTCACCAGTATGGGTAGGGATATAATAGAAGGGTCAGTTTACATTATAGACCTGATAGCAAAGTATTTCCTTATTTGGCACCCCTAGGATGCCAGGTCCCCCCTCGCAAAGCACGCACGTGCGGATCACTGCGGCTCCCCATTGCTCACTATGAGTTAACAAAGTTTAGCAAAGTTTATTGCATTATCCATGAAGGTTCAATTTGTTTCCTCTCAAAGTGAAGATCTGGTCAAATCTTTTGTTTTCTTTTTTTGTTTTTATGGAAATAACCACATATTTCAACTTCTCAATAGAATAAAACAGCAGTATATAGAAACATGTCTTTCCCTTTTACATTGTTTATAATGTAATTTTTATTACTGCTTTTATAAGCAGTATAACAGACAAATCGCATACAGGTAGTTGGGAGAAAAACTAATAATTAAAGGGATACTGTTTTTTCAAAACGCATCATTTAATAGTGTTGCTCCAGCTGAATTCTGCACTGAAATACACTTTTCAAAAGAGCAAACAGATTTTTTATATTCAATTTTGAAATCTGACATGAGGTTAGACATATTGTCAGTTTCCAGGCTTCTCGACTGTGCATGCACCGAAAACACAGTTCTCCTTCTGAACACTGACGAAGAAAGAAGATGGCATCCGTGAACCCGGACGACAGAATTTGAGTTGAGGGGTAAGTAAAAAGTTTGGGATATTTCCCAAGGGGGGCAATTAGACTGGGGGGGAGGGAGGGGGTCTACCTGGGGTGGGGGTTACAGTTTTTTTTTCTAACAGGTTGACTTCTCCTTTAAGATACATTTTCCTTATAATGGCATGAAAAGCACAGTGTGCAGAAGGGTATTTATCTCTGCATTAGGTAGATATTACAGGTATGGGACCTGTTATCCAGAATGCTCAGGGCTTTCCAGATAATGGATCTGTTGGTCATTTGTATCTTACTAGAAAACCATGTAAACATGAAATAAACCCAATAGGCTGGTTTTGCTTTGCTTCCATAAGGATTAATTATATTTTAGTTTGGCTCAAGTACAAGATAACTGTTTTACCATTACAGAGAAAAAGGAAAACATTTTTAAACATTTGGATCAATTGATTATAATGGAGCCTATGGGAGATGGCCTTTCCGTAATTCTGAACTTTCTGGATAGTGGCTTTCTGGATATAAAAGGACAAAGGTGCATGAACGAATGAAACCTAATAACAGGGTGAATGATAAATAAAACCTTTCAATTGTGATAGTAAGCACTCCCCACCCTCACATGGGACCTCCAGAAAAAATGTTGCATGTATGTGATCTCATGCTTAGCCTCAGTTTGGTACCATTGCTATCTCTATGAACACACAACCATATGCCAGAATTTCTGTAATGTATAATTCTCCTGAATTAGGTTGTTCTTGGTAGTTGGTCTCAGCTATATTCATATTGCCAACATTATAATGTGGTAACATTGACGGTAGTGTCCCGTAAATCATTGTAAAGAGAGAAAAGTGAAGAGGAGAGATAAAGTGGCTCATGTGAAGTTTATAGGTTCCATGTGGTCAAAAAATCTAATAAACTCTCACTTTGAGTAAATAAAAGTCAATACAAATGGTGCATGACTGAACGTGGAAGTTTTCCTGTAGCTTATGCAGCTGCACAGAAAGAGATAGCAGGGGAATCAGGAGAATCCTTATTGGTTTGATTGTATTAAACCAGAAAATAACTTTGTGTAGTTTCTGTGTTAGGTCCAAGAATTCCTGAACATCTGGAAGAAATTCTTTCACGATCAAGCCGTTGTAAATGTGTGCACCCATAACATTCAGTATGTAATTAGGACCTTGTGCCTCTATTTATAATAAGAAGCTTGTGAGTACATACAATTCAATGTGAAAAATAGCATCACCCCCAGCATGCAGCGTCTCTCATTGGGTTCTGTCCACAGTCGTCAGTCCCCATAACAGGCTTAAAGCAAAATAGATCTGATTCTATTGAGACCTTCTTATGCACAGTTTGCCAGACTCATTGCAGTTCATGGGTTATATCCTAGACCCTTGCAGTAACTTTGAAAAGTTACTTTAGCCTAAATACAGCATAAGAGGTAATTTTATTCTGTTTAGTTTTCTGTTCTTAGTAAACAGATTTTATCCTCCAATAGCAAATATAGACTTATTTTTAAAGTGGCATATAACAGTCAGACGTTATAGAACACTTCTTCATGGGACAGTGTAGGGCAGGTTATAGACTTCAGTATAACAAGTTACATTATAAGCGTTCCTTGTAACAAAGCTACATTATCCCCAAGGAACTCTGCCAAAATTATGTGTCATGAAACCTATATACAAATCTCTGATTCCTTTCCTTATTCAGGCACTGCCAGACACATATATGTTTGCCTAAACAGAACTTAAAGTTTGAAAATGCAGAACATCTGCCATTAACTTCTACATGATCTCATCAGGTTTGAGATGTACTTTTTTTTGGACTTTTAGCTTAAAAAGTTATTTTAATACACGTCCAAAATGTACGGTTTATATTTTCTATGAAAAAATTGTGTTTTCTCCCTTAAAACTCCAACCAGAAAAAAATTGGAGTTTAGTAAAAAAAAAAAAAATAATTCTCTGCTTGAAAGAAAACAGCAGCAAACGCTGTAGAATATCTATATCCTGAATTGCAATGCCAGCAACTTAACTCAAAGTCATCAAATCATGGGGTCAACCTGAATGAAAAGGTGATATTGGTTGGACACTCAAAAGGGGGAGAAGCCAGCAGCAGCATTGACTGCATTTACCTTTCTTATTTATTTTGTTCTCTTTCTTTTAATTTTATATTGTATGTATGTTGTGCATGACTGTTTCAAAATTAAAACTCAATAAAAAGATAATTGAAAAATATATAATAAAAGACACTTATTTGCTATACAAAAAACTATAAGGGGTAGTTTACCTTAACTTTTTTGGTCACTGTTTTTGTGTTGCTATTTGGTTACTGTGATCCTATTTGCCCTAGCAACCAGGCAGTGGTGTGAACACAAGACAAAACAAACAAAAGCTTCCCCTTTAATGCAAATTAAATTAAACCAAAAAGATGTACAGTATAAGTATAAAATAGGCTTAATTTTCCCACCAAAAGCAAAAAGTTAAACAAATGGAAATTTGCTTACTTGTCTACTTTTCCTTCTGTACTGTTCAGAAGATTCATTAGTTTGTTCTAAGCATCTTCCAACATTTCTTGCTTCAGATCACCTAGAATATCAGAAAGAACAGTTGTTTACCTTTCTTCATCAGGCACCTCTGTGATGATCATTAAATTGGAGGACAATATAGCAACTCAACAGTAAGGGGCAGATTTATCAATGGTTGAATTTCGAATTGAAAACAATTCGACCATGTGAATAGTATGTGAAGTAAAATCCTTTGAATTCGAATATCGAATTAGAAAGATTTTACCGCAATTTGATCGATCGAATGATCGAATAGGAAAAATTCGATCAATCGATTAATCGTTCAAATTGATTCGAACTATTTTTTCGATCGGCCTAATTATTTTTTATTCAATCAGTTCTGTAGCTTTGATCTAGCGAACTAGGTAATCGAATAAAAATTTAAAGGGGAAGTACTTCGACCATCGAATAGTCGAATATTCGAATAAAATTACATTCGAATTCGAATATTCGATGGTCGAATTTGCCTAATTTGCATATTTGAAGATTCGAATTCGAATCTTTTTGAAATTCGATCGAACTTTGAATTCTTCATGTGAATTTAGTAAACTGCCCCTAATTGTTTCTACTTTTCACATTACTATGTCCCACAGCCAAAGTCCAACCCAATATCCGTTAATGTGTGGTTTTTATTGACATATCTTGATATCTGAAGAGGAACAGAATATTATTTATCAAATAAACTGACCCTGGAGAATTTATGATGTCTTCTCCCTTAAAATGTGATCAGTTAGGAGCTTGAAAAAAGAATTAATTAGTAGTTCTAAACAGTTGCATATTAAGATATTATTTCATTGGCGTACATGAATTTTTACTCTAGAGTTTACTCCTTTAGCTGGGGGGGGGGGGAATACTTTTGGTGGCATAGTACGTAAATAAAACTAAGCAATATATGAAAAATGCAAAGAGGAATTGACTAGGAGTCAGATTGTTGATATTTTCAAATAGTATTTATAATTGGCTAATAAGCAGCGTCTCTAAATGTATCTTCCACTTAAAGGCAAACAAAGCTGCAATTCCATGGCACACAGGAGAATATATTACCCTAAAAACTCACTTTTTCCAATAATAAGTGTTCCTGTGAGCTACACTGCTGTTGTGCAAAGCCAGAAGCTAATGGGAATTCCAACGTGTTTAGAGATGTGTTTTTGGGACACAAAAAGTCCTGTGTTGGATAAAATGAGACGACTACTATGAAAATTCAGAGTATCTTTAGCTCTGCATTAACTGTGTGGGGTATTCTAGCTGTGCTACAATCTCTTAGGCTTAGGCCAGACGGGGAGATTCGGGGGAGATCTGTCGCCTGGCGACTTCTCGCCACAAGTTCTCGCCCCCTCCCCCCCTGGCGAGGCAATTTTGAGCGACTTTAAAAATCGTGCCGCTCCGTGTGAACAAGCGCCGGCGACTTTAAGTCTCGCCGTGCGCAGCGGTGCCTAGCTATTCGGGGAGATTCGGGGGCGAGAACTCGCGGCGAGAAGTCGTCAGGCGACAGATCTCCCCCGAATCTCCCCGTCTGGCCTTAGCCTTAAGCCAATTAGGGTTTTACATATCTTTGTTTTCCAGTGGGGTAACTACCGGGGGAGCAAGGGGTGCAATTGCACCAGGGCCCGCTCTACTGGGGCCTGCTGGAGTGCAAGGCAATATCCGTGGGCAGCAGACTGTTACACTGGCACATCCTAAGTCCTTAACCCTCGCCTCCCCAATCCCAGGCCCCCCTGCGCGCTAGTGCTACATACTCCTACCCGGCCGGGGAAAGTGAGGTGTCGTTACGTGTTGTGTCACTGACTTGCAGCTTCCAAAGTGTTGACACTGCCCTGCCCGTGCTCGCTGACTCGAATGTGTGGGTCGATTGCTGTTGTTGCTGCTGTGTGAGGCTGAATGGCTCTGCGTATTGCTTCACTAGGTAGTTATCTCCAGGGCTCTTCCCCCACGTCTCCTTGTGCAACTATTTTTAATGGGGGGAGGTCTGGCCTAGGAGCAGCACATAATGGGGCCCCTTGAAGGCTGGGAGACTGTAGGGAGAGGGACTTGTTGCTTGTGCAGACAGTGAGGCAGTGTGCAGCACACAATACAACTATAGAGAGGCCACCAACACATTTTATACTTAACTCCTATAGGACTAGCAAAAGTAGAACTCCCAGCACCTTAGGACTGCTTTTCGGGGTGGCTGTATGCAGGGGGTAGTAGATCAAGAGCTGTAGTCTCTTTTGTTTTGTGATGCCTTGCTATGCTACATATACATAGTAAATGTAAATAGGTTGCTCTTTAGCAGCTTCTCAACTACAACTCCCAGTAACTGGCATGTGAATCATAGGGGTAGGGCATGACGGGGGGCCCGGGTGCCCATTCTGTACCAGGGCCCTCTTCTGAGTAGTTACGCCACTGTTGTTTTGTCACATTTTTCAGATGTGCTTACTATGAACTACAAATAAAGCACCCTATCACATATTCAGCCATGTGTTCAGCCTAATGGAATGCTACTCATTAAAGGGATACTGTCATGGGAAAACATGTTTTTTTTTCAAACCGCAGCTGGGAAACCGACAATATTTCTAGCCCCATGTAAGGTTTAAAAATCAAATATAAGAAAATATGTTTGTTCTTTAGAGAATTGGATTTCAGTACAGAAGTCTGCTGGAGTAGCACTGTTAACTGAGGTGTTTTGAAAAAACGTGTTTTCCCAGTATCCATTTAAGGGCATGTGGCTTTAAAACTGATGCAAGTATTTTAAATCTAAATATACGAGTTACAGTTTGATATTCAACCAAAAACTGAACCTTCCACAACAGATTTGGCGGAATACAAAACTGAATCCAAACACAAAAATGATGGAGTTTGTACATCCCTACTATAAATAGTATTGCTTTTATCTTCTGAAGACAAATTCTAAATCAGTGTTTGGAAAATTATGATATTGTTATTATGGATTTAACCAACTCGTATGTACTGTTAATGATTAAATTAACACAGAAGAAAAATAATCTTTTCTAATACAGGTATGGGACCGGTTAGCCAGAATGCTTGAGACCTGGAGTTTTACAGATAAGGGGTCTTTACGTAATTTGGATCTTCATACTTTAACTGTACTAGAGAATCATGTTAACAGTAAATAAAGCCAATAGGCTGGTTTTGCTTACAACAAGGACGAATTATATCTGAGTTTTGATAAAGTACAAGGTATTGGTTTATTATTACAGAGAAAAGGAAATTATTTTAAAAAATTTGGATTATTTCAATAAAATGGAGTCTACGGAAGAAGACTTTCAATTGAGGCAATTCCTGGGTAATGGGTTTCCACATCACGGATTCAATACCTGTACATGCATACACCACAGAGGCACTTTAGGGGCAAAGTAAAAATAAAAAACACCTGGAAAGACCTCTCAAGCACTAAAACTGGCACATTTATGAAAATACTTCTACCTTCTCTAACGTTGCAATAGACAGCGAGCAGGGTTTAACAAGCACTTCAGATCTGTTAGTGATGATCTGTTAACCATGCAGAAAATGTATCTGGTTGGTCATGTCTTCTATGAACATTCACTTTGCTGCCAACACAGCCATAAAGAACCCCTTCAGATTTGGCTGCAGCCTTGTCTGAGAATGTATTTAGGAACGTTTTTCCCTACAAGTCTGTGGCATTAAGAGAGTAACTATTTGAGTGTTGGGAAGTCTATTTCAAGTAATAGAATATCTATTAGAACAATAAAGCACAGTGTAACTTGCTGGGGATATATAAATAAATGAAGATGTTGCATTTCCTTGAGGAAAACAAAATGTTTAAGGGTAGATTGTGCTATTCCCTTTATCTAAGATGGTGAAAATCATTTTAACTTTGTCAAAATGCAGGCGGAGAGAAGTGGATCAATATCCCCTGTGTATCTTTAAAAAAACAATAGGTTTAACAGGAGCCTACATGTATAACTATTCAGATCAGAGAAAGCAAGTTTGATGTATGCGAAATCCATAGGTCTCCCATGCACATGTCATAAGGCTTCTATGGTACATTTTACTCAAACTGCAACCTTAATTGCTTCATCTCTGCATCACACAGAGTGCCTGGATATTAATGAGCAGAAATACATGAATCTATCCACAAAAGAAACATTTATGCAGGGAACTTCCTGTCTAGTCTAGTTAATGTGTTTAGAATATGGAGCATTTTATTATAAAATCAACACCTACAAAGCTAAGCATCTGGGGGGGGGGGGGGGGGGGGGGTCGGAAAAGAAAAACAGACCAATCTGTGCTTTTCAAGTCTGATAATCTAATCTTTATGCATTTTTCAAAATGACAGGAAAAGGGCATGAATAATGTTATATTTCTGGAGCAGCAGCCAAAATTTGCTACAATGAGCTGAAGGAAAACCAAAACAAAAGAGTAAAGCACAGCCAACATTGCTCGGTTCAGAACTATGTACTATGTAAGTCAGTTCTATTAATAGTTATATGTCAATTCTGCAATGAAGGTTTCCCAGAAATAATAAGAGATTATTCGTCTTTATAATAAGCCTTATATAGCGCCAACATATTTGACAGATTATTCATACAAGTCTCTGCCCCATGGAGCTTACAATCTAAGGTCCCAAGCACATTTACACATGCTATGGTCAATATTATAAGGAGCCAATTAACTTGCTTATATATATATTCTGGTGTGTGGCAAAAAAACTCCTTGGAAACTCACGCAGATGGGATAATGAATATAAAACCTTCCAGGACCTCAGCGCAGTAAAACAGCATGTTACCCACAGTGCTACTGTGCTGCCTATTCACACACAGTCAATACTTGTGTCTTGGGCAATGAAGGAAAGAGGACCTACATGCACTAGGATGCACATTTGATTCCTCTGACTTCACCAACACCTACCCTGTGAATGAACTGGCATTGACTGAACAACACTGCAATGCACCTGAACGACACTAAACAGCTATAGGTGGTCATTCATACAGGATCTGATCATGTCAAATTTGGGGAGGGATATGTTTAAACTTCAATAGAGTTGCTGTACTTAGGGGCAAATTTACTATTATTCCCCAAAAATAATTCGTTTTTATTTGATATTCGATTAGCATTCGATTTTCGAATGTTAATCGAATAGGTCTAGGTTACCTTTTATTCGATATTCGATCATTCGATGATCGAATAAAAACCTATTTGATCAGTCAAATAAATCATTCGACTGAACGAAGAAATCATTCGATCGTTCGAATGATTCGTATGATTCGAACGATCGAACACTTCGATCGTACGAATCCTATTCGATCAGTGCTCCCATAGGCTTCTATTGCAATTCGGTAGGTCCAATCTGCCGAAGTAGGCAATCGAAACGTAAAAAATAAAATCCTTCGCTGATCGAATGATTGAATATTCGTCCATTCGACTCTATTCGAATGTATTCGATCGTTTGACCATTCCCTATTCGATGATCGAATATGCCAAAATTCACATATTCGACCAAAAGAAGAAATCCTATGTTCGAACTTCGATCGAACTTCGAATCCTTCACGTGATATTAGTAAATCTGCCCCTTAGAGTCTAAAACAGGGATCCCCAACCAGCAGCTCATGAGCAACATGTTGCTCTCCAACCACTTGGATGTTGCTCCCAGTAGCCTCAAAGCAGGTACTTAAATTTGAATTCCAGGCTTGGAGGCAAGTTATGGTTGCATAAAAATCAGGTGTACTGCCAAACAGAGCCTCAATGTCGGTTGACAATCCACATAGGGGCTACCAAATGGCCAATCAAAGCACTTATTTTGCACACCAAGAACATGTTTCGTGCTTGCGTTGCTCCCCAACTCCTTTTACTTCTCAACGTTGCTCACGGGTTCAAAAAGGTTGGGGATACGGTACCACCCAAACAGGCAATTTTTCACCCATATGAAAAAACTTGTGCATTCTCAAAAAAAAAAGATAAACTAGAAAATACTAAAATAGTAGTAATTTGTAGAAAACCAATTAAAGATTGTAAGAGAGAATACAATTCTGTGTAGACAGATTCCCCCGGCTGCCCCACTGGCTTGGATGGATTCTGTTCTCAAGCTAGTCGTGGTAATGCTACCTTGACCTTGAGGAAGAACCAATTAACTGGTTATTTGGGCAGTTGTTCTATGCTGTGAAGAGATATATCTATGCTCTTGCAATATTAATGCCCTTTTATGCCTATAATTTCTTCTGACATTTGTTTGCAAGTTTATAAAAACTCTGATTTTTTTGAATAACAGAGTTTCTGTCAATTAAAGGAGAACTAAAGCCTAACTAAAGAAGTTGGCTAGAATGTTGTACATTAGGGGGCAGATTTACTAAATTCACATGAATTCACATGAATGATTCGAAATTCGATCTAATTTTCAAAAAGATTTAAATTAGAATTTCGAATATGCAAATTAGGTGACTTCAACCAGTGAATTTTGTAAATTCGATCGAATCGAACGATTCAAATAAAAATCTATTTGAATATTTGACTATTCGACTATCTAGTTACTTCCCCTTTAAAATTTAATTCGACTGCCTAGTTCGCCAGTTTCAACCTTCTGAAGTGTCTTTGGTGAATTTTGATTGAATTATAAAAATTTGAGTGAATTTTTATAATTAGATCGTTCGACCAATCGAATTGTGGTAAAATCATTCGAATTTGGATTTTAATTCCCTACTTATTCACATGGTCGAATTTCGAATTTTTTTCAATTCGAAATTCGACCAATAGTAAATCTGCCCCTATGTTTTGGGCTTCTGTACCAGCCCAAGGCAAACACAGCCCTTTAGCAGTAAAGATCTGTGTCTCCAAAGTAACCCCAGTAGCTCCCCATCTTCTTTTCTGCTGAGTCACTGATTCACATGCTCTGTGCTGCTGTCACTTACTGAGCTTAGGGACCCACTCACAATATACAGTACACATAGAAGAGTTTGTTAGTAATTAATACACATGATTACTACATGGCAGCAGTAAACCAATGCAATTAGCATCAGAATTTAATAATCAGCCCTGTAACATCAGATTATATTACAGACCAACCTCATTTTCTGCTAGATAATTCATGAGACGACCCCTAAGTTTAGCTTCTCAACAGCTGCTCAGAGCCCACTGAGCATGTGAGTGTCGCAGACACTTTCCAAGATGGTGACCCCTTGTGAAAAGTCCTGGATCATTGCTGCTATTGACAAGCTGAAACTTTAGGCTGGTGCAATAAGTTCACTATATAAAAGATGGTATTTTTACCTATATTAATTTAGTTCTCCTTTAAACCCTTTTCACCTGATTCTTGAAGTTCTGCAACACTTGTGACTGCTTTTGGTGGAAACATAAAGGGACTATATGCCTGTGTATCACAGTATAAGGCATCACAGCAACTAAAGCATGTAGACTTATAGACCTGGCAAAGTAGACTGCTATCCATAAAGAAAAGCCTTTATCTGTCAAAGGTGAAAACAAAAAAAAACTAAAGAAAATTTAAGCCTTGGAGTAAAAAAAGCAAACATCAAAGAAAACAAATACAACAGATCTTGTTGCTATGTGTAGTATTGCAGATGTGGTTCTATAACAGAATTGTTTTAATATTAAAAAGATTTGGAGGTAAATATATTCAGTATATTAAGGAAATAAAAATCACAAGACTCACTAAAGTACACATGGGACCCACATGCTTATAACTTGAACCTTTGTCAGAGTGAGTAAATACATTCAAGACTACCGCCAAGCACAAATCTGAACGTTTACTTGCAAGAAACCTTGATTTGTGCCTTTAATATTAAATTCAAATTTAACCAAAACATATATAACATGAATAATGCCTGATACTTTATTACTGAGAAAAAAATATAATTATTCACAAAACGATGCAGATCAGGATAAACTAGGGAGCAAATGTTATATGAACCTGCAAATTTACGATAAGCCTTATTTTCATATAAAAAATAACTACTGTTTATGAGTTAATTTTTTGAGCAAGCAAATTAAAGGAACAGTAAAATCAAAAAATTTTAACATTTTAAATTCGTAAGTATACAACGAAAAATAAACACCCAGACAAAAGAAACTTTTAAATAGCAAAGCCTTTATCAAAAAATAACTTACAGAAACTTCACTTCCTGTCCTCTTCAAGAAAGGCAAAAGGGCGACCATCCATGCTGCAGTGATCAACTTCTCCTCCCTGGCTGTTGACTGACAGGCATCTCCTTCATTGAATTTAAAAAAAAAAAATTTTTTGATGGTGCCGTTCCTTTAAACAGATAGTAAGCCACAACATCTCAAGAGTTAAAGAGCTGAAATGCAGGAATTAGTGTTCTGTTATGTTAGACATCCAGTCACTCCAACCTTTAAACATTACATTTTTGGCTAAGTAACTATATTACAAATATTTTTTATTTTGTGGAGCCTATCTATTTAATCAGTTTATACGTTTATACTGAACAATTCTTTTTAAGGTAAACCACTCCTTTAAGTTTACTATTAGAATATAATGGAAAGCCATCAAACAACTCTTCAATGACTAAAAGCTATTACTGGCAATCTCTGCCTTTCAAATGTAAAAGGCAGGGCACCTTCCATTTACCGGTTATAATAGCCCCTGATACAGGCAAAGTTGAAACACTGCCCTGACTTCAAGATGTGATGGCAGGAACTATTGCACCCCAATATCAATAAATAGATATATCAAATGAATTCTAAAACATAAATAAAAAGACAAATTAGACACTTTGAACATACTTTATATGTAAGTAAGGCCTCCATCTATTACTCACAATGACTACTGAAGTGCTCCTATATGCTTTACTGGGAAAATAAACTCTAGTCTATGAAAAGCCACTCTACTCTATGAAGAATGGAAAGAGATATGGCATAAAACAAATAGATCATCCCCATGTGTAACATAGTGGAGTGTATCAGAGGTGGAGTGTTCAGTTTAAGACAATGTCTTCCCTATTTTACAGCTCAGTCGGAATGGCTGAGACACAGGGAAAAGTCCCAGTGGACACTGATCCTGTTGGGCCCTGCCGCCTTCCCGAATATTTTCCACAGAGATGCAGCCTGATGTTGTAAAGTAAGTAGCTGTATTTTGTACAGCAGTGGAGTGAAAAGTAGTCAGTGGGGAGTGGGTGGTGGCACAGGGTAGCCCAGTCAGACATTGTTACAGCAGTAGCAGCAGCATAAAGAGCAAAAGTAAGTACAGAATGGCTCAAACACTGCTTCAGTGCAACAACTGCTTATCAACATCAGTTGATATGGAGGGGGGTGGGGGGGCCCGGCTGCATGTCCCGTGCCAGGGCCCACCCCCCTCTAGTTACGTTACTGACAGATACTGCTGAGAAAGCGATCAACTACTAAATGTATCCAATTGTAACAGTTCAGAATCTGCTCCTGGATCACTGAGCTGCCAGACTGACACTAGAGACAGGAAAGATGGAAAATCAATTGAAAAAAGTATTTGTTTATGGTGAACAATCTGAAAACAACTGAGCAGAAAAAAGTGTTTGGAAGGTGAACAACCCCTTTAAGTTGTGATTTTTATTGATATCATAACATTTTATGAATAACACATTCATAATTAATTACTAAGAATGTAAGTAAGGGTACTCAAAGGTTTGATCTAGTTTCATTTCCAGGCCTTAGCAGATTTCAGGGATTTGCACACTTGAGTATGGATAAGTTAACCACAACTGTGCTGTATCCAATAGGGATGCACCAAATCCAGGATTCGGCTTTTGGATTCAGACGAATCCTTGTGCCTGGCCAAACCAAATCCTGATTTGCATAAGTGAATTAGGGGCGGGAAGGAAAACCATGTAACTTTTTATCACAAAACAAGTAAAAAACTGTTTGTTCCACTTTTACCCTCCTGTCACTACTTTGCATATACAAATTAGGATGCAGATTCAGTATTCGGCTGAATCTTTCATGAAGGATTCAGGGATTCCAGTGAATCCCAAATAGTGGATAAGGTGCATCCCTAGTCCAAATGGTACCTGCACTCTTCCTCAATCCAATTTGTGGGTGCTGTAGTAAATATAATATGTAACCTTCAAGATGGACCAGCACACCAAGCTTCTCATGTGATCAAAAAGTGTCTCGAGTTAACAGATCACTTGTGTATCCAATGTTTCGGCCCACATTGGGGCCTTTATCAAGGATAAAATATTAGTGAATGGGTGACCATACAAATACAAAAAAAAATTTTTTTTTTCAATTCAAATCGAATTTTGTGGTTTTTCGATAGTTGAAGTAGCGCAAAATTACTTAGAAATTCGAATTTAAAAAATTCAAATTTTATTAGCCATTAACCTGTAAAAACAAATTCTTATTTTCTAGCTTTTTAATTTTTTGTTTCAATTCAGACGTCTGCTTTTTGTGCTTTTTAAATTCAGTGGAATACATGGCTTTCTCTTCTGTAAGGAAATAAATATAACACTTAGGGGCAGATTTATTAAGGCTCTAATTGAAAATTCTAATTTCAAACTTTTTTATGGTCAAAACTGGCCAATTCACCAAGAGATTTATCCAATCTCAATTCGAGTTTTTAAAAAAAAAAATTCAAATTCAATTTTTTGAGATTTTTCATACTTTGGGCCTTTAAGAATTAGAATTAGTCTATTCTCCATGTAAAAACTCCCAAATTACTGTTTAAGTCAATGGCAGAGGTCCAGGGATCAATTTGGAAATGTTTGCAGCTTTCCTGACATGCTAGTTTTTAATGGAGAAAAAACTCAAATTGAGTTTGATCGAATTCAAAATTTAATTAATTAATTGTGTCCGAAGTTTTAAAAAAATAGATTTTATTATTAAATTTCACCAAGCTGAATTTCAGATTAAAAAACCTCACATTAATTCGAAATCTGACCCTTGCTAAATGTGTCTCTAAGTTTAAGGGCTATTCTGTCAATCAGATATGTGAGGACAATAGTGGATTGCCAGCTATTCTCAAAATGCAGACATAAAAACTATTAGTGAGATGCTCATTACCACATTTATTATCTGAAGTTATAGTGAACCCTTTCAAGAGCCATAATCAGTGGTAAACATAACATAGGCAATCTTATCATTAAAGCAGAATTCAACCAATTCAAGCAATTTCCATCCATTTCGGCACGTGTAGTTGCCGCAAACCAGAAAATTGCTCCAACTACACATGTGCTACTTCACCGGTCTATAGGTGGCCATAGACAGGGAGATAAGCTCGTTTGACGATATCGTCGCCCCAATATGCCCACATTGAGGTGGCCGATATCAGGCTGATGCGATCATGGGCCCTAGGGCCCAAAGATCGGATCATAATGGAGGCAATATGGGTGGTCGGAGCAGAGATGCGCCCGCAATCCGACTGGGTTTTTTAACCTGCCCGATCGAGATCTGGCTGACTTTCGGCCAGATATCAATCGGGGAAGCCCGTGGGATGGCCCCACACACAGGCCAATAAGCTGCCGACTCGGTCTGCTAAAAGGTTGAATTCTCCTTTAACAACCTTACTGTCAAATGATAACTATAAAGCATAGCCAGGCCAAGCACGCTGGACACCCTAAGTAACCCAGCCACCCAGCCAACCACCTCGCCCCCACCAGCATTTGTGCTGTGACATCATATGGGAGCGCCAGAGAGAGCACATAAAATCTGCACCATGGGGAAAGAGGGCCTGGACTAGCAGTAAAATTATGGAAGGGGTAAGTGACTGGCACACCCTTCACCTTTGAGTCCTAGGCACGTGCCTCTTCTGCCTACCTCTAGATCCAGCCCTGCTACAGTTTATAATGCAAACAAGACTAAGGAGGAATTTCACTATGGCTGGATGATTAAACATCATCAAATGCAATTTGTGATATATATATATAATAATGTGAACAATATTATATATATATCACAACATTTTATATATATAGCTCAATGACAGGATCAGATGAAAAGCAGATAAAGGTCACTTCACTTGTGTAATAGAAGGCTGGCTGCACCAGATGTCTGAATATCAAACATAAGAAAGTCTCTACAATGTTCAAGGGCCATGTAGGAACTACTGTTACTATAACACAATAGGGTTTTTGTGTGTGTTTATAGATTATATATGAATGTATATAGAGGATCTATTATCTAGAATGCTTGGGACCTGGGGTTTTCTGGATAAAGGATCTTTCTGTACTTTGCATTACAATACCTTAAATGGGTTGTTCACCACCAAAACACTTTTTTTCATTTGAGTTGTTTTCAGATTGCTCACCAGAAATAAGACCTTTTTTGAATTGCCTTCCGTTCTTTTACATTTTTTACTGTTTTTCCAAAATTTAAATTTAATGTTCCTGTCTGGTGTTTCAACCCGGCAGTTTAGTAATCCAAGTGCAGACTCTAAA
>CM044446.1:63099102-63110164 GCA_024363595.1 Xenopus borealis
TTACTGTTCCTTTAACTGATTTGTGTATCAAAGTACAGCATAATAAGCCTTGATTTATAATGTACACATTTAATTTGAATGATATCCACAAACCTGTAGGAAATAATATCCTGCATTGGAACACAGAGGTGCCAAACTATCCAATTGTTTTTTATGCCAAAAGCCCACTATCTACAACAGATGCCTGTTAAGTTGTCCGTACACAGTCCATAAAAGAACACAATGCCCTGCTTTTCAGCTCTCTTGGTTTCCCTGATTACAAAGCAGTAACTTCAGGGGGTCACATGGGTCATACCTGTTGCTTTTGAATTTGAGCTGCATGCTGAGGATCAATTGCAAACTTGTTGAACAATTATGTCCCATGTGGCCCCCCTTCAAGACGCTGACTAACTCAGAGTTAGAGAGCTGAAAAGCAGGAAGTTGGATTCTGTTCTGTTATGACATCCAGTCACTCCAGTCCTAAAATAAAATTTATTCCTAACTAGATTAGAAACATTTTTTTTTTATCTTGCACAGCCTGTCTATTTACCCAGTTTTTATTTTTACACTTAACTGTTCTTTTAAAGGGCTAATAGCAGGTGTGTTGCAAGTCTAGTAACCTGAACAGGCAATGAATAATTTACTAGTCATCTGTTTGAAAGCCAACAGCCGTCTTATTGAACCCAGGCAAATTAAAAAAAAAAGTTGCAGAAGGAAAAGCTAGTAAACTGTTTTCAGAGACATCATCATTTAAATTGATCATTATTGCATTACGGGAACAAAATCATATATCGCTTGATATGATGAACAAAAAGTTGTTTCTGTAAAACAGAGAAATCATTATCAAAAGACCTGGCACTATACATGCAGCTCACTCTCCTTTATGCTATCCAGAGGATACCACTTCTTGTAATTGGGCAGGGCTTACTATAATTGGGCAGTGGTATCCAAAGGTGGTACTGCCATCTAAACATAGCAATAGTACCCAATTGTGAGTAATAGAGAAGTAAACCCTCCACAGTCAAAAGTCCCCACTGACCCCCCTCCATAGGCTCCCCTCCCCTGCACACTGTTAAGCCAGAATTGTGTTCCTAGAAATTCTGACCCGCACAATGCATAACAGCCGAGCGGAGCACAGGGGCACCATGTTCATCAGCCTCGGCCTCTTCATTGAGCAAGTGCCGATCCATATCCATATATGGCGCATGCGCAGTTGGAACCAGAAAACTCCATAAATTACCAAACGTCAAGAAGAGGATCCAGAAAAAGCAGAGGCTAACAAACATGTCGCCCCTGTGCTCCGCTGCACTATTCTGCATTGTGCGGGTCTACGTAGGGGAGTCAATAGGGACTTTTAACTGTGGAGTGTTTACTTCTCCTTTAAAATGAGGAATTGCAACATCTATGAACTCTGAAAAACACAAAGAAATTATAAAATTGGTTAAAGTGTTAGGTCCCTATATTTTAAAGCAAATCTAACTGCAAGTCCACAACGAATTCATGCCAGCAGTGTGACGATCAATGTGTTATTTTAAGTGTAAATCTTAAACTCAGTAAATAAAAAAACAATCCACTGCATCAAAACTGTTTTAAAATTAACATCCCCAGGCTGTAAGTTTCAAATCAGTTGGTAGGCTGCAGGATATACAAGGATGTTGTGTACATTTACAATAGAAATATTGCTTGTTAAAATAAAATCTTACATAGGATTGATTCCATGTTTCCTATACTCTTGATTGTTGAACAGAAGTAGTTCTAACCCCCATACTCCTAAGGCATCACTTATAACCTGTCAAGAAATAAAATTTTATGAAGCAGGCAATGGACCAACAACAACTGACAGCACATCCACTGCAGTACCCATTGGAACTGAATATGAATCAATACAGTGGCTTAACTAGCTATTTCTGGGCCCTGCAGAAAATTATTTTTCAGGCGACCAAAATGCCTAGAGTTTGACCTATATAGACCAATATGTATTGAAATGTAAATGAATTAGGGCCTCATGGGCCCCCTATATGTACTGGGCCTCATGATCCCCCTATATGTACTGGGCCTCATGGGCCCCCTATATGTACTGGGCCTCATGGGCCCCCTATATGTACTGGGCCTCATGATCCCCCTATATGTACTGGGCCTCATGATCCCCCTATATGTACTGGGCCTCATGGGCCCCCTATATGTACTGGGCCTCCCTGCAGCTGCAGTGACTGTTTCCTCTGTAGTTACGCCCCTGAATCAATGCATTCTCCAGTTTATGTAGTATACCTGCTCAGAAAAGTGTTTACACTCACCTGGATTGAAAAAAACCCACTGTCATCCATATTTCCAGATGGCTGCTATAAAAATCAAAAAATAAGAAAAGTAAAATTAAATAGTTTAACTGTAAACACAGCTGCATTTACTAATTCACCAGCTGGTAACAAAGAGGCAATATCTAGCTCTCTTTTTTTTTCCATTGTGTTTTTCATAGGGAAACGACATGTTTCATACATAAATATCACTAATATTTCTCCCTCCACTTTAAAGTTCCAGCAAGCTTTACATGTCCCTTCCATAGTCAAATAACATGTATTCTAAAGCTGATCATGTTATGGCTGCAGTTGTATAATTTGAGCTTATGGAGTCCTCACTGTCATTATATTAATTGCAGAAGTGAAAACAACTGTTTCCCACCCTGTTGTTAAGTCTACCGGCTGTCTTATTTCTGCTCTGTGTAAATAAGTAAGCTACATCTGCTACCGCACATTCTGTTATACACAGGTATAGATTACGGAGGTTAAAACTTCTATATTATTATAGATTTTCCAAGTACACGGCCTTCCAGCTAATTAAACTATTCCCCATAAAGTGATCTGAATTGATGTGAGATGAAATAACCATGCCTAAACTTGCTAAAACTTTAGGGTACAGCAACAAATAATGTTTCATTATAAATGCAATTCAGATAAATGACATTGTCAATTATCATGATGTATTTACTGGAATTTATAGCTCTATGCTATTCATTCTACTCATGCAGACTATAATATTATAATATAATGGGACAATAATTCCAAATCCTACTTTATGATGTTAGTCAAGCAAATTAAACTTCACTTACGCTACAAAAATTATTTAAATCTTTCTTAAAAGTTTCTTTTAGTCTTGGAATTCATAATCATATCAAGCAGACAGGTGCTATTTTGTGAACACTGTTATAAAGGCAAGCTTTGCATCATGTTTATATGCCAGAATGGGGCACCTGATGACCATGTCCATACACTTGCTACACAAACATATGATGAGGAGGGAGGAGGAATGTGGAGAGTGCACTAACATCAATGACGTCCAGAATGGAAAGTGAAATTGCCTAAGGCATAAAGGAAAGGACAGGCAACATAGGATTGAAGTTTGAGTTTAACAGGTATGGATGTTTTAACAAAAACCAAAAGTTGGGTTTCAAGTTTAATGGGAAAAGGACTGTTATTATACACATTTTTATATCTGGGCCCCCTTTAAGGGGTAGTATACCCTCTTGTTCAACATATGTGAAATAAATAGGGCTTGTGCTGAACATACTTTTTGACTATTGTTTTAGCTGTTAAAAATCTGTGCTTTTTGTTGTACCTTAAAATACACAGGGCAAACAGGAAACCAAAGCTACTCCAT
This sequence comes from Xenopus borealis, assembly GCA_024363595.1. Classification (NCBI taxonomy): domain Eukaryota; kingdom Metazoa; phylum Chordata; class Amphibia; order Anura; family Pipidae; genus Xenopus; species Xenopus borealis. The sequence continues at coordinate 63,102,733 of CM044446.1, forward strand.
GTTCAGACCTTTTGAAGTAGATCATTAAATAACCAGTATGCAACTTTCCCTTTCCCCTTTGTTGTGACTATTTTGTTAGCAGTGGGATTATCTGTGCACTGGAACAGGTGGACCAAAGATGCAATAACTTCTGAATATTGCAGTGCATGATTCTGACCAGAATAAACAGGATTTGATTTGGACCTTACGGACTTGGATAGGAATCTCACCAGGCTGGTAGTGTGCATGAAAATAAAATCATAGCATTATGTTTCAAGCAGGCTGATGCCGTTATGCAAACTTACTTGCATGAATGTTCTATAATCTTCAGTTCCTACGCCACCTTCTGCCATCCTCATTTTCTCCTGCTCATCTAGTTGCATGGCAATAGTCGATAATTCCACAGCACTAAAGTATTCCCCTTGTAGCAAATTATTCAGGCAGTGCTGGGCACACAAAGAACCCTCTTGCTAAAAGATTAAAAAAAAACCGTTTAGATGATTGATTATTGTATCTCTCTAGGAATTATAATATTTAAATATTTCTAAATATCACTCTGTATTGGGTGAAATGTATTTTAAATACATTATATAAAGGTAAGCATGCACAATTATCTAACAATTCCATTCTTCTAAAAAGCAGTACAGAGAATACAGCATAAAAACAAGGAAACAAGCTGTTTTAGGGAAAGCCAACATGCAAACATAAAAATTCAGAGTAAAGTAAATTGACGGGAAACCAGTATTTAGACCAAAAACTATTTTAACAATTTTATGACAGAAGTAAAATCAACAGTTCCAAAATCTTGTTAGTCATCAATTTACAAACAAAATACACAATACAAAAAGTTTTTCTGGGGCTGTAGCAACATGAATCACAGTGCACATTTGGAAGTGTATGCATAGCTTGCATTTATACAGGAAAAGCAGTGGACATGCCGGCAACTGAATAGGCAGTATGGTGTTATTTTAAAGGACAAGGAAAGTTAAACTAAAGAAGAAGCTAGAAATGTTGTACATTATGTGTCGTGCTTCTGTACCAGCACAAGGCAACCACAGCCCATTTAGTAGTAAAGATCTGTGTCTCCAAAGATGCTCCAGTAGCTCCCCATCTTCTTTTCTGCTGATTCACTGATTCACATGCTCTGTGCTGCTGTCACTTACTGAGCTTAGGGACCAACTCAAAATATAGAATATAAAATGTCACAGTATAAGACTGATTAGTAATTGATATGGATAATTACTACATGGCAGCTCAGAAACTAGTGCAACTAGCATAAGAATTTAATAATCAGCCCTGTAGCATCATCTGGTATGACAGGCCAACTTTATTTTCTACTTGATAAGATGAGACGACCCCTAAGCTTAGTCTCTCAACATCTGCTCAGAGCCCACTGAGCATGTGAGTGTAGCAGACACTTTCCTAGATGGTGACCCCCTGTGACAAGTTTGAAGTCCTGGATCATTGCTGCTATTGACAAGTTGAAACTTTAGGCTGGTGCAATAAGTTCACTATATAAAATATGCCATTTTTAGACCTATAAATTTTTAGGGTTTCCTTCTCCTTTAAAGGGGTTGTTCACCCATGACTTTTAGTATGATATAGAGAGTGGTATTCTGAGCCCATTTGCAATTGTTTTCCATTTCTAGTTATTTAGCGGCTCTCCAACTTGCAGTTTCAGCAAATTGGTTCCTAGGGTCCAAATTTCCCTAGGAGACTGGAATATGAACAGAGGACATGAATAAAAAGAGGAGTAATAAAAAGTACTAATAAGGCTGTAGCCTTACAGAGCATTTGTTTTTAGATGGGGCCAGTGACCCCATTTGAAAGCTGGAAAGAGTCAGAAGCAAAATGCAAATCATTTAAAAAAAAAAAAAAAAACTATAGAGAATACATAATTAAGACAAATTAAAAACTTGTTAAGAATTGGCCATTCTATAACATACTACCCCTTTAAGCCTGGATATTTTACTTAAATCTACAGCCTTTCTACTGCTTCTGTTCAAAATAATAATAAAGCTACTAGCAGCTAATGCTGAACCCTGGAGAATTGCGACAACCAACTGCCCCTGCTTTCCCACTTTCCTTTACTAAGCATTTTCACAGCATGATGAACGAGACCCTTGCCTGGCAGTGGCACTCAAGAAGTAAAACGTAACCATCTCATTGTTGTTCTCTTGGATGTCATATCTTATCTTATATATAATACTACCAGCGTGTCGCTAGTAAATAATAACGTGATTCAAATTCCTGCGCTAACATGTGGCACAATAAATCCATCTTCAGAAATCCAAGCACCATCTCTGAACTTACTTTTTCATGAAAGATAGCCTCCATGTTTGTTCGCCTCTGCTTCCAGACAACCCCTCCCCACCAACGCTTACGTCTACACGAATCGGTGATTTCACCTCCAATCCACGAGGCGCTGGTCTATCACGTGATCATCAAGGAAGACGCTTGTCAGGTGATCATCTTTTTGTCACGTGAGTCTCTATACGAGAGATAGGGCGAATAAGCTATTTTCTGTTCTAGAATGTCTGTAGTTATATCAATAGTAACTCAAAGCAGAATCTTCATAGTTATAATGTCTGTATTATTGCTGTTAGTTTGTTGAAGAGCCCATTCCCAGCAAGTTGGTAGTGACTAGCGAGGCAATAGGCATTTTAATAGAAACCATTCAAAAAAACGTTATAGCGTATCAGAAGCAGCATTGTACAATTAGATATACTGTTTGTACTTCCAAACTGCAATGAGTCAATGGGGTTCATTTATCAACACTGGGCAAATTTGCCCATGGGCTGTTACCTATAGCAACCAATCAGTGATTAGCTTTTTTGAAGCCAGCTGCAAGTACAAAAATGAATGCAGCAATCTGATTGGTTTCCATGGGTTACTGCCCATGGGCAAATTTTCCCAGTGTTGATAAATGACCCCCAATGACATACCTCCTAACTGTGCCGTTTTTCCATGGACAGTCTCTGTGCCCTCTTTTGACAGCTCAACCTGCAGTCCCTCATTACTGGAAATTTCCTCTTTTTCTCTGCACTGAACAGCTAGAAAAAGAAACAAAGTTTCTAATTTAATTGGCATTTGGCAGAGTCGAGCCCTGAACTGCTAACAGGTGCAAATAAGATACTTTGTAATAATTTTGATATAAGAAAATAAATAATTATAACAGTTTAGATAAGGAGAAATATTTTCAAACTTTCATAACTTTCATTTATGTAAAATGAACATGGTAATTAGGGTAGGGTTGCCACCTTTCCCTGTGGCTGAAACCGGACGGGGGGGCGGACCAGTGACATCAGTGGGCGAGGCCGTGATGTCACGGGGCGGAGCTATGACGACGCGATCGCCGATTGGTCGATTGTGGCGTCAATCAAGCTAATCCCGCCCGGTTTTCCTTATTTGGAAAACCGCGGAGGAAGCATTGACCCGGGCAGCCCTTCAAAATACCGGGCTGTCCGGGTCAAAACCGGACAGGTGGCAACCCTAAATTAGGGGGTTTGGCCACAGAAATCGGCGTGGTCAAAAAATGTAGCCGAAAAAATTGTTGTCCCTCTTTTTACTTCCAAAATGTTGGGAGGTATGCAATGGTTTGTATAAATTAGCTGATGTTTAGCTAGGGTTGCCACCTTTTCTGGAAAAAAATATACTGCCCTTTCTATATTTTTATAGTTTTTCCCTATACATAAGATTGGCATCAAGCAACATTTTTACAAGCAAAGCCGGTAAAATACCCTATAGTGTAGCACTGGTGCCAGTCATTTTAAAGAAATAGGTCAGTATAAAAATAAAAACTGGGTAAATTGATAGGCTGTGCAAAATAAAAAAAAATGTTTCTAATATAGTTAGTCAAAAATGTATAAAGGCTGGAGTGACTGGACGTCTCACATAACAGAACACTACTTCCTGCTTTCCAGCTCTCTTCGTTTCCACTGACTGGTTACCCTAGTTACCAGTCAGTAACCAATCAGTGTCTTGAGGGGAGGCCACAAGGTTCTTAACTGTTGATTTTGAATCTGAGCTGAATATTGAGGATCAATTGCAAACTCACTGAACATTTATGTCCTATGTGGCCTCCCCCCTCAAGTCGCTGACTAACTTAGATTTAGAGAGCTGAAAAGCAGGAAGTTGTGTTGTATTCTGTTATGTTAGACATCCATTCACTCCAGCCTTTATACATTACATTTCTGACTAACTATATTATAAAAAATGTTATTTTGTCTATTATTTGCCTGTCTATTTACCCTATTTTTATACTGAACTGTTCCTTTAAATGGGGCAAAAACAGCACATGTTTAAATAAAATGATAGTAATACATGGAAGATAACAGACAAGGTGTGACAAATCCAATGGTTTTAATAGTGTTGCTCACCTTTAAATTAAGTTTTATTATGCTTTAGATCGAGACAATATCCAATTGGTTTTCTTTTATTTGTGGTTTTTTAATTATTTAGATTTATTCAACAGCTATCCAGTTAGCAGTTTTCATCTGGTTGCTAGGGTTCAAATGACACTAGCAACCAGATACGGACTGGCAATCTGTGGGTTGTGGCAAATGCCAGAGGGGCTGCTATAAGGTGCCATAGAAAGTCATTATTTAGTGGGCTGGTGGGGGCTGTTTGGGCCTCTCTCTCGGTCCGGACCTGCTAGCAACCATGGATTTAAATAAGAGACTGCAATATAAATAGGAAGGGGCCTAATAAGAAAGATGAGTGATAAAAAGCAGCAATAACAATAATTTGTAGCCTTGCTGAGCATTTTGTTTAGATGATTTGTTTATATGGCAGTCGGTGCCCCCTTTTTGTTGGAAAGAGACAAAAGAAGAAGGCAAATAAATAAAAAAAAAACTTTTATTAGATTAGAATTAGCAGTACTATAGAATATTAAAAGTTAATTTAAAGGTGAACCACCCCCTTTAAGATGGATGTACATGTATGGATCCGCTGGTGTGGTGAGGTACAAGTGATCAGATCATTGGCTTATGTGGCCCACACACAGTTGCTGTGCCTTGGGGGAAAGTGGAAAAAAATCTGCTACAACATTTTATGGTAGGTGCTATCAACAGATGCTAGATCAAAAGTATTTTTTTTTTAAATCACTTTTTTACATAACTGGTTATTTAATTTCATGTCTGTAAATATGTATGCATTTTCAATGTATTAGTTTGCTTTAACATTGCATAACATATATTAAAGTATATTAAAATTTATTCTGCACTCAGTTCTTCCTTATATAACACCTAATAGCAGCAAATTATACATCCTCCTGGCAGTATGCCAATGCTAGGATGAACTGTATTACTGCATTGCTGTTTGCACAAATGAATGCTCATGATGTGCTGCTCACTAATACCTATAACCTTTCAGTACACTCCAGTACTGCTGCAGTTAAGCCGACACCCCTTGGAGCGAGTCCTCCAGGCATAGATGAGGGGGCAGGATTGGCATTAGATTTTGAATTGAGTTTATTACAGGCATGGATGTTTTAATGAAAAAAGAATTTGGGTTTAATGATTAATTGGTCCGCTTTTTATGTCTTGGTGACCGGTCCCCTTCAAGGGGCGGTATACCCTCTTTTTCAACATGAGTGCAATGAATAGGGCTTTTGCTGAACATACCTTTTGCCTATTGATTTACAAAATAGATTTTTTTGTTGTATCTATTTTGTAAGCTTCATTGCAGGGGGATTATCTGTGCGCTTGAAGCAGGCAGGCCCCTAAAAGTTTGATGTGCGGTGCCCCGTGATTTCTAATGGCGGCCCTGCTTTCACCTTATACTTGTATTCAGTGTGTTGCAGTTGTACAACACTTCATAGTGCACATAATGCATTTCCTGCCTTGGTCCTATTAATGTAATCCATGTGTACTGTTCACACTGGTACAGCTGTGAGAACTCAGTAACAAGGAGCCAGCCATAGGCTTTCGTCTAGCTCAGGTTTCCAACCTTTTGACTTCCCTGGGCCACATTGGAAAAAGAAAAGTTGTCTGGGGCCACACATGAAATACACAAACACTTTTTAAAAGTAAAGGGAATGCACAGAAAATAAATACAATACCAGTTGTATAAACAGATAGTGCTATACACTGTAATATGGGACACCTGGATATTAAATAGACATTATTATTACTACTAAATGGGCTGCCTACTCCTATATTCTTTGCAGCATGATGTTTCCTCTGGAAGCAAGAATTTCAAGCTGGGCCGCATTTATATCCATTCTGGGCCGCAGGTTGGACAACCCTGGTCTAGCTAAAGTTAAAATGACGAGTACAATTTGGTCAGCTTGGTTATTGTGTGGATAACTGCATTTCCCTTAGTGATCCAGTATGCAGTGTTCAGAATACTAGAAGTTTGTTTAAAAACGTGAATAAAGATCAAATTCCTCATAGCTTTTACTTTCATACATGCAAATGCATTGGGAACACTACATATTCTATTTCAAATCAAAAAATGAACAATTTATTAAATGTAGGTTATTCCTTTACAAAAAGTGAAGAAAAGGGAATATTAGGCTGTTGAAAAAAATAGATGTGTAGGGTTAGGGTTAGGGTTAGGGTGCACATCTGTGCACATGGAGACTGGAGTCAACCAACTTCTGATACCTGATACATTAGTTCTGGCTCAGAAAAAGCATTTTTGATGTCACCCCACAAGTGTTCTATTAGATTAAGGTCCAGGGATTGGACTGGCCACTTCATAATGTGAATCTTGTTGGTCTGGAACCAAGATGTTGCTCATTTTCTGATGTGTTTGAGGTTGCGGTCTTGTTGATACACCCATTTCAAGGGCATTTCCTCTTCAGCATAAGGCAACATGACCTTTTCAAGTATTTTGATGTATTGAAACTGATCCACATTCCTTTGTATGTGATAAATGGGCTCAACACCATAGTATGAGAAACATCCTATATCATATTATGATAGCTTTACAGTGTACTGTGGCTTGAATTCAGTGTTTGTGTGTCATCTGACACACTCTGTGGCCCCCTAAACCCAAAAAGAAAAATCTTGCTTTCATCAGGCCACAAAATGTTGTGCCATTTCTCTTTAGAACAGTCAATGGGGCAAATTCACTAAAGAGTGCAACTTCGCCAGCATCCACTTTGCAGCCTTCGCAAAACACTTCACCAGGCGAAAATTTATTCAGACAACACTAATTCACTAAAGTGCAAAGGTGCGTCCAGTGTGCCGAACGGTGGAAAAATTGTGCTAGCTTTACTTAGTCAAGCAGAGAGAAGTTGCGCTAGTATTGCCTAATTTGAATACTGCTGGAAGTTAAAGTTCAATGGACTTATATGTTGAAGCAAAGACATTACACTACACAAGCCCGGGAAACCTTAAAGGGCAATGAAAGTTAAACTAAAGAAGTAGCTAGAAATGTTGTCCATTATGTTTTGTGCTTCTGTATCAGCTCAAGGCAATCACAGCCCTTTAGCAGTAAAGATCTG
>CM044446.1:63142829-63168323 GCA_024363595.1 Xenopus borealis
ATTCAAATATAATGTGCTGATGCTATGAATTGGTAAACATTAATGGGTTTACTTTAGAAAGCATACTATATTTTATACTGTATAAATAGTCCTCTATGCCACCATGAGGCTAGACGTTCAAGCTACAAAAAGGAAAAAAGGCACAGGCTACTTATCAGATAACAGATGTTCTCTGTAATAGAATACAATGAGATTGTACAGAGTATATCTGCTATTTGCTGTGTAACATATCGTTTGAATGGTTGCCCCCATGGCTACACTGCAGCTCGTTTATATAAGCTACAACTATAGCAAAGCAAATAGACCAGTTGTACCAGTGCAGGGAAACTGTACATTATGTTTTAGTTAAAAAAAAAATTGGGTGTCCTTTAAATATAATTTCTTAGCAGGAGGACTCTCAGAATTTATTTTATCCATAGTTTTTAACATAACTGTTTTGAACCAGTGACTGTATTGGCTTGTACTTAGTGGACAAGTGAAACATGAAGAGTATATTTTTCCATCCGAGCAATAGCCAGCCATCTGTAAAGTGAAATGCGTCACACAGGCATAAGGATGGCTAGCTACAGGCTATACCTTATCAGCCCAACTCACAAGAGTACAGCTTAGCCGTCTGTCATGTAAAAAAATGCATACATGGGCAAAACCCTGCTGCAGTAGATAAATAGCTGCTTACTGGAAATAATTTACTCCCTATCGCCACCCCCAAACCCCCCCCCCCTGAAGAAAAAAAAGGGCAAAGAGGAAAAAAGTGAGGCTGAAAAAATGTGCACACTCACAGGGCTCTGTGTGACGGCATCAATCTTGATGAACACAATGTCTGCTCAGAGAAGATGAAGGCATGTGATACAGTGTCATCCTGAATAGTTTTCCCACACTCCCTGCCACACCAGTTGCCTGTAAGGATAGGGATCATTTCTTCAAAAGCCTAGGAGTAAATCCTTTCCCCCCCGACGACCCACTCTCAAGTGGCAAAGGCCTTCAGTACCCTCAGAGTCCAGAGGGCCATGGAAGTACCTAGCTACATTCAGACAGAAAAACACAAATTTTTATTTTCTTTAGTCTGAAAGGCAGCACAATTATCCCTACCTAACAAAAGTTGATTAAGCAGATTTTGGTGTAAGCTTATTTTTAATGTGTGCATGTAGTGGGTTAACCCTTTGCTATGTACTCCCTGTAGAAGCAGTGAGATCTATGCAGTTCTTTAAATCTCTTCCTGAAGTGGCTGTACTGGCAGATACATGAGAAAGCTTCAAGAAAGGGTAGGATGAATTGTACAACATAAAAAAATACAAGATAACTGATATTTACATTTAGCACAAAGTTGATCCAGGTCCAAATGTATTACCCCCTGAAGGATAATTGGAGAGACCTCATATGACATTTTATTTGGCTCCCACTGAATCAGCTAGGCACAAAGATTAAACATGATGGATGTGAGTTCTTTTTCAACATCAGTTACTATGCAACTAAGCTATATCCTGCTGACTATTCTAATTAAGGGCAACTGATGGCATTTTTGTATTGCTGCCTTATTTTTCTCTTTCCACTTTAATCACTGCCTGCATCTGTTCAACAAAAATGCTATTTACTAAACTGAAAGCACGTTCTCAGACTGTGTCAAGTGTCTGAACTAAAGCTCAAATGAATCAGCAAGTGGATATAGCACGTTGCATAATAAACCTGCTCAAAAGTTATAATTAGAAATTGCCATTATTTTTAGATGATTTAAAGACCAGCATTATTTTAAACATTCCTCATCTTAATTCTCAATCTGCATTATTCAATAAGGTTAGGTTTTTGTTATCGTCTTTTTATACATCTGCTACTGTCCAGGTGCCCTGGGGTATATCTCCCCCTGCCACCACACACACACACACACACACACTCACTAGTTAGTAGCTGGCACATATAGTGGTGTGGGAGTGGAGGGCCAATGCAGGAGGAGAGAAGCAGAGATTGCAAAGAGATCAGATTATGAATCCCACACACATACTGATGACTCATAAACTGATAACCACAGCTTAATCTACTGTTAGCGCCTTGATGCCCTGTCCCTCTGCAACCAATTATTTGTCTTAACCATGAAAAATATGTCTTCGCTTGCCCCCATTTACATTTTAATGTTACTGTAAAATCATATATTTTCCTTCTGACAAAGGCATTTTTAGTTTACTATTTACTGCAGGCATCATTTCTTCATATAGAGAGAGCTGATAATAACAAGTGATGTGCCACAGTAAGGCTGTATTCATTAATTCACCCTGGCTTTTACTGCTCATGCTCATTTCTCATATACTAGCTAATTTATGATACATTGATGAAATAGGAGCCCCCCACATGCTACACTTGCTGCTAACCTTTGTGATGTACACAGTAGGTCAAGCAAGTTTCACACTGATTTTATTATGTTTGCAACCAGTTTGAGGCTTGAACATCCTTTTATAAATAAATATATATATATATATGTATATACATGCAAATGTGAATATAATTTGATTTTGTTGCACAAATATCCCGGTGTTGCTGGTCTTTTTTGGAATATATTTATATATATAAATATATTCCAATAACAGATGCACTCCCGGACTCCCAAATGCGTGAAGAGTAAAGAAGAATTTGTTTGTGTTATCTTGATAAAGGTCCTTGTGTGGACCTCAACGTCGATCCAATAAAGAAGCTCTTTTTTTGAAATCCTGGTGTGCTTCAGCATTTTTACATAGATATATCAAATCTCTGATTAGTACCCAGGTAATTGTTTTTCAAGTGTGTGCCTAAGCCTCTATACACACACACACACATATATATATATATATATATATATATATATATATATATATATATATACACACACTTGAATAGTTAGCAAAGGTCACCCCTTTTCTCTCAATACTTTAACCCCCTTTTGGGTGGTAGGATTATTTAAAGGTACACTGAAATTCTTAGGAACCACTTCCTCCGATTTTGATCATTTGTTTCTCCACCACCGTGTGCTAGATGATAATTAGCAATACTATATTTTTAGTAAATGGATTGAACATCTTCCAAACACCTCTTTAGTTCAGTTGAAATCAAATATTCACCAGAAATCTTTTGGCCAGTACAAGCAGGCCAGTTAGGTGAGAACTGCATCAACAAGCAAGGACCTCCAATAAATGCTACCTGTTAATTGGTTGCTATAGGTGGTCGGACTGTAGCAAACTTTGATCCTTATAATTTATACTTTCTATTAAAGGATAAAGAAAAGGACCTTTAAAGTGAACATGGAGTACCTTTTAATTTTGGACCTAATCCCTAAACCAGAAAAAATTTAAAAAGTATTCCTTATTCCTAAAAAAAAAAGTATTTAAAAAGTATTCCTTATAACGAGAAGCGTAATATCATAAATACAAGGGAACAAAATACTTACAAATAACATGGCAACAAATAGACTAAAATAAATAAATAGATAGAGTTCATCTCATGTGCCAAAAGCATAGCCTCTAGTTATACAGTAAGGGTTTTATATAAAAAAAATCATAGCCATTGGCAGTCTGGCACTAATCTATTTCTCATGTATAAGATTGTGTGGGCGAGAGTAATAGATTCATTGGCAGAATGTTTTTTCTGACACATATTATTATTATTATTACATGAGACTGCATCAACATAACTCAGCTATATTCAAAGTTACACACAATTGTTGATGCACCACTATACTGTTACTTTAAGCGTAATATAGTTGGTCACTCAGGCTTGGGAGTGGTTTAGTCGCATGTATGTTATACTTAACAGAAGGGTTCTAAGTAGAAACTGACAAACATTTCATTAGGAGGTAAAGGCTAAAGGTTAAATGTAGATTTTTTAATGTAAAAAGACTATTGTTTACCACTCAGAAATTATTCTTTTTTATAAGACAGACCCTTTCCTTCCATGGTGTCCACATAGTTACATAGTAACATAGTCAAATTGGGTTGAAAAAAGACAACGTCCATCAAGTTCAACCCCTCCAAATGAAAACCCAGCATCCAGGTACACAAACCTCCATACTTTCACATAAATTATATTATACTAACTGTAGAGTTTAGTATCACAATAGCCTTTGATATTATGTCTGTCCAAGAAATCATCCAAGCCCCTCTTAAAGGCATTAACAGAATCAGCCATCACAACATCACCCGGCAGTGCATTCCACAACCTCACTGTCCTCACTGTGAAGAACCACCTTTGTTGCTTCAAATGAGTCAAAAGTCCTTTTCTTCTAGTCTGAAGGCATGGCCTCTGGTGCAGTGATCATCTTTATGGTTAAAAAGGTCCCCTGATATTTGTCTATAATGTTCTCTAATGTATTTGTAAAGTGCAATCATGTCCCCTCGCAAGAGCCTTTTTTACAGAGAAAACAACCCCAACCTGGACAGTCTCCCCTCATAATTTAAGTCTTCCATCCCTCTAACCAGTTTAGTTGCATGTCTCTGCACTCTCTCCAGCTCATTTACATCCCTCCTAAGGACTGGAGTTCAAAACTGCACTGCATACTCCAGATGGGGTCTTACTAGGGATCTATAAAGAGTAATAAATATGTTTTTCATCCCTTGAGTTTATGCCCTTTTTATGCAAGACAGAACTTTATTTGCTTTAGTAGCTGCAGAATGACACTGCCCAGAATTAGACAACTTGTTATCTATAAAAAACAGGATCCTTCTCATTTAAAGGGATCCTATCATGGGGAAAAAAAATTCAGTTAATAGTCTTCCACTGTTCCAGAAGAATTCAGCACTGAAATCCATTTCTCAAAAGAGCAAACTGATTTTTTTATAGTTCATTTTGAAATCTGACATGGGGCTAGACATTTTGTCAATTTCCCAGCTGCCCCAAGTCATGTGACTTTTGCTGTGATAGACTTCAATCACTCTTAACTGCTGTACTGCAAGTTGGAGTGATATCACCCCCTTCCTTTCCCCCACCCAGCAGCCTAACAAAAGAACAATGAGAAGGTAACCAGATAACAGCTTCCTAACACAAGATAACAGCTGCCTGATAGATATAAGGACAGCACTCAATAGTAAAAACCCATATCCCACTGTGTACTATTCAGTTACATTGAGAAGGAAAAACAACAGCCTGCCAGAAAGCAGTTCCCTCCTAAAGTGCTGACACAAGTCACATGACGAGGGCAGCTGGGAAATTGACAAAATGGCTAGCCCCATGTCAAAACTGAATATTAAAAAATCTGTTTGCTCTTTTGACAAAATGGATTTCAGTGCAGAAGTCTACTGGAGCAGCACATGTTTTCCCATGAAAGTTTCCCTTTAAGGAAACTTCCAACGCACTGCCATTTAGTGTATAACTTGCATTTATATTCTGTTTGCCAAAGTGCATAACCTTGCATTTATCAACATTGAACCTCATTTTCAGGTTTGCTGCCCAGTTTCCCAACTTAGACAAATCACTCTGCAAAGTGGCAGCATCCTGCATGGAACCTATAGCTCTGCACAATTTAGTATCATCTGCAAAAATAGAAACCGTACTTTCAATGCCCACATCCAGGTCATTAATAAACAAGTTGAAAAGCAAGGGACCCAGTATAGAGCCCTGCAGTACCCCACTAACAACACTGATCCAATTAGAAAATGTTCCATTTACCACCACTCTTTGTAGTCTATCTTTTAGCCAGTTCTCTATCCAGGTACAAATACTATGTTCCAATTCAAGATTCCTTAATTTAACCAAGAACCTTCTGTGTGGTGCTATATCGAATGCTTTAGCAAAGTCTAAGTAAATCACATCCACTGCCATCCCAGAATCGAGTAATCTGCTTACCTTAAGCAATTAAGTTAGTCTGGCAAAATCTATTACGCATAAAACCATGACACTGATAACTGGTCTTTAAAGAGTTGACTAATATTTGTTGTACCTAGTATCAACTGTAAAAGTGCAGCTTAAAACTCCCTTGTCCACACACAAACACAAGAATGTATCTGGGGTTGTGTGACCCTCAATCAACCATGTCGGCATACATGGTAGTTGCTTTAGCCGTCCTAAGCTAGAACAGCTTTGGACATTGTATCTTGCCATTGCCTATTTGTTTTTAAGTAAGTAATTGGTAAGGAAAAGAAGCAAGAAATAAAACTGGTGCAGTAGTTAGCACAGCTGTATTGTAGTACTGGAGTCATCAGTTAATTCCAGCCTAAACACTGAGGAGTTTGTTATCCTGTATCTGCATGGATACTCTGGCTGTCTTACACGTGCAGGCAGGTTAACTGGCTCCCGAGGACCCTAGTGTGTATGTGTTGTATAAATGTGATTCAAACAATAGATTGTACGATTCTTTGGAGTTAGGGAAGATATGACTAATGAACCATATGCTTATGCACTGCTTAACATGTCAGCACTATATAAATAACTAGGACCAGAGCCAAACAAAATCATGAGTAGCAAGGCAATAGTCACCTTAAATGTTAACTGTAGAACCTTATAGCTATAACTAATCTAATGACTTTCAGTGCATAGCCCCTTGTTAACTGGAAAGGATGTTTAGATCCATTTAAGATTTTTGCACATGCATGTATGGGATCTGTTATCCAGAAAGCTTGAAACCTAACTAATCTTTCCTTAATTTGGATCTTCATACCTTAAGGCTACTAGAAAATCATGAAAACATTAAATAAACCCAATTATGCTTATAATTATTATTTGCAATAATAATTGTATCATAGTTTGGACCAAGTACTACAGTAGACACTATTGTATTATTACAGAATACGAGAAAATAAGGAAATACTTGGATTATTTGGATAAAATGGCATCTATGGGAGATGGTCTTTCCATAAATCAGAGCTTTCTGAATAAGAGGTTTCTGGATAACAGATCCCATACCTGTACCAGGGGGAAAAAAGCCAAATGTATCATAGCCTAGAGGTAAGAAATTTCTGATAGATTTATTATTGTGCATTGCTGATTACCTTTGTACAATTCCATTCCAGTAAAATATTATAATCCTCATAAATTATTTCTTCATACCTCATTAGTTTAGCTGTATATGTCCTTTTATTCCCAAAGCACATGTGATAAGGATTCAAGTACCTTGCAATCAACCCCTTGGAAAATATCTTTACAAGATCAAATAAGTTGAAGATCTAGATGTATTATTCATAGCGATGCCAGGAGCACTTGTAGGCCCTTCTCCCTCTGAATGATGGAATCGGCTTATTTCCCTGGTAACAATAGGGTTAGTTTCCTTCATGATTAACTGATGCATTTAATTATGAAACATAATAAACAGATGATTTAAAGTAAAAAGACTGCAAAAAGTTTTCATGTTTACATAAATGATCATATATCAAAATGCTTGATGAACATAGAACCTCTTTAATTTAAATATCGATCACTTGCAGTATGAATCTTTAGCCAAAAAACAAACTAACTTAATGAGTGGAATTTACCACTACTAGAGTATATTACTATGTCACTGATGCCCTAGTGGAGACCATATCGTTCATTCGATATGAAGGTAAATCTGCACTTCTATGGCCTGTTTTGATTGGTGTGCATTTTTTCTGCAGGCCTACATCCACAATCATCTGGTCCAAGCCATAACTGCACTTATATGGTTGAGGTACATATTTAAAAACATATATATTTCCTAATTAAACAATAAAAAGCTATTATCTATATTTCCTTATTAAACAATAAAAAGCTAATATCTATATTTCCTTATTAAACAATAAAAAGCTAATATCGTATTGTTTTAACTATGGTATCTATAGGTTGAGGTTAAAAATAGCATGAGTTTACCTTTAAAAAGCAACATTCCTGTTAGTATCAGTTGCCCTTGACTTTATAGTGACATTTAACATTTATGACTTGAGTTTTATGGCACAACTGAATGACAAATGGCTGGAATGGTCTTTGAAAAAAAAGTGTTATGAAAATGGTAACTAACTACTCTCATAATCCTGCCCACAGTCTCATTTCCATCTATACAATATTAAATAGCTTATGTACTGTAGCAAAAAAAAGTTCCTGCCATTTGAAGTTCATAAATGAAATACAGCTGTGGGTGTCTGATTATTAGGATGTCATATACAATGAATAATTTTAAATTTACCGTTTTATCTGTTTTTATCTCTGGTAATATCTTTCAACATTCTGACAAGTTCTTTAATCTAGTATATGGCACTGTTTTCAAGATTCATTTCTGGAACACTGCCTGCCTAAAGATTGGTGCTTCAAGGAAGAGACAAGAATGCTGCTGTCCTGTTTTTCATATCCAGCGCTTTTATATTTGGACTTTGAAATCAATTGAATTTCTTCTGCCCCACCCCCCAAACAAAGTCAGCTGTGCACGTGAAGATCATTAGATTTTGTGAGTTTATATTATCTTTGCAACCTAACAAATCTCTTTTTGTGTTCCCAGTGTGTACTACTTACATATGCCCGTTGCTGTCTCAATTTAATTAGTTAACCTTCATTTTTGCAGTTGGAGTAATTAATTTCCCCTCTCATTATCAAGCCCAAGTAACTCTCGTAGATAACCCAGTATTATATTTAAGGTATAGCAAGTGTTGCTCTTAAATAACAAATATAAAATGAGAAGCTGTATATTGCATTAACATTCTGGATATTTTGTGTCTGAAATAGTTTTCCCGAAGAAGAACAGAGAGATGCCTTTATGTAAAAACAAAGATGATGAGTTGATGCCATAGGATCTACTCCACTGGGGAAGAATGGTTAAATATTAACATGCTGTGATGGAAAATACCCCACCAGGATTGTGAACAGGCTTTCAAAATGAATGAGTTATTATTTAATATTCTGTATTTTTAAGTCCTGCATTAATAGTGTATGTACCACAACAAAGCAGTGTGTGGACCTGAATGGTTCTTGTCAGGGGGGATTTTAGGGCCAGGCTGGATTTGAGTAACTTATTTATTCAAATACAAGAGGGATATATGATCCGCAAAAAACACTATTCAACCAGTTTACAAAGACGTTTACAAAGAAGTTACTTTATGGTCTATGAAACTATGGGCAACTATCATTACCAGGGAATGAACAAAACACCAAGGTGATTCACCATGCTTTCTCAAAAATCAGAAGCCATGCCTGTATCTATGTGCAACTGCTAAAAGTCCTGCAAGTGACAACAATCAAGTAACAAAAAAAAAACATTTCCAAAAAAGAATACAGTCCCCATACAGTTGCTCAACATTTAAAAGTTTACTGTTGAGTGCAAACAATAACAAAAACAGAGATTATTTAACTGCAATACTAATCAGGTATGAAAGAGGTATAAAGATACATTGTTTTCATTTATGCAAAACTCATCACATACAAACCTATAAAATGAACATAGAAAATGGATGCCCCTAGTGAAATACTGATATAGTTGTGCTCATAAGTTTACATACCCTGGCAGAATTTATGATTTCTTGACCATTTTTCAGAGAATATGAATAATAACACAAAAACTTTTCTTTCACTCATGGTTAGTGGTTGGCTGAAGCCATTTATTGTCAAACAAGTATGTTTACTCTTTTTAAATCATAATCACTACACAAACTACCCTACTCCAATAAAGATTAATTATATCTTAGTTGGGATCAGGTACATGGTACTGGTTTATTACTACAGAGAAAAGGGAAATTGTTTTTCAACATTTGGATTATTTGATTGTAGTGGAGTCTATGAAAGACATCCATTCTGTCATTTGGAACTTTCCAGATCCCATACCTGTATTTGAAAACAAATAAAAAGTTGCACATTTTTAAATCTTCTGGGGTTGTGTGACATCAAACAGCACTTCTGTGCATGCGCGCATTATGATGACGTCATTACGTAATGTCTCCCGTTGAAGCCTATGCATCTGCACACTCCAGTGTTTGTTCAACCAATAATCCTTTACCTTGCTGTCTGCTCCCGGGTAGCAACTACATAAGTGACTCCCTGAGCGGCCATCGGAGGCTCTGTGCCCTTGAATATTCAGGATGCCGAGCTGCACCCAAAAAGGAAACCATCTTGTCTTCCTACCAGGAGGTAGGATAGAAAAAAACACAATCTAGGGGGTATAGGAGTAACTTATAGGCTCTTAATCATTTATTGGCTCTTGTCTGTTCTATCAGAAGTAAAGGATATTTGTGTGCTGCTGATTAGGACGTTAAGGAACTGGGGGTTTCTATACTGTAATTTGGATCTTCAAACCTTCTACTAGAAAATCATGTAAACATTATATAAACCCAATAGGCTGGATTTGCTTCCAATAAAGATTCATTATATCTTAGTTGGGATACATTGTACAGGTTTATTACTACAGAGAAAAGGGAAATAGTTTTTCAATATTTGGATTATTTGATTATAGTGGAGTCTATGAAAATCATCCATTCTGTAATTTGTAATTTCTGGATAACAGGTTTCCAGATCCCATACCTGTATATGAAAACAAATAAAAATGTATACATTTGAGCTATTTCTACTCGTACCTATGATTTTTCTTATATAATGGAATGTTGTCACAATTAAAAAAATCTCAATCAACATCTGTAGATTGGAACTGTCTTTAATGAAGAGGCCTAAAATAATTCTCCCTTCTCCATAGAGCATCCAGTCTATTAATCTTTATGAGAAACTGCCTTGCCAGAACCAGAAATTCTCTTCATCACTGAAATTTTAATAACATGGTCTTCCCATCTAAAAAAGGATGAATAAATCTAATTAAATAGCCAGGAAGCAACAACGCTGTCTGCAGACTATCAATTCCTGTAATAAAAATAAAACCATAGGAGGCAAATAGAAACTGTTTAACTCAGCCTGTTGTAACCTGAGTATAAACTGCTATCATATTTTCCATCTGCCAAGTCCTCTCATGTAACTTCCCCTTCTCATAATTAAAGAACGTATGCCTTAGTCTAGATGAAGTTATATTTGTAATGTGTTCCTTGTGATTTTCACAAGATGCTGGTATTAACGAAAATGCTTCACATGGTGTATGGTGAACTAAAAGTCAGTTTCAAACAACCAATCAATTGTCTGTCCCTTCAAAGCAAGACTGGTCTCCTGTCTGAGATAAATATCTTGACCTAGAGTCTACTACTTAGCAGTTACAAAACAATCCTTTGATGCACAAATTTTTTGTATACTGGAAGCAGGGGAAAGAGAAGGATAAACAAAAATGTTTCCTATTTCCCTCATCAATTCAGCTATTGAGGGGGTCATGTTGTCTATGCAGCCCAGGTTGCTACATAGTGCTCCTAGTGTAGAGGATATTAATTTCTCCATTCTCATTCTGTTTCCTATTTCCCATATCCATTCAGCTATTGAGAGGGTCTGTAACAGGGCTGCGATGGTGAGCAATGGTGGGAAGGAAGGGGTAGGTTGAAGTCAAATTTAGAGGTAGCTGCCCAGCGCCCCCTTATTATTGAACCCTAGGCAGCTGCTACTTCTGCCTAACCCTAGTTCTGGCTCTGGTCTGTAATGATTTCCAGTACCTAGGGATGATTACCCTGGCTGCCTGTTGTGCGAATCTATCAAATCCTATTTTTGATAATGCTAACAGTGCCCAGAAATATTGAGCGCACAAGTACTTTAGGGTCTCTGGGCAGTTTTATGCCAATCACCTAAGTATCTTATCCCAGAATAGTTTAATACTGATATATCAGTTTATGTAAAAAAAAGAAGGAAAGGGCCATCTGGCTCTCAGGGAATCCACAGGGTCAAAAAAGTAAAGTAAAAAACTGTAGTTATTAATTGAAGTTAAATATTTCACATCTCCATAGGCCTACGTGTTACGTACCTAGCTTATGATTAAATGTCCCAAGGGTACAAAATGCATAGGGCCTAAGGAGATGGCACATTTTTAACTTCAACAAATAAATACAGTTTTTTACTTAATTTTTTTGGCCCTGTGGATTCCTTGAGTGCCTGATAGCCCAGAGTCTTACCTGCAGCTCCGGACAGCGCGTCCTGCTCCTCCGGTGTCGCTCCCAAGATGATGGTGCCCATGGCCGCCATGTGGGTAGCGGCACCGGCGTAATTACGTCACTGCACCACGATGGTCGCGACACGCTGACGTCATACGCCTGCGACGTTTTGCCGCCAAATTCAATTATTTAAAGGTGCCCAGGACACCAGTATGGCGCCAAATTATAGAACTGCTTTGCCACGTTCCTGGGTGCTACTTTATTTATTATTTCTGGTCTTGACCCTGCCTGGACTCGTTTCTGTACCTGTTCTGCCTGCCTAATGAACTTTGCCTGGACTGTGACCACGAGTATTGCCTGATACTTGCCTGTACCTTGTTCTGGACTTTAACCCCTAAGCTTCCTTTTTGGTCCTTACTACTCTCCCTTGGGAGCCCCAATGACACTGATCTACCTGGTGAACAATTTACATTCATATTTATATCGATATTCTGGAGCACCCTCTTTATTTTGTTTCAATTAATGCCCACCAGTTTATCGGTTGTTGATTTAGTACTTGTAAACTTACAATACAAAATTTTTGTAGTGGTGTACTCAGTCTCGGTGAGATTTGCGGTGTGAAAAAACTTGGAGTGACATAGTTATGATGTGCAGTTGGTCTCAAGGGGAGGGAGGGACTTTCTTATGCATGAAAAATAGCTGAACCATCCATCCTCTAATATAAATTTCCCCTCATTTTACACAGTTTTTTGTGGCCTCATCAATATATAATGCATTACCCTGATTACACATTTTACTATAGTGTCACGGTCGACACCCAACACCAGAACCACTACCAAGCACCCTGGTCTAGGCTCGTGCTTCACCAGTTAAAGGGCAACGAAAGGCAAAGAAATAAAATCCCATTTTTACTTTCTTTAATGAAAAATAAATCTATCTCCAATATACTTTAATTAAAAATTGGGTACCGTTTTTATAAGAAACCTGACTGTATGCAGTGAAATTCTCCCTTCATTTACTGCTGTGGATAGGAATTGTCAGATGATCCCTAACTTCTGGCAGGGAAACAATCATACGTATGAACAACAGGGGGAGCCCCTGCCTTACTTACCAGCCATGCAGAACTCAAGCAACTTTGTTTTTTGATCATTTATGACGATCCCTAAGAAAGCATAAATCATTTGTTTGATCAGGAGAGCGAGCAGAATCAAGGTCGGTTTTGGGCAAGGGTGAGGTTCCAGAGATCAGAATAGTCAAATATAGCCAGGCAGGGTCAAAAACAGAAGAACAGATCAAAACAGAAGCTTAACAGCAAGTACAAGGCACCAGGAGAAAACCCAGTGGCGTAACTACCAGGGGAGCAGGGGGTGCAATTGCACCAGGCCGCGCTCCCTCTCGGGGCCCACTGGAGAGGCTAGGAGAACTCTAACTCATGGGGAGAGCCCAATAGGGGGGCCCGGGTGCCAATCCTGCACCAGGGCCCACCAGCGAGTAGTTACGCCACTGAGAAAACCTATCACGGGCAATGACACTGTACAAAAAGTCCCTTTAAATATGCTTAAATTTCGCACCACTGAGCACGTAAGCGCGCATGCGCTTATAAATCCAGGTATTGCACCTCACCACTGGACCACCAGGGTAGGATTTCATTACACATGTTTTACTACAATGGTCCCCTAAAAACTAGAAATTGGGGTTCTACTTTAGTTAACATATTTGTTAGTATTCAAACTCTGAGTTGATGCGTATGTTGTCTATGATGGTATGGCTAGATGTGTAATAATACTTTATGGTTAGTTTTTACATATAATTAAAAGCGAAAAACAACATTGAAATGACAAAATGTTCACATATAAACCCCCTCCCCTCCCAAAAAAAAGACAGAAACTTGGGAGAAGTAGGCGGTTTGGCAAGAGGATAGAGACACTCTGTTGAGTGATAGGTGTGAGTAATAATGTGACATTTTTCTGGAAGAACTTTAAGATCATTGACACATAAAAATTTACATCCTCCTGTTACTGCTGTGACATGTCTTTATCACATGCTTTATTCCATAATACAGGGGCATGTGTTCTGTACTGAAAAACAAGGATGGCACTATACCTCTGAATGTTTGACATAAAAATAGGATCACTTGCACAACCATCTCAAGGAGAAGGCAGAATCTTAGTGCAATCTGATGTTGGTGGTTTAACTACTATGCAGACAAAAAAGTATATTTATTTAAAGGTGAATTGTTATTCACCCTTTAAATTAACTTTTAGTATGATGTAGAGAGTGATATTCTTAGATAATATGCAACTCTTTTTTTACTCATTTTTATTTGTGATTTTTAAATGATTTAACTTTTTGTTCAGTAGCTCTCTAGTTTGCAATTTCAGCAATCCAGTTTCTAGGGTCCAAATCACCCTAGCAACCTTGCATTGATATGAATAAGAGACTTTAATATGAATAGGAGAGGCCCTGAATAGAAAGATGCTCAATAAAAAGTAACACATTTGTAGAATTACTAAGCATTTTTTTACATGGGTCAGTGACCCCATTTGAAAGTTGATCAGAAAAAGGAGGCAAATTGTTGCATATTTCTGCAACTGCAGATCTGAGACAATCCATTTGGAAATTAATAAGAACTTTAATATTAAAAAGAAAACCAACAGGCCTAACACAATGAATTATTGTTCACATTATTATTTGCAGTTCTATTTGCAAATATGCTGGTTGCCAACTGTTACCTTTATGCAGGGGAGGTATGTGTGTGAAAAGGTATCAATCTTGTGACCTTCCAGCAGATAATGAACTCCCAGCATCTTTATGACACTTTGTACAAAAGACATTATACTGTTCCAATCTCATTCCTTACCAAAATTTGTTATGCTGTTCCCAGATAGCATGGTTCACAGTACAGGCACTGACCACCAGGGTCGTAGAAATAAAACCTTTGCCATTTCAAGGAATTATTAATTTGCTTTCTTAATCTCAGTAGAGAATGCAAATAAAGGAGGATTAAATCAAGAGGAAAATCAATGACAACTATGAAGTTAAAAAAAAAAAATGAAGCAAATCCAATAGATAAAGCTACTACTGTGTGTCCACGTAAGCTAAAATAGAGTTAAAGGGGTGATTCACCTTTAAGGTAACTTTTATTATGTTATACAACGGCCAATTCTAAGCAACTTTTCAATTGGTTTTCATTATTTATTATTTATAGTTTCAAAGTAATTTGTCTTTTTCTTCTGGTCCTTTGCAGCTTTCAAATGGGCGTCGCCATCCCCTTGTAAAAAACAAATGCTCTGTAAGTCTACATATGTATTGTTATTTCTACTTTTTATTGCTGATCCTTCTATTCAGACTCTCTCTTATCCATATTCTAGTCTCTTATTCAAATTAATGCATGGTTGCAAGGGTAATTTGGGCCCTAGTTACCAGATTGCTTAAAATTCAAATTGAAGAGCTGCTGAATAAAAAGCTAAATAACTCAAAAACCAAGAATAATAAAAAATGAAAACCAATTGCAAATTGTCTCAGAATATCACTCTCTGCATCATACTAAAAGTTATCTCAAAGGTGAACAACCCCTTTAAATTATTGCAATAAAAAATGAGCACTTGCTAATCAGTGGTTCCTTTTCACTTATTATAGTATAAAAGTACTGTACATTAGTGATGGGCGAATCTATCCCATTTCACTTCGCTGAAAAATTCGCAAATTTCCAGCAAAATTAGTTTTCTTGTTTTTTGACGTGTGTCTTGTTTTTTTTTCACGCCAGTGAATTTTCGCTGGCGTTTAGTGAATTTATTTAACGGTGGCGAATTGCGGGAATTCACCGCAAATTCGCAACTGGCGAATAAATTCGCCCATCACTACTGTACATATGATTTAGCTTGAGATTGGACATGCAACAGTAAAGGATCACACGGCAGGAGATCTAGTGTGCACCTGGAATGTTTATTTAGCAACAGATCCACATGGAACTCTACAGTCACAGTGAGGCAGGGGACATTGCAGGAATTGTCTAGATGTATAAATAACTAGTTTCGGTTTATTGATTGAGAGATACAGGGGGTAATGATTAGAACACTTGTGGTTATAAATCAATGCAAGCAAAGTTTGCTTTCAACATTCTAATTGGCTAGAAGCGAGTTAGGTCAAAATGAATACCTTTTTTACTCCATGAATCCGTGTACATAGCAGCTGACCTAATAGAAATATAATAAGTATAGTTTTTACTATTTTTGTGATGTTGGGCACGGAATTAAGTGGGAGTTAGCAGGTGTTGTTACAGGGGTTTTTGGGTCATTCTT
Source organism: Xenopus borealis (assembly GCA_024363595.1). NCBI lineage: Eukaryota > Metazoa > Chordata > Amphibia > Anura > Pipidae > Xenopus > Xenopus borealis. The sequence continues at coordinate 63,159,025 of CM044446.1, forward strand.
TATTGGCTAACATTCAAAAATGGAGAATATACCCTGTGTGCTATCAGCCTATATATCTAACAAAAATTGTCATACAAAATAAAGAAGATATAACAACAATACATTGGTGTAAGCTTAATCAGTGGTCCTGAGAACTTTTGAAATTTTCTATTTTAGTGATTTCAGAGAAATTCGCAAATGTATACTGTAAATATCAAATGTGGAGCTAGACAGTTATTTTTAAGGCCAGAAAGTCAGGACCCAAACTATATATGGGTAGAGGTGCTGACTTTCTTTTGAGCCAACAACCTGGTATTAGCAGTCTCAAAATATATGTTTCAGAAAACAATTGGAATATAATGTACATTTCAAAAGTGCTTAAAGAAGCACCCTTAGTAATTTTACATGAATGTAGTTATTGGGTTTAGAACAATTTCAGTTTTGATGCTTGGCCATATTAGACCAAAACTGCTATAAACGGTCATCTGATCTCATGGTGAACATGAACTCATGACTCTAGTGCTAGGAATGAATTGGCAGGGGAGGATGAGGATAACCTGTGAAACTGACAGTGTCCCTATCTTGCTGTGCCAAAGAGGATTGCAGGACCAGAATTCCAATTGGATTGATTTACTAACACAGGTGCAAAAGTACACCATTGCATCCAATCAGATCTCTTCTTTCATTTGTCGAAGACTAATCAATACTTGTTGCTTATTATGCTAACTCTGATGATCCATGCTTTCAAAGGTGTCAATAGAAGCTCATTATCTTTTGATCTGGTTGGGCGTTTTGTGTGCCAGTTGTACTGCACGTGCTCAGTGCACTCTAGGCTGCAGCTGAGAAGCTGATCTTAGGGTTAGTAGGGAATCACATACACCAGGGGTGCCCAAAAGGTAGATATGGATCTACCAGTAGACCTTTGGCTGGTGATCAGTAGATCTCAAGACACTATCAACAAACAGTTTGTCAAAAATAACCCTCATATGTCATTATTTTCATTCAGATATTTATTATGTTAATGTTACATAAGAATTTGTTGTTGGTTAAATATTAATTGTTGCATAAATCATTTATAACAAAAGTATAAATAGGTATTTAACATTTTTTCCATGGAGCAGAATGCTAACAAAACTTTTATAGATATAGGTCATACTGGGAAATCATAACTAAAAGTAGACCTCACATTAGTAAAGTATGGGTACGCCTGATATATAGACAATATAGGCAAAATAACATTGCTGTATAGATTTGGGCATGGAATGGACCTAGGACAGCAAGTGTTTGGAGCAGAGGCAGCTAGGGAAAGTTGGGAACTGGGCAGATGAGTCTGAATTTGACGCAGAGAGCCCGAATTTGGTGTGGCTTGTGTAACCCTTTCTTGGCTGTATTAAAACCAAACACTGCCCAGATCGACTGCTGCAGGCCAAAGAAGGAGTGCCCCTCCCTGCAAGTACTTTTATTACAGCACTGCAGGGGGTGGTCACAAACTGTATCAATATTTTGTTACATGGGACTTAGCCCAGTAACAGGAAGAGGAAGGTAAGGGTAGGGAATGAAGCCATAAGGGCCATACTACTTATGGGTCCCTACACTTGCACAAAACTTGACGTTGCTCATGCATAGTTGATGCCCCCTCCTTGAAAAAAAATTTGGGCTTTACACCAGTCCCTGGGGTAAAAAAGGTTGGAGACCTTTGGTTCTAAAATGTTTTATATCAGCACCAGAGTTGTCAGGTCTATTTTTCAAAACCAGTCAAAGTCCGCTACAAAACCAGCCCAAAACTAGCCAAGAGGCACTTCAAAAGTAGTTCAAAAATAGCATAATATGTGCAGCGAAAAAAATGTCTAGTTGCTCGTGCATAGTTGATGCCTCCTCCTTGAAAAAAATTCAGGCTTTACACCAGTCCCTGGGGCAAAAAAGGTTGGAGACCTTTGGTGTACGTGGTACAGTAGTCATGGCAGGATTACACCTTGTCTTGAGGTGAGAACAGGAGTCTGTTATGTGGAAGAGGACTCCTTTGGGCTGCTCATAGAGGGAGAATTGCACGGAAATGATCTCATTAAAGCAGGGATATTAACAAAATGTTTTATATCAGCACCAGAGTTGCCAGGTCTGTTTTTCAAAACCAGTCAAAGTCCGCTACAAAACCAGCCCAAAACTAGCCAAGAGGCACTTCAAAGGTAGCTCAAAAATTGCATACTATGTGCAGTGAAAAAAAGGTCTAAAAAATAAATATATATGAAAATACGTCTTTTTCAAATTTTTACATGAAGCAAAAAGGAACAGATTTACAGATTTACTACAGAGGGGGGCCCAGGAGGCCCTCATAATATATACAATTTCAATAAGGCCCTCATAATATATACAATTTCAATAAATATTGGTAAAAGTCAACCTATAGACATTTTGATGGCCAGCTGATTTTTGCCCCAAAATTGTCTGAAATTGAGGAAACTCACCAGAAAATGTAAGAATGTTTAGGAGTACAAACCAGTCAAAGGCCCAAAAAGTAGCCCACATCCGTACCTTGGCTAGTTTGTATTTTCAAAACCTGCCTGGGCTTTAAATTATTAGCCCAATTTGGCTGGTAAACAGCCAACCTGACAACCCTGATCAGTGCTTTCTCTGGAAATGAACTGTTAACCTGTGCAGCAGCAGCAAGGGAACCACGGAGCAGGGGCTGTGCTTGGCTGCACTGATTGGCATGTGCCGGAGCATGTTGGTGGGTGTGTGTGTGGGAGGAGGAGGATGAAGGCACCCTCCCTGCCTGGGAAGAGAGCAGTGTGTGTGCTGGAAGAATAGCGAGTCTCACTAGCACGAAGCTGAGCCTGGGCAATGCTGTGTGGGACTTTGCTTTACACCTTGCTCTCAGCTGCCTCTGGATGCCCTGGGAGATTGCCCTGAAGCCCTTTGCCACTCTTTTATTGCTGCATGTGGTAATATCTGCCTGAAACATGAGGGACACAGCAGGCACCAGCATGTGCACCCAAATCGGGAAACAGCCTCCCAGGTTTGGGAAGAGAAAGAGAAGGGAGAGGATGCTGCAACAGGGCACCTTCATCTGCTCCCTCTTGTTTGTCGTGTGGTGCATCTCCCAACTCCTCCAGGACACAGGTACATTCCTCTCCTCCTCCCTCAGCTCAACCACTTAGTCTTAGCATGGGCATACTGGCTACTAAGCACAGGGCTCTGGCACTCAGCTAGGGAACCAGAAGGTGGCTAGGTGCTGCTAGTCTATAATACTATAATATTCATGGCTTCAGCCGCTGCTCTTTAATATCAGCAGTATTTCTCTGTTGTCTGGATCCCACACATGACTTGACCACAAATTCACTATTGGCACCTGTGACCAGAGGAGCTGCTAAACCATTGGCATTCATTAAAGAACTGTTGTAACTACAGAAAACAAGTATTTGAAGACCATATTTGACTAATACAGCTATGTTTACTCTGGTTGTATGGTAAGTTTAGAAATAAGAGGAGAATTATATATAAATAAAAGGTGAGAGAAGAATCCCTTTAGGTAGAGGTGCCATTCTGTTACTGTGCTAGTGACTGTGCAAGTTATGTGCCATAATACAGGGGTGATTGTGAATTTAAAGGATGAAATGCTGAAATATGCACTGAGCTTGGTCTTGTTTCTCCCATCATATTAATGGGAAAGAATTATGTGATATGTGCCTTGTATACACAGGGAATATACCGTAATGGAACCTGCATAACTATGTGCTTGGAAACTTGCAGACTCCATAGATTAATTAGTGTTACACCAACATAGTAATAATCAGTAAAATCCAAATTCTAACAATAGATATTTCTTTTTTTTTTACTTGTAAGAATTGCAAGACCCTGTATAATGTTGTAAAGGTGAATGGGTATTAGTGATTCCTCTCTATGCCTCACATTTAGGCTGGGGACAGACAGGGAGATTCAGGGAGATTCTGTCGCCTGCTATTAAACACCAGGCGACAGAATCTCCCCGAATCTCCCTGTCTGTCCCCAGCCTTAAGATCCATGCAGAGAGTAGAGGCTGAAACATAATTAAATGGCATTTGACCTTCCTGTTATGTAATACAGATTGGGATCTCTGTAAAACCTTTCTCTGAAGTCACTGTTTGTCCCTGCCAATACAGACAGGGTTGGATTAACTTTGTGGCTTTAATTCAAAAATGAACTCAAAGGAAAATCCATTCATGCCAATCAGGGGAGCTGTTGTGTACACACTGCTTGAATTGTATGAATATTCTATTGTATCTTATTGTTGGAAATTGCACCTTTGCATTCACTAATAGAATATTGTATATAGTTAAAAAATGATGGTGCAATGCAAATTGTTTACACCATGCAGCAGCTGATGCGTTTTCCTTAAATATATGTGTGCAAAATGTACCTCTTCCAGCTCATTAAATGTTGCAAAGAAAAATGTACACTGGTGGTTCCTTCCTCTGCCTAATGCCACATGATACAAATGTTTCTTTGCCAGACCCAGACTTCTGTTAATTAGACAAATGGAAGGATCAATTAGTGAAGGACACAAAATACTAGAAATGGCCCCGGCTGTTCTTTTCTGCTGTAATATTTGCTGGATATAGTCACAACCAGGAATGCACTGAATCTAAGCTCCTGCTAGGGATTCAGTGAAAGCCCATACTTTTTATAGGATTCAGATTTGGGCAAATCCTTAATGATCTTTTCAATTTAAGACAAATCCTTTGTCATATGACTTTAAAGTATTGGCCAACTGAATTCAACTTTTATTTATAGAGACTGGTTATTGTAGAAATGTACTCGTATTTGAGCATGCAAACTAGGGTTCAGATTCAATACAGCATTCACCAGTTATTTCTGGAGGATAAAGGTGAATTTAAAATGTATGGATCTATTTTAAAAAGATTTGGAGTAGCATTACAAAATGAAGGAGGACCTTATCTTAAAATAACGGTGACCAGCAGTTAGCCCAGAGGTCATTCAATGCCCAGTGCCATCCCCATGCTAGTTGCACAAAACACATTTGAGTCTTTGTTTCTTAAAATATATTGTGTTGCCAATAATCACCAATAATATTGAAATCTAATAACTATTAGATGTAAGTACTGTCATTAACAGTACATGTAATACATGTGAGTTAGAAGGGTTTAATCTAGCATCAAGTTAGTTGGGGATACCAATCTTGTGGCCTATAACAATGTCAGAAATGTAAGACTCAGCTCTAATACATTCTGATTCTTCTGGGATTACTCCTTATTATTAACCTTGTGTCACAGTGTCTTGACAGTTTGCTGCCAGGATGCTAAAATGTCCCAGTTTTTCAGGAGCATTCCTTGTTTGTCTGTGTTCTAATTTTCGGTTTTGATGATTTTGAATTACATTTTAAAATGAGATGTTTTGTAAAAATGTCAGTGAGAGCGTAATGCTAATATATTAACCCCTTCCCCTCGAGTTTCACCTTTTAAATGCAAAAATCTGGCAATTAACAGTTCAGGTATGAAGCCGATCATCTTGCCCTAGGTTGATAAAAGAAAATTTTAACTGATATTACCATATAGCTGTCTGTATGATATTACTGTGCAAATATTTCCTGCTCTGGCATTCCCATCCAATATCTGAAAAAATTTAAATATATCATATTATTTTAAATATATATATTTTTATTGCACTTTTTTCAATCTAGCTTTTCTTTTTTTAGAGTGTGGTATTTGTTGTGATTAGGGATGCACCAAAGACACTATTTTGGATTCAGCCGAACCCCTGAATCCTTCACAAAGGATTCGGCTGAATACCGAACCAAATCTAAATCCTAATTTGCATATGGAAATTAGGGGTGGAAAGGGGGAAACCTTTTTTACTCCCTTGTCTTGTGACAAAAAGTCGTACATATTCCCTCGGCTTTCCCTTTGGTTTGGCTGGGCAGAAGGATTCAGCCGAATGTGAATCCTGCTGAAAAAGACTGAATCCTGGCCGAATCCCGAACCGAATCCTGGATTTGGTGCATCCCTAGTTTTAATTTGTGTTTTTTGATCACCAAGGGATATGTATGATGTCTGTTGTAATAAGTGTAAACTGGAAGATAGGACGCAACAGTCTCTCTGAATTGAAAGGGTAAGGGCTAAGCTGGGATATGCATAACTTATCTGCTTTAAATGTAATCACTTGATTTACACATTACAAGCTTCCATATGGGAAAGTAAGCAAATACTTTGGTTTCTGTTACGTGAGCAAGGCTTGGTGTATTTTCCATCACACTTCTCTAGAAGGCACAAAAAATGTATATTTTCAGATGAAGTGAAAATTCAGGAAATTTTTTTAATTTCATTTAAAAGTAACTGCTTTATCATTGCTCACTGGATTCCCAGATCCCACCTTATTTATAATATATATATTATGAAAGCATATGAAATGCATTGTGAATATATAAAGTCCAAGGCTAGACAGGAGGGAGAGGAGGGCTCTGTAGTAGAAGGTACACTATTTGCCATGCTTCTTACACGTGATTTTTGGATAAGGCATCCAAAGACAAACTATTACTGCCATACTTAGGCTACACATTGAAAGGGGTTGTTCACCATCAAACAACTAGTTGTTTTCAGATGGATCACCAGAAATAACGACTTTTTCCAATTACTGTATATTTTCTATTAGTAACCGTTTTTTGAAGAGTAAAGTGTAATTTTTAACCTTCTAAAGCAGCTCTGGGAGCTGTTCTAAACTGATACATTTAATGGATACATTTCTTATCTTTGTCCCTGCTGAGCAGAATCTCTGGGTTTCATTATAGGCAGCTGTTAGAATTGATACAATAGTTGCTAATACTCCAGAGATACTGCTGTGAAATGTATCAATTAAATGTTGCAAAATTGTATCAGTTTAGAATCTGCACCTGAATTACTGAGCTGCCAGACTCAAACACCAGAGACACCAACATTCAACTTTAAACTTAGATTTTGGAAAAACAGTAAAAGATAAATAATGGTAATTGAAAAAAGTCTTTATTTCTGGGGAACAATTTGAAAACAACTAAACAGAAAAAAGTGTTTGGAAGGTGAACAACCCCTTTAACCAGTATGCACCTAATGACTAGACCTGATAAGCTCCTTTCTTGTGGTATTTATCCTTAAGGACCAACAGCTGTTATGTACTAACACTTAGTTGCCAATGTTTAAAAATAATTTTGAAAGAAACATGCCTCTATGCCACATAATCTACAGTACCTGTCATGCATAATAGTTATTATGCTATTACTCCCATTGCAAAATCCAAGAGCATGGTGGAAAAATTAAGTATACTATTGCTATCCTGGTTAATAGTGAGTCCAGGGAACCATTGCATATTTTCCATACTACACATTGCTGCAGTACATGCATTTTTCACATTCGAGTTACAATTTTAACAGTTACTAGTCAATAATTAGTACTGATCACTGAAAAAATCCAAATTCAGATTATTTTCTATGGGTCACCAGATTAAATATTGCACCTTCTGTGACACCCCCCAGTGAAAATCTTTTTAAATCCTAGGGTATATGAGGCTGGAGGATTTTCTTACAATAGCTTAAAGCTAGCTATAGACGAATCATCGTACAATCGGACAATCCCATCTCCCGACCTGGCGACTAGGGTTGCCACCTTTTCTTGAATAAAATACCAGTCTTCCTATATATTTATCTTTTCTTTCATATTAATAACATTGGGATCAACCATCACAAATACCAGCCAGGCCGGCAAAAGACCGGCCAGGTGGCAACCCTACTGGCGACTAATCTCCCCGAACCACTTCCCCCTGCCTTCCAGCGTCTTTAATGAATAATCGCCTGCGCCTCTTCACATGCGGCACTGCGCTTTCCCAAATTCGCTCGAAATTCCCTAAGGAGGCGACTTTGACGACAGCGACAAATCTCCTCGAATCTTCCCGTCTGGCCTTACCCTAAAAGGGAAAATACACCCATTTCCTACAATGGGTTCATGTTCAATTTATTTTTCTTTACTTAAACAGGAAAGTATGAAAGTATAATAGTATAAAATATTAATTCTCTGCTTACATGTATGTTGTTACATACTGTATATACGTGTGTTGGATATTTGAAAATTTCACCTTTGGTATCATCATCTTAATCAACAAAACACTCTGGTGTAATTAGAAGTTGCTGGGACCCACAACACAGCAGAACATTGTCAGGCTTATATATCCAGGTTACAATCATATAATATGTGTGCATACTTATGGACCCCAAAGCAGCTGCTTTGTCTATTCCTGTTTTTCAGGACCCTGAACATATAGCACTTCTATATATGTGTTTCCATACCTGTTGCATTTTAGAAAAATACAATTATAAAAATCCAAAAATTGCCTTTGGCAAGTCATTATACAGAAAACTGTTATTTAACAGACTTTCTGCTAAAGATAATATGTGGGAGGGGCTTCCAGATTTTAAAGGGGAGCTTAACCAACTTCTTGCTCACCACATGAGACATATTGTAAAACTTAAACAGGAGAATTTTTATTGTATGATGTAAAAACCCCAGGACACTTCCACAGCAGACACCAGCACAGACTTGTTCCAGTACATACAGTTACAGTATGGCTAGGAACTTGGATCACACTTAACCATCAGTGGGCAGATGCCTCCACCTGTATCCACCACTAACAGCTTGTGGTCTAAATATACCTCCGGTGATATCCCACCTCTATTCCAGGTTAGGACCTTTTTCATCCAATTCCCATCAGAGACCCAGGTGTCCTTCCTACCTAGTCCTAAACTTCCACTGATTCCCTGACTTACGGAGTGCCCGTAGGAGTCTAACTCCACTTCCCTCCTTGATGGGGCCCAAACTGCCCTTACTAAATATCCTAGCTACCTCGAGCACCTAGTACTCGCTCACTTTGATCTTGCCTATTCTAGCTCCTCCGGTCTAACGATGATGTCTCACTCACCGACTAGCTGTTCTTACTTCGGTCACGCCTCCCATCAAGACTCCTCACCTTGGGCGAGGCACCCCTTGTATAGCCCTTCTGTGCTCTATAGTGGCCTCTAGTGTCAGGGGAAGAATTACACCTCAACTAAACTCTACTGACATCTATTGGTGGTTTAGCCTAACTACACCCAACATGCCAATATTTTACAGTCATACACATTTTTGTCATTCACAAGATGATAACATTTACACACACTATACTTCCCATCTGGTTCACCCCCTTCCAAGTTAATTGGCTACTATGTATGCCTATATAAAAGTACTTGATAAAAAAAGCTTTTCTTATCCCCCTAACCCATGACAAGATTAATTTGATAATAGTCAATACTAATGAGCTATCAGTGGTAA
>CM044446.1:63171849-63181903 GCA_024363595.1 Xenopus borealis
AAGGCGATATGCACAAGAAGCCTGTGAATAAAATGTGCTATTGTGTTCATTTATAGAGGACCAGCATATGTGAAAGTGTCATTCAATGTATTACAAATGCCAGAACTTATTGTAAAAAAAAAGATTTTCAAAGGGGGTGCAGAGATCCTACTTTTCTGCACTGTTGAGCTAAAAGGTTGCATTTAAAGGGATGACACACCTTTAAGTTAACTTTTAGTATGATATAGAATTGCTAATTATAACAATAATTGTTTTCTTTTTTTATATTTTTTTAATTATTCGCATTCTGTTGAAGAATAAAAAATGAAAACCAATTGGTAATTGTCTCAGGCTATCAATCATAATTTCAGTTAACTGAAACTCAAGTTAATATTAAGTTGTAGTATATCCAAACTCCATGCTGTATGCTATAATAAAATTATTACCTCAGCTATTTAGACACATCATTGTAGTTGTAGTCACATCAAATCACTATTTGAATGGTCTTTTGTTATTGTTATTAATTTGCTGCAATTGATTCTTGTATTGTAGGAGGAGGCATGTTTATGGGAGAAGAAAAGCTTGTGTCTGATTGGAGGAATAGAAAGCTTTTGGCATCAAATAATGGAACCCAAGATAAAAATTGCACTGAGCCAGGTAAGTAAAGTATTCCAGCTTGTCAAACATATTAGACAGAAAGATTAATAGATGCATATTCATTACAAAGATCAATGTTTAAGACCCAACCAAGACTAACCTAGAGAAAGGTATTGAGGAAGGTCATTGTGGAGACTAAAATAATGACCCTCTTAATACAGTACATTTGGATTGGATTGGTTTCCCTAAATGCAGACATACTTAGATACACAAAAACATTCCTGAGACTCTAGTGAGGAGACTGAGTTGTGTGCACCACTACTCTATATCAACCCTAGCAACATTGTATACATACAAGTATGAATTAGAAGGAGTTAGGAGACAGAACCTTTCTATTTGTGGTAATACAGGTCTGATATAATATATATAATATATATAATATAATACATTTATAATGATATATATAATATATAAAACGAAAGGGGCAATAGATTGGCCTTTTTGGTCCTCTTTTACACGTCTCAGATTACATGATTGTGTATATTTCCTCCTTAACTGAAGCACATGGATCAGCTGTGTCAGTGTTTATAAAGAATACATTGTATGGGATTCAATAAATCCCAGAGAAATTAGAATTTATTTCTAAATAACCTGGAACATTTCTTATGGTGATATGGACAATAAGATTTATTATAGTTGTGTGGCCTTCTGATTTATAAAGAAACAAAGGTTTGGATTTATTGTAGGATTGCATATTTGCAAATGTTCCATGTTATTAGGCATAAGCCATCTAATGAATGGGTTCTTCTGTACTACACGTTTCTTGCTGATTTTTCATTTGGGACAATTAACTGCAAATTTTAAAGTGTGTCACAAAACTAATGTTATGTGGTCAGTGACTGCTTTTTCCCCTATAAACTGTACACTTGCTACAATGGACATCTTATCCAAAACAACAATTGTATTAATTTTCATCTTTTAATTATTAGCAGTTTTACTCTATTAACATCATGCCTTTACCAAATCAAAGATGCTCTGCCAGTTGCCCGCCAGAGGGTTACATGACTAATGTAGGCAGCGTCTCCAGGCAATACTCTTCATGGTTCTTTCCCTCTCATTTACATTTTAAAGCGATTTTGAATATCTAAAAGAGAGAGTAGTTAGTGTCTGAAGATGCTGCATGCACTGCTTATTTAACCCTCTGGCGGCTGGCTAAAAAGTGACTGTAAATTCATTTCAATTTCAAAAGTGCTCAGAAAAACATTTACATGGTTTTAGAGGGTTTAGATTTCCTTTGATCACTAGATCATTTGTGCTGTTCCAGTATGCTTTTCAGAAAATAGCGCTGTCGTTTTCAATACAATGTCATTTTTTTACATTTATTTAAAGTCTTTTCTGCAGCTTTCTTAATGAATTATCATGATAGTATCTGTGTGTAATTATAGCCATATTCAGCCAAGAGCATATCCCCTGCTGTGCGGTACTGGCCTGAAAAAAAGAAATGCTCAAAGCTTCTGTTGCTGTATAAATCAGATTTGCTAAAGCATTAAACATTTTACCAATCTATAGTAACCTATAGCAACCAATCTGATTTTTGCTTTCAAACAGAGTAAGGGCTATCATTGGATTGGTTGCTATGGGTTACTAGAGTTCAGTAAAGCTTTGAATCGTACCAAACATAAAGGGATTGTTCACCTTTGGGTTAACTTTTACTATGATGTAGAGAGTGATATTTTGAGACTATTTGCATTTGGTTTTTATTTTTTTTAATATTTGTAGCTTTTGAGTTATTTAGCTTTTTTATACAGCAGCTCTACAGTTTGCAATTTTAGCAATCACTTTGCTCGGGTGCAAATTACCCTAGCAACCATGCTTTGATTTAAATAAGAGACTGGTATGTATATGAATAGGAGAGGCCCGATTAGAAAGATGAGTAATTAAAAGTAGCAATAACAATACATTTGTAGCCCCCATTTGAAAGCTGGAAAAATCCAGAAGAATGAGGCAAATAATTGAAAAACTATAACAAACAGATAATGAAGAGCAATTGAAAAGTTGTTTAGAACTGGTCATTCTGTAACATACAAAAGTTAACTGAAAGGTAAGTCCATTACATTACCCTGTAAGTTCTCAAACTGACCATTCTGTGCTACAGTGCATTATGACTATTTATTTCCCTGATACATAACTATTCTGCTTTACTAATAAAAAATCACATCCATATTTATTTGCTAACCAGAAATGTACCCACAATTTACTCTTTCAGTCAGGTACACATAGGAGCAGATTTACTAAGGGTCAAATTCGAGGGTTAAAAAAAACCTTTGAATTCGACCATATGAATAGGCAGGGAAGCAAAATCCTTCGAATATCGAATTAGAAGGATTTTACCGCAATTCGATTGGTCAAACAATCGAATAGGAAATATTCGATTGATCGATAAATCGTTCTAATCGATAGATTCGAAAGATTTTATCGATCGATCGAATATTTCCTATTCAATAAAAAATAATGAAACCCAATTCGGTAGCTTTGATCTGGCGAACTAAGCAGTCGAATAAAATTTTAAAGGGGAAGTACTTCGAGAGTCGAATAGTCGAATTAAATTTTATTAGAATCATTCGATTCGATCAAATTTTCCAAATTCACTGGTCGAAGTTGTCTTCAAAAACATTCGAAAATTAAAATTAAAATCTTTTTGAGAATCCGATCGAAATTGAATCCTTCATGTGAATTTATTAAATCTGCCCCATACTTTTTTTCTTGTTTTCTGTCCATATTTTGTTAGATCATTGGATTCTGGTTCTCTAACCACATTTTTATTTGTTAATCTTTTTCTTAAAGTGCATATGTTTTACTGATCATATAACTTTACATTGTTATAGACTGGTGTTATTTCCATTTTCTGTCAGTTATTTAGGCTCTCAAGTTAAAGTCTATTCTCTTTTGTCCATCACAGCCACAGTCCTACTCTTCTACTTTCTCTCCCTTTACTGTTTTCTACTATTCAGCCTATATGATTTCCTTTGGCACTTCTCCTATTAGTAGTATGGTAAGATTCTCTGTTTTGGAGCCTTTAGATCCTACACAGCTCCTGTTATTCCTTCTTTTTCTCTATGGTTGTGGCCCAAGGCTTGTCAGAAAATTGAGTGCAGAGGTAAGAGCAGATAGGCAGATTATGGGGGTTGTTTATTAAGGTGATTTTTTGAAAGCAGTGTACTTTTTAATTTAAGACAATTAGATAGATCCTCCTTAAGTGGGTATATGGACATATTATTGGCCAGTGTTGACTACATAAATTGTGAGATAAATTGAACAGTGCTGGCTAAAATCAGTTATATACAGACTCTGATATGATTTTGCATTTATCATCATGTCTATAGAGTAATATCTGTTCATAATTCATATTTTGAATGATCTACTTTGGCATAAGTAGGAACACAATCATTTTAGCCCCCCTAAACTCTGGCAATACAAATGTTTCATAAACATGTACTGAAACTGCTTACGAGGAAATACCTCACTAGACCCCTGTACTTTTTGTGTCCCCAAGCATTCATTGTCTGCTTCCTCTATAGCTATACAGTATACATCTGAGACTGATTGGCCAAGCTGATCCTTTTTAAGTTTTGTTATACAGAAACTGTTGTAAATTGAGCAAATTTAACAAAATATCTAATCATTTGTTTTTTTTTCCTATTTGGGTTAATTCAAATGTGACATATTAATTGCTATCATTTAGCTGTGCTATACTAAGGGTAGGGGCACACAGGCAGATTTGTGGAGATTCAGTTGCCCGGCTTCCTTCCCACTGGAGATTTCTCATTCTAGCAGGCAGGAAGGCAGGAGAAGGCAGTTCAGGGAGATTGTCACCCCAAAAAAGAGGAGATTTGTTGATTAATCTCGACTAATGTCCCCAAATCTGCCTGTGTGCCCCTACCCTAAGGGATGGAAAACAAATGGAGGTGTTTACACATGGCTAAGATAAAATGTCAAGCAGGAATGCTGCAGCTTAGTGTAGCTTGTGTGACACGGATAAACTCTTGTGCAATTAGAAGATTAGCCAGAGTTACAGGGTGTATTGCTTCCAGTTTAGATCCATGTGTGCCAGTCCATGTGCTGTGCCATAGCTGGAGCTTTCTCAGGAGAGCTCTATTAAATCCCAGCTGTGAGTGCCAAATTGTGCCTCTTGGTGCTCAGTTACAGAATCCTTGTGGGCACAGTGCCTCCCTGTATTTTACGGATAGAGAAATTCTGATGAAGTGACGAATGAGGTCACGAAACGCGTCAAGCCACGTCTCCCTGCACGCTAACTTTTTAATGTGAAGCAATAAAGATTTTTCGTTTTAATACTTGGCTCCACCGCGAATTTGTTCACCGGCCCTGTTCAGATTTCTGCGCACTTATTCTCTATCCCTGATGGTACGCCGCGGCCAGAGCGGCTTTACAGTGTTGGGCCGAGTGACGAACGGACGGCAAACTCTTTCCTCCACGCTGACGGTCTCTCCTCGCACCCTGTATTTTATGCCTGCCAGTGGTACAGGACTCTGTAGCACCTTGTGACTGTTGGTGCTCCAAACCTTGTGGGTCTATATAATGCACAAGCTATCCAAGGGGAGGCTCATGTGCAGAGCTCAGGCCACCCATCATGAATACAACACTGCTGTACACAAACAGTGCTGTATTCATGGGAGAGATGCAGTTCTTTGCAGTCCGTATTAATTGCCAATGCAAAACATGGCGACTTTAACGTTCCATGTTGTTAATTATGAACCCTACTGTATATGGAACATGCTTGTGTTGACAAATTATGTATTATGTTTGGCTAAACTGCATAAGATTTTCCCATCAACAACATCTAAGTGGTGTTGGCGTAACTGTGGCCAAATACAGTTGTGCTCATAAGTTTACATACCCTGGCAGAATTTATGATTTCTTAACCATTTTTCAGAGAAAAACTTTTCTTTCACTCATGGTTAGTGGCTGGCCGAAGAAAAGGCACAGGATACACAGGAAATAACAGATTATCTCTATAGCCCACAACAAGATTCTCCAAAAATTATCTATTATCTACTGTGTATCCTGTGCATCGATGGCTGACCCTGTGGCTACACAGCAGCTTGAAAACATTTGTGTTTCTAAAGCAAAATCCCAAGATGTACGAGTACAGGGCAACAATTAATTTTATTATCATTCTTTCAAACCTTTCCCATTTTTGGTGTTACTGTTCTTTTTAAGGAAACACCCAAGACACTGCCATTTAAGGGCCTATTTATGATGCTGTGTAAAAATAATTTTTTTGCCTAATAAAAGAAAACACAATTAATTATAAGCAACTTTTCAATATGAATTAATTAAAAATGGTTAGTGTTTTTAAAGTTATTTGTAAATGTAATTGCTATTGAAAACATAATTTGCTTAACTCCTGGTTGTTACTTTTTAAACAATATTGCAAAAGCCAGTCTCATCCAGCAAGACAGGTCTGTCAGTATGTTGGCTTGTCTTACATTGTTTCAAACTGCAGGGCCACCAGGGCAGAGAAAAGAAAGGAATAACTAAAAAAACATAGGAATGTGTAATGAATGTATATTGCAGAGTTGCTTGGAATTGTTTTCTTTTATTATGCACAAAAATATTTTTTGGGTTGGCCTATATTGCAGTCTGTGTTTTTTTGTGAAAGGGGAACTATTGTGAAAAATGAAAATTGTACATAAGATTCAATGTCAGGGTCGGACTGGGGGGCCCGGGGGGCCCACCGGGACTACTGTCCAACACCCCTCCAGGACCCCCTGGCCCTCCTACCTCACAGAGCCGCACAGGGCGTGTACGCGCATTGGGCTGATGGCGCGCACATGGCAGTGTGCCGCAAATTTTTTTTGGGGTCAGGAGAGGGGGTCCATAAGGGCTGGGGCCCACCGGGTTTTTTCCCAGTGTCCTGCCGGTCCAGTCCAATTAAAATAATTATTGTGGATGAAGAAATAAACATAACCTATTAAACATTCTGTAATATTTCTGAACTTTTCTAGTTTTTTTCCCTCAACTTTCCTCAACAGTTTGCTTAAATACTGTATATTGTATATGAAAACAGAACACATACAACTGTATTTGACTGAACTGTCAATTAAAATCTAACTCCGACTTCTTCATGAAGAGAGTTTGTTGAGAGGGGATGAGTAATGAACAGGTTTTTTACTTTCACCCACACAGAGCATACAGCCTTCTGGTCCCATTAGCACTAGCCATGCATTCTTGGAATTTGCTCTTGTTTATTGTAAAATCAGCACTTCTCTGCTTTTGTGTTTTGTTTTTGTTTAATGAGCTAAGGGGCAAATGTGACTAATATTAGAGAGGATATTTAGACACCAGATCTATAGAAATGTGGGTTCCAGGGTTTGGGGATATCTGTGGAAACCTGAGTATGTTGAAGAAAGAGTCCAATATTCCATTCTCAAAATACAGTGCAGATATTGGGATTTGTTTTGCTAGTGAATGTATGAAGGGAGATTGTATGATGTCTGTCTGAGCCTTCATAAGCCTTTCACCTGGTCAAGAATATCACACTCTCACCATAGAGTAGGCCTGCAAGAGTGTAACTATAGACGTACAGATGCTATAACTAGTTTTGTCTCTGGGACCTGTGACCACAGTAACAAATAATAAAATCTACTATATCATGTAAAACGTTTTACCAGTCGGGGGGGTCATTACAGATGGCTGTGATGGGAGTGGGTAGTGGGTGGATCAAGGATTGTAATGGGACAGATCTGGGGTGAAACTGGGATTGAAGGGCCTCCGTGCATAAGTGAAAATTAAATGTCATATCCAGCCTTCATTTGTCAGTGCTATGTTGGAAGTTGAAGTACAACAACTGGAGGGACGCAGACTGAGCGTTCTAGATGTAAATACAGGTTTAGTATCCATTATCTGGAAACCTGTTATTCAGAAACCTCAGAATTACAGAAACTGGTTCCATACCTGTACTAAAAACAACTAACAAATAACCTTTGTACATTTATCTCCAGTTTCCCATCACCCCTTAAGAATTGGAAATTGTGGGGGCCCAGGGGAAATGGTGCCTCTGTTGTTCTCCCGTAAACAGACCTGTGTCCATAACCAGTTTATCTAGAAAGGTGTTTGCTTTGACACTGGTATTTTTGTAAAAATGAAATAAACTCAGGAAACAGCAGCAAGCATTATGGAAGTCTAAAGACATTTGGTTTAATATGCAGAAATCAAGTTGGCAGGGCAAGCCCAGATTTAGCATATGAGGGACTAGTAATAGATCATGCTTCCCCAATGAGAACAATTAATCTCTTCCTTTGTGTTATCCAATCAGAAGAAGGCTAGCTTGCCAGCAGGACAGATGGCCATTTTTCTTTGTCATCTTATCCAAAGATATTGCCTACTTTCATCTTTCTGCTCTTGTCATGTAACTGAATGGGTACCAAAATAAATTTGAAAGGTTCCAAGTTTGGCTTTCATCAATTTTTTTTTTCGAGTGTTATGGGGTTAATGCAGAAGATTTGTCTTGATGCGATTTGAAAGACTTAGAGAGGCAAAAGCAACTAATCACAAAACAGGCATCTTATTTGTGCTTAAGGAGACAAACTGCTAATAATTTTCAGAGTAGTTTTAAAGTACCTCTTCCCTATAGTCTTATGCGTTAATAAAATTGTAATACAGTTTGAATCATTTGTTTCCATATTAAATTTTTGCTGCTATAATTAAGATGCCTGACAATTAATTTAATTCTTGCAGACATGCTGTGGAATTGTCTGCTATGAAATTGTCCGTTAAATTCTTGTGGGCCTTTTCACAGTTGCACAGTTTGCATGGTTGTAGTTGGTGCCCTAACCAATCTGTGCTACACTACATTGTTACACTTACCTGGTATGGTCGGGGGGGGGGGCTCCAGTTAGGGGCTTCAAGGCAACATATGGCCAAAAAAGATGTGGTTGTCTGAGTTGGAAGCCACAAAATGAAAATTGCCAGGGTTTGAATGTGGGTGTATATTAGTGTATGTGTGTTTATGGTGCAATAGGGCATGTTCACGGTGGATTGGACAGTTTCCATTATCTTAATTGGGGCTGAATAAGTGATCTTATAATCCAATCACTCTGACAGCCCAGCTGAGATTTGAGTACAAAAAGTGTCTCTGATTCGTTGAACAGCAACAATACACAATTACCCTGGTTTAAATGGTAGTGCCAGTATTGATTACTTTGAAAAGGGAATCTGACTGAAATAAACCTTATATAAATGCAATTCATTTCTATTTTCAATCCGTGAAAGTTTTTCTAATACTGAAGTTTCATTTTTGACCTTCTTAAATAGTTCTGGAAGGGGAGGGGTTCACTGACTCTTTAGATGTTTAAAACTCTTTAAATGTTCTAAACAATTGAGCAAAATCCCTGAGTTTGCAACTCTGCTCCTGGAATACTGAGACACTAGAGATAGGAACAATCAATTTTAAAAACGGAAAGCAATTGAATAAAGTCTTTATTTATGGTGAACAATACGAAAGCAACTAAACTGAAAAAAGTGTTTGGAAGGCGAAGAACCCCTTTAAAATGATTAAGAAATCCAGCATTTCTGCACATGAAAAGTTTTCTATGTGAAACTGAAATGTAACTGAATTTTCTTTCCATGGGCAGTTGAAACTTCAGATTTCTGTGGAGATGAATTAATAATTTTAATTGAAGTACTTATGCTTCTAATCAAGTGTGTGAACAGGTTTGGTCTTTGAATAAGTAATGAAATAATGCTGGACTGAGCTGCTGAGTAAATGTGTTCTTCCAGATTTTATTCTTAAAGGGATGCCGTCATGGGAAAACATGTTTTTTCAAAACGCATCAGTTAATAGTGCTACTGCAGCAGACTTCTGAAATCCATTTCTCAAAAGAGCAAACAGATTTTTTTTTTATATTCAATCTTGAATGGGGCTAGACATATTGTCAGTTTCCCAGATGCCCCTGGTCATGTGAATTGTGCCAGCACTTTCTCCTACTTACTGTAACTGAATCAGTCTCAGTGGGACTTGGCTTTTACTATTAAGTGCTGTTCTTATATCTACCAGGCAGCTGTTATCTTTTGTTAGGGAGCTGAATCTGTCTGATTCCACTGTTCTTTTGTTAGGCTGCTGGGGAGGGAAAGGGAGGGGGGTGATATCATTTCAACTTGCAGTACAGCAGTAAAGAGTGACTGAAGTTTATCAGAGCACAAGTCACATGACATGGGGCAGCTGGGAAACAATATGTCTAGCCCCATGTCAGATTTAAAAATTGAATATAACAAAATCAGTTTGCTCTTTTGAAAAATAGATTTCAGTGCAGATTTATGCTGGAGCAACACTTAACTGATGTGTTTTAAAAAAAACATGTTTTCCTATGACAGTTAGGGATGGCGCGAACTGTTCGCTGCCGAACTTGTTCGCGCGAACATCCGCTGTTCGCGCTCGCCGGAAGTTCGCGAACGTCAC
>CM044446.1:63187432-63200320 GCA_024363595.1 Xenopus borealis
GTGCAAAGTTGCACTAGTCTACTTCGCTAGCGAATTTTCACTGTTAGTGAATTGGCGAAGTTGCAAAATAACGTCACGCTGGTGAATAAGTGCTAGTGTTAGACGCTTCACGCTTTAATGAATTTGCCCCTAAGTATCTACAACTTAACATAAATAAATAAGCACTTTATAAGAGAATGAATAATATATGGTATTCTGTATCTTCAAGTTTAACTTATAACAATATAAAAAGTTAAAAGCTCCAACATGACTTTTGATTTTCTCTTATGACTAATCATTGTTACATTTTCTTATTACACATCATTGTTAGTTTTTGACAAATCAAATGCAATGTTTATTAGTGCTCAGCTGAGTCTGTGACAGTTTGCTGTTTGTATACATATATATTTGGTAGGATATCTGAAGGTTATCACTTGACAAGCATCCATCAGATCTGCAGACATGTTGGCTGCCTGACTGGCATTTCCATGCACAACTAAAAAATGCTTTTCTTCTTTTAAGGAGCTGCCAACATCCACTGGCAGTTTATCCTTCTTCTACTGGTTACTGCTTTGCCAGTTGTGCTTTTTTACAGCCTTGGATAAAGACACAAATATTAAGCAGAACTTAAGCTAGGCCCTGAGGAAACCTTCATGAATTTTACATGCGTCAGGGAATTGATGCTGAGAACAAAATTATTTTTTTTCCAGGAGCTGCTACGATAGGCTACATTAAACTGAATTAAACATGGATATTATATAATAACTTTCAGCCTGAATCCTACCAAGGGAATTAACCCTTATCTCCTCAGCCAATTGCCCATTAAATGCCACTGTAAAATATTTACATTTCAACTGAAATATTGGAGTTCTGAAACATCTGAACCCAAGTACAAGAAATACGGAGCCTAACAGGTAGCCAAAATTTCTGCTTCCTGGCCACTTATGTTTATGGTAATGGTCCTTACTCTGGACAGTGGACAACAAAGCAGGTGGCTACATAGTTAACTGTTTAGTGGGAGTATGGAACCCACTTAAAAGTGAAGCTAAAGCAGAGTGAATGGAGGAGATTGGTATAATCTTCTTAACAATTAGCAAAGAGCAAAAGTACAAGTTATCACCTGATTTCTAAATAACCTCCCTCACTTGACCTTTGCAATGCATCTCAAGTCCCTGTTCCGTTAATAGGATTAGTGTCACACACATGTACAGTATAGCAGTTGCAGGATTTTCTGTAACATTGTGACATAATATTGTCACGTTCCCAAATAACACTGAGTGTTAACACTTTGTAGAGAACTGTCTAATCTCTGCCAAAAGTAAAGCTCTAAAACTCAGCTAGCTTTGGCTTTGTATGCTCTCTAATGTTTCGGAGAAAATTGAATTGAGTCAAGCAAATTTGGCACAATCAAAAATGGGACCTACAGACTGATGGGATCTGTCAAATGTATTACACTATATCTGCCTTCTGTTCTTGTGTTATATATCTCCCCATAGAGAGACGGGGGTAAGAACTGCCTCCACTGTCTCCATGTCCAAGCAAGAGATCTTGAGGAATCCAAGTGCTCACATGGCACATCAATAAAATATATTTTTAATTTTTAAATATTTGAAAATGTTTTAATGTATGTAGTAATGTTATCTGCTAAATATAAAATGGGAAACCACAACCAATTTTCCAGCAATTGTAGAATTGATTGCAACATGTTTTTTTCCCTATATCTTTATTACATTTGCAGTTGAAATATCCGGTATATTGTTCTGCACATCTTATTTTATAAACACTGGCATTTCAAATCTGAGGCAAGTGTCATAAATCAGCAAGTGAGAGGAAAAGACAATATTCTCTGAACAGGCTACAGACTGTGCTTATAAATGGGTCATAGTAGGAAAGAGAGAAGAAGAGACAAGGTTACATAGAGCTAAAATATACCTACGAAGTTTTGAGTTTGCATAGCTGCCCCTGAAATCTTGGCAAGTATAAATCATAAGAGTAGAGTGTCCAGATTAAGGACACAAAACACTTGATTCTAAGAAATCATATTAATCCACACTGAGAAATCTGTGCAGTTTTGCGCTGTATTTGTTACAGAGGCACAATTTGGGTTTCCAGCAAAAGTTATCGGCCAGCATTGGAGAGGGGTAGGCAATGACATCACAACGGTCGGTGTTAATGACATCATGGGGTTAGGGAATAGATGGTTCAGGGCAGAAAGTTGGAAGGTAGAGGAGGGTGGAAACCTAAGTGTTAAGAACAGAGAAACAGAAGGATTACGAGAGCTTTGTGCGGGTGAAACAGTTCATGGAAAAAGGAGAAATTATGAAATTACTGGCAAGTACATTACAGGTAAATTTGTGGTATTGGCTCCAGCACTACCTGGTGAAACACTGACCGGGTGGCAACTCTAGGAACAATTAAGTTGGGGCAGGTAACAGCCATGCACTTGGTAGGATGCTAGGGGGAATATGCACTGGTAAAATATCACAGCAGGCTTTATTTCCCCATTAAAATAACATTTAGTTTTAAACATTCTCAGGAATAGGACATTGTCCTTATTGTGTTTGGCAGCCACCCTGGTGCAGAGATGTTATATCATTGTGAATGAAGCTAAACTGCTGTTATTAATCACTGCTAACATGCTTTTGTTTTTTGTCTAATAGTTTCTAAAAATGGCTCCATGTGACATTATCCTTTGCATGTCACATGATTTATCTAATCTCCAGGAATCTAATCTACAAAAGCTTTTATTCCTCACAGGCAATCGTAGGTCTATTGTATGTACTCAGTAGTAAGCGCCTAAACAACAGAGCCACTGTACAGCAAATACCGAGGTGGGGACTTGTTATTAAATACAAAGTATCTTCAGTATGGCTTTGTGTTTGCCCCAACTGCTCTTTAGCTTTACCCCTTTATCCAATACATATCCTATGTACTAGTAATTGAGATCGCAGCAGATTTAGAAATCTGAAAAGAGAAATCTGTAACCATGTTCAGACTATCCTACAGCAACATGGCCTTTGATTAAAGGGATACTAAAGAAGGATTAGAAAACAATACATAATAATGTCTATGGCAGTTCTTGCAAAGTAAAAGAATGAAATTTCACAGCACGATTTAGGTTTTGTTTATGTATTTTTCTGATAAACTTGGTAGTGTATAAGAATTGAGGATACCTCATACAAGCAATCATGGTTGGCAGTATGTTTTGCTGAACGTTTCTGTGCATTAATACGAAAGCAAAGTGAATGTCAAAAGGAGTTATTACAGTGAAACTGCACATGAAAAGCCTTGGGAAAATAGATACTGTATGTGTAGTAAATATTGGTTTGGGGTATGCGAATGTCCTCTAGTGACCAAATCAAAGTATATCATGCAGAAAAAATTGTTCATAAGCATGCTATATAGTTAAAAACATTTTTTTCCAAAATAATCAAAAATCAAAACAACCCCTCATGGAGCCGAACGTGTTTCATGCTTAAACATCACTTAGTCATATGCATTCCCCAAAGGGAGGGAGCACCCGGTACAAGTGACCATGTCAGTCAGAGCGTATGCACAAATGCGCTTCTGATGCCATGCGAATGCACATAATGAGCAAGACGCAGCACTCGCTCATTATGTGCATGCATGTGCCCAAGCATGGCCATTTGTACCAAAGCTCCGTCCTGGTATGGGTGGCCTAGCGGTACTGTTACCCCCAACTGGAGTGTAGGTTCAGTCTTTGGTAGGGAATAATATTTTTCCCAACAGGTGCCCTTTAATGAAGGTGAGCTACTGCTAATATTAAAATTTCACTGATTCCCCTGCAGTATTGCTACTTCCACCCACAGTCACATGCTTTGGTTTCCCCAGTGTTATAACATTATGTCCTGCCTATACCTAAGCAGTTAGATTTCTGAGGTAGAGAACTGACATACAAATAAAAATATTCAAAAATACATTTCTAATGTTCATAACATTACTGTACCATGACTCTTAAATATGACAACTCTGTACAATCTGTATTTTACCAGCTGCATTTTATACAGTGATTTATTTTAGGAGTAATGAACTTAAAATAACCCTTCACCTATGCATGTTAAGGTACTTAGCCTGTACCCTTTGTTCCTTGTGAACCCAAAAAATAACTGTGTGACTACAGGTATGGGGCCTGTTATCCAGAAGGCTCAGGACCTGGGGTTTTCTGGATAAAGGATCTTTCTGTAATTTGGATCTTCATACCTTAAGTCTACTAGAAAATCATGTAAACATTATATAAGCCCAATAAGGATTAATTATATTTTAGTTTGGATCAAGTACAAGCTACTGTTTTATTATTACAGAGAAAAAGGAAATATTTTTAAAAAATTTGGATTATTTGGATAAAATGGAGTCTATGGGAGACTGGCATTCCGTAATCCAGAGCTTTCTGGATAATGGGTTTCCAGATACTGTAATGTTATATTTTAAAATAAGACCTATATATTAAAATAACTCCCAGCGAAAAAAAGGAAATTCTCCTATATAGAAAACAGCGCCTAAGGCAACGGAAATTTTTAGAAAGACAATATGGTGTAGTATGCTAGGGAATATGGAAATCATCCCGTGCTTCAAACAGAATATATGGATATTTAAATTGTAAAACTAGTGAGGACACATATATGATCATACACATATGCACGCGTATATGTGTGTTTCTTCAAATATATCACTGTGAAACTCCCAATGGTGTGAGGATTTTTGGAGATAATTTGGGGTGGTTGTTCTTATATTAAATCCACAAGTTTATTTCCTCCTTCACCAAAATGTTTAGCTGAAATGCCTACTTACAAACCACTTTAGTGGTGAGCCGCATGTAATTAAATTAAATGAGTAAAATAAAAACAAGAAAAGAGCCTCTGATGAAGCTGGTACCACACAGCGAAACGCGTTAGGAAAAGAGAGGACACTCACTTGGACTGCTACAAGGACCCAGAGGGGAAGCTTAGGCAAAGAATCCACGGACTTAACAGCAGATCACAAACTATATGCAAGCACCCTAAGGGGGAACTGTGAGTACACTGATTGTTTTTAACACTTTTATATATTAAAATAGTATTACGCTATTTTCTTGTTTTTCTTTTACTCATATATCGGAATTGCGGACATATCTGGATATCAAGAGGGGAAATGCCAGGAGGAATTTAATTACATGCGGCTCACCACTAAAGTGGTTTGTAAGTAGGCATTTCAGCTAAACATTTCGGTGAAGGAGGAAATACACTTGTGGCTTTAATATAAGAACAATCACCCCAAATTATCTCCACAAATCCTCACACCATTGGGAGTTTCACAGTGATATATTTGAGGAAACACACATATACGCGTGCATATGTGTATGATCATATATGTGTCCTCACTAGTTTTATAATTTAAATATCCATATATTCTGTTTGAAGCACGGGGTGATTTCCATATTCCCTAGCATACTACACCATATTGTCTTTCTAAAAATTTCCGTTGCCTTAGGCGCTGTTTTCTATATAGGAGAATTTCCTTTTTTTCGCTGGGACTTACACACGCAGTGGAGAGACTGCGGAGGAAACGGCAGGAAATCTTCGGACCAACATTGTGAAATTGGGACACTTAGGAATAAGTTGTTTCTACTTTCTAATATTAAAATAACTACCTGATACTTTCTTAAACATAGGTCTTCCCTCTGTAGTTCTCATTTTCATTTTTGTAAAAGAAAAAAATCTTGTTATTTTAGACCACATTACTAATTTGTGATAATAAAATCATTGGCAGCCATATAATCTTTCTGACTTGGATTATGAGAAATGCAATGATTTATATTTGCAGCAGAGAGGCAGAGCTAGAGAAAATCTACATAGCAGAACTGAGCACACAAATGCTTTATCAGAACAAAGATGACATTTTCTGTTGGGGAGGGTGGGTGCATAAAGATGAAAAAATGCTTGTTTGTTTCTGTATGTAAATAGGTTATTTAATTATTGGCTATAGACAAATTTAAATCATTTTTTTCATTGTGTGACTTTTGTTATGTGTTTAGCTTTCCAGAGAAGTGCAGATATGCAGATAATGTTTTAGAGAGAGAACAAATCATTTATGGGAATTTCATGAACATTTTTACAGTGAAACACTTTCCCGCTATTATTTGATAATGGGGATCTTAACTTTCTCCTTATAGCCTATAATGGCTTAAGGGCCATAGGTTTGAAATTGTTAAAACTAATCCTAAATACGGTAGTTCTATGATGAATTACACCATATATTTTAAAGAGGTATTACCACCTCCTCTGCAGAAGGGGCTTGCAACATTTCCCTCTAATATTATTTTTGCATGATATGTCAGTTCAGTACTAAATTGTATTTTCATCGCTCTCAAATTCACCCTTTATAATGCAGTGTTGTACAGTATACTTGAGCCCCTTGCCTGTATCAAGGTTGTGCTTGTTACCTTGTGCAACAGATTCCAAGTGCTGTAAGGATGCATAGGAATGGAAGAGAAACATGTTCAAAACTTGGCAAATGCTTGATATAAAGACTTGTATGTGGAACATGAAGAATATAGGAAATATATAAGAAACCCCAACTGTTTGCAAACTGACATGGTAAAGGTAGAGGGATGGAACGAAGTGGGGAAGAAGTCAAAAAGTAGCCCCCAAATGTATAGAGATTGACAGATGGAAGGTTCTGGGTGTAGATGACCTGGTATCCCAACTGTAAATAGAAAAGTTTGAGTAGGTAAGACAATGCAAACAGGGCTATGGTTTGAACCCCTGTTATATAGACAATAAAAGAATGGCCCATAGCCACAGCAGTGAGTTCTGAAATCAATGTATTTTTACTTATTTATGGTGTGGTTGTGCTGATAATTTTTTTGTACAAAATTCTTGAAGTAAGGGGTTAAAATCAGTGGCTCCAACACACATTTAGTGTGTATAGGTTTAAACATAAACATTTTACCAGAAGAGTGCGATAGACCCTCCCATCAAGCCCATATGTCCCAGGACAGTGTCAAAACTACTGTAGTGTTCACAGTGCATCACCAGCTATCTGTTGGGCAGGTTTTAAAAGCTGTCAGATGACAACTGCATTGGTTTGTTAAATCGGTTCTTTTTGGACAGGTCTTCAAATTCCTGGTCATCAATAACAACACTTCCTCCCTTAACCAGTAACAGGTGCAGGGATAGATACAAAACACGCGAACAGTTTGCACCAAACAAAAAAAATACATAAAGCACTTGGCACTATGCACAAAAAAACACAGATTCATGAACTCATTTATTTTTTTTAGAATGTGACTCAGGTAAAGTATGCCATGGTGAAAGAGAGCTCCTTTCATTCACTGACCCATGTTAGCTTTTTTTGTGTGTACAGCCAATATTTTGTGGCACCTTCAGTGGGTACAATTGTACTGTGAAACACTACATAGTGGGGAAAGAAATGATGAATTATTGCATCCCCAAAAGTAATTATCCCAAAAGTAAATGTGGCCATAGCATGCAGTTTATTTAAAAACCTGATGCTCCTTATATTCCAAGATGTGGACTGTCCATGTTTCTATACTTGTCTCAGACTGGTGGTAATTCTAGCTAAGTAGAACACTGAGGTATACTCGCTATAGATGAAGTGTAATGAGTTTTCTTTTATAAGCATAGAAAGAAACATTGGACCACCTTTTTTTACCTGAAAGAATAGTAAAAGTTAAAATACCACATGTGACCTTCTACTAACATACTAGAAACCAGACTAATGCTTCTCATAGGAGTTTTATTTTATAAAGTGATTATTTTATTATAATGACGCCAGAGACCATTTGGTATAGTGAATAACAAGCCTTGGGATGAATTGTCCAGCACTGCCATGGAGAACAAACATAGAGGTAAAGGCCTCGCAAAGGGCAAACAATAAGGCAGATTCCATTCATTAGCATAAATGCAAATAAGCAAAGAAGAAAAAGGAAAATCCAATAATTTGCACTAATAGATTACCTTTAAAATGATTACCCTTGCACTAATAGATTACCCTTAATATGCTATATACAGTAAAAACTTTATAATTTTAGTCAACTTTGCCTGCATAGTAATAGTACTGTAGTTGCTCTTGTTTGATACAGCTATATATTTGTTTTTGTGTGTGTGTAGCTAAACTATACAATTTATACTGACTAACCCTTATTTCATTGATAAATGTCATGTGATGATGTCACTTTACACACCATTAATAGCTCACCTGTGACAGTATTTCTGTGTTGGACTTGGAGCTGTGTATAGCTATCTGCTGCTGGAAGTTGCAGAGCTACAATTCATCCAGAGTAAGAAACATGTGGGTGAGCCATTGCAGGCATCTCCCCACCTGCAGTTACTGTATCTTATTATAATTCCACCAAATTTACAATTTCTATTTATTATCTCTCTGCAGCTATTAATGAGTTTCCGGATGATTTATTTAGCATTAAGGAACGGCAACGGGGAGCAATCTTTCTCCATATATTCTGTGTAAGTATTAATACTTGCAGATTAAAATGTACAGCATGTTCTGCCTTTCCCAGCCTTCTTACAGAACTTCAACAGACTTCTTATATATATTTCCACATTTTGTTTATTTCTATAACTTGTTTGGTATGTTCCTATGCCTTGAAACCAGAGCATCCAATATTGTCTTAGGTCCCATAACAAACAATCCAGTGCTTGCGGTTAAAGTAGACCAGTAAACACAAACTTTTGGTTTTCTGCTATGGGTTGCTAGGAGTGGATATTTGGAAGGGTGCAAGTAAGTACATCAAGCAACTGAGTGAGCTGCTAAATGTCCTTATTGTGTGCCCTGGGATTCTACTGGGTGCAACATGAAGTCCCCAAACCCCTAGAAAAATTCTCGAGCCCCTATCATCTATGAATGACTTGTGAGAGAAAGCCCATGTCCCCATTTATGTGCCACCCATCCTTTATGCAGTGCTGGCATGTACAAACAATAGATGCAAATGTTTTTACTTAATTCTGGAAGAGCAACGCTCTTGGGCTTTGGACATGAGACATTTTTCTTGCCCCTTCTTCCTAATCTGCCTGCTGCATGGGCTATTGTACTAGAAGGCCATAAATTAGAAGAGAGTAGAAGAAGAATGTTAAATTCAATGTTAAATTCACTTTGTAATCAATAGGCACAAAATTCCTCTTCTTTTCATGGGGAATACAGTGGCGAACAAAAAGTGGGCAAGATAAAAGTTGTCTAATATAGCAAAAAAGAGCTAGTTCTATTCCACTAAGCTGCATACATGGCGCATCCATGTCCAAATGATTGTTTTTCATTTATTTAACTAGGTTTTCTTCATCTACTTTTACTACTTGTTTGAAAATCAGACATAGTTTAAGTTCACATTCATATAAAAATTGTAGAAAAATGTAACTTTCAAGCACCATTGTACATGAAAAAAAAATGCCTTTGGAGAGGAGAGTCAGTTCATGCTCAGAAATAAGCAACAAAATGTTCTTTACTACACCATTATAATTTTCTAGCATCTTTCATTTACTGCATTGATTGACCCCATAGCTTGTGTCTGCATATTCAGACATCCGGAAACCTGGTTTGAATTACGGGACAGCCAGCTCCCATAGTGTCTCTTTTAATTAAGCAAATAAATAGATCCTATACCTGTACTTCCTTTTTCGCATACTCCCAATTAAGAATATGAATGCAAGCTACCATATTGCAAATTCCAGTTGAACCATCTATAGCATAGTACCCTTTAGTGAGTGGAAGGAGGGGCGCTGCCATGAGGTGAGTTGAGAAACTTTCCAAAGGCAGCAGCAGTGCCCAAGTTACCAGGGTGTAATGCAGCATATCCCAAACCCAGAACAAACCCCTAGGTTCCGGTCTCTTGCCCACTCTTCTACCTGTAGCAGCCACCTTTGGCTTCAGGTAGAGCCCTCCACTACTTAGACGCCTCCGAATCTTATAGTGGGAGAACCTAGGAGAGAGTTCTGAGCAAGCAAGAAACCAAGCACAGTGTTGTAGAATGGGAAACAAGGAACGTAGTCAAAAGCTAGGCCAGGTTGGTAACAAACAGTCAATATGCTACAGATGTAGGAGACGTAGGGATAGTCAGGGTCACAAGCCAGGTCAAACACACCAGAATCGCAGTACAAAATCTGAATCTGAAAGTGTTGTCAAAAACCAGGCAATATTCAGGACAGACAGCAGGCAGGATGAGAACCAGGGACAGGCAGGATCAGTAACAATAGGGAAACACACCCATGAACTTTAAGACAATACCTTTTACCTACACAAAGAGCCCTTTAAAGATTTGAATTTGAATTTTGGAAGTGGTCGAGCATGGAATTTATTAATTTTGAGATGTGATTTTTATTTTAACTGAGTTTTTATTCCATGATTGGGATTTTGCCGCAAATTGTGCCAACATCTCTATGCAAAAATGAATACATTTGACAAGAATATCCCTGTTAAATAGTGTATGCTTTCCATTTAAAATCAGTTGACATTATTAATCTTTTTTCAAAATGTTGGCAAATCAAACCTGCAATTCTGTAACAAATACATGTAAATGAGGTCATGGGGTTTAATTTAATTTATTAATTATACACATGCTGCACGCAATTATCTGTAAAGAGGAAGGCAACAAAGTAATAGTTATTCCACTGGAGCTCACTGAATTGAGCATGAGAGACAGATGAGATACAAATGCTTCTCTGTGGCTTCCCTGCAGGCTGCATCAGGCCGTTAGAAACTGGCTTTCTTTCAGTAACCTTCATTGTTGTTCAGCAAGGCATCATGGGTGTCTGATCTGTCATTACCTGCACTCAGGTCTTTTGTGGCCCAGCGCTGTTGGCAAAGGGTAGTTTCCTAGTTTTAGGATTAAAAAGCAGAAAGGAAACAGAATATTCTGAACATTGAATGACATGTTGAAAACAGTCCCTTTGCTTCAGACATTGGGTGTTCAAAAGTTTTCTGTTTTTAATACTATATGTCCTTGACACCAAAAATAGCACTTTTTCTAACCATCTCTTGAGCAAATAGCCTGAATCTTGAAATATGTCCCCAGAGTCCTTATAATGTGATTTTTGAGAGCAGTGTTCTCTGTGTCAGGAGCTTCACCTCAGGTGTCTGGAAGGAAAATAGATTTAAACAGAATGTATAGCCCTCATTTTCTTGTGTTGAATCGCATTGTGTCACTTTCTTCTGAGTCATTGACAGCAGGTGTTGTACCCATAAAACACACATGCACTTGGATAGTTATTGCAGAATCCTGCGCTGTTGAGATCTTAACTCATTATGACCATTACTGATAACATGGTTTCTTTTGATTACAGACTCTGTACATGTTTTATGCCCTGGCTATTATCTGCGATGACTTCTTTGTACCATCATTAGAGAAAATCTGTGAGGTATGTGACCCTGTTCTTCATTCAACAGGTTATTGCTCGCTGACCAAAAGAAGTTACACATTTTTACGCTGGTTATGTGATACAGTACTTGTTTTGAACTGTCTTTAATTTTTGTAGTGTGATGCTCATTACAAATCTGCCTTGTATAAAAATGTATAGTATAAAATGTGGTGTGCATTTAAGGTGCATGATATGCAGAGCATTGGAGTCAGAAGCAATTTTGCATTGTCAAAAATGTACTCCTAATAAATTTAAATTGTGATGAAAGAAAGAAGTGTGTTATAATGTCACAGATAATATTCATAATAAAGTACAGGTATTGAATCTGTTCTCCAGAAACCCATTATACAGAAAGCTCCAAATTACGGAAAAGGTTGTCTCCCATGGACTCCATTATAATCAAATTTTAAAAATGATTTCCTTTATCCTCATGATAAAACAATACCGTGTGCTGGATCCAACCTAAGACAGAATTAATATTTATTGGAAACAAAACCAGCCTATTGGGTTTATTTAATGTTTACATGATTTTCTAGTAGACGTACGCTATGAAGATCCAAATTACAGAAAGATCCTTTATCCAGAAAACCCCAGGTCCCATACCTGCACTTTTTTGCTGTAAAAGTAAAGCCCAGTGTGTGGTTGCTTTGCAAGTGTGAAGTCCAGCTGAGCTATTATAACATTATTTTCATTTAGGAATGTTTGCAGTTTTAAATAAATAAAAAAAGCCACAATGACATAGGGTTAGTTAAAGGTTTAGACTTAAAATTGAACAGTATTTACATTCATGTTGGCAGTAATAGGTTTGGATGGCCAGTTGGGTAGAGTGTACGCTAATAGTTAATTGACTTATTCCCAAAAGCAGACACAATCTTCATATAGCTTTAAAATTTCCAAGGTTTGGCAGTGATGAAATGCCTTGTATGCTGTGTTATTTGAATCCATATGGGAAATACAGATGAAGCCCCTTTGGATTGTGCATTTGACACAGAAAAACTCATCTATCCCATTTATCCCACTTAGCACAGAATATTGTGTCACAGCATCCCATCCAATTAAATAGTTCACCATTGAAAACAATGGTGCTTTGGTATGCTAATGAAAAGGTTAAATGCATTAAATGAGTTAAGATAACTTTAGATAACACAGTTTCTTCAATTAACCCTGAGTCATGACGCATTTAACACACAAATCCAAGTGGCTACATCTGTACATTAGTGTATTCAAAACAAAGAAATCTGTGTCTGAGGTACCGGTACCAGCCAGAGTCATAGGATATAGGTATCAACTCCACAGCCCTGATGATATGGACTACTAGGGGATAGCTACTGGGTACATGGTTAATATTTTCTTCATTCAATTAATTAGGGAACACCTGAGAGTATAGCTGTCTGTAAAGGCAAAAGAGTGTGCTCCAATACCTGGGGGTTATGCCTATTCCCAGTGTATGTAAGGAAGCCTGTGAGAGCTAGGGCGTGAGCATGCTCAGTTTGCTCTCCCTTTCCCCCTCCCTGCTGTAATCTGA
>CM044446.1:63205812-63218731 GCA_024363595.1 Xenopus borealis
AAAGTATTCTTTTCAATAAATGCACTGTTACTTTTAATATCAAATACATTTTTAATACGCTTTGTCCTTGTGCTCTAACAAACTCATAGCCCATATGAATGTTTGTGCCTAAGCTCTTTGTATGTGTGGAAAGGGAAAGTCGCCTATTTGTATGTTGAATAACTAGTACGGCTAGCAGGAAAGTGTGTTCTGAATGTGAATTATCCCTTTGGCTGCTGGGATTTTACCCTGACTAACTACCATAGGAGAGAGTGTTTGATGTATTGTGATAGTGTGAGTAATTACCTGTTATAGAGGGCAGGGGAGTAGTCACATTAGGTTTCTATCGCCTGTTGATGATAGATGGTGGCAGCGAATTAACTTTGTGGGTGTTGAGGTGTCTGGTGCAGGACTGGACTGAGAATTAAAATAGGCCCTGGCATTTCAGGTACACAAGAGGCCCGTCAGCCCACATAGAGGCCCAAACAGCCCCCACCAGCCCACTAAATACTGACTTTCTATGGGACCTTATAGCAGCCCCTCTGCCATTTGCCCTAACCCACAAATGGCCAGTCCGGGCCTGGTCTGGTATTAGTCTAACCTGTGTGTAAGGTGATTGAGAGACTGAGTGTAACCCCCTTATAGCCACACCCAAAGTTACATGTGGTTGAGTGTCCCGTTTTTGTGACAATGCCTAATAAAAAGGGAGGGTGGAGTTCATGATGAAGGATTCCCCTACCAGCAACTAATAAGCTATGTATGTGTATATACATATCTTTATGTACAATAACATCAGATTCCACAACCTCTAACCTCCCCTACTATTCAGAACACCTTCTTATTTTTAGGGTTACTATTCCTGCAACAGCAAATTAAATAATCCCAATAAAGTATGAGGACATAGCTGAGTGTCCGCAGAATATAAGTGTATATTTTCAGTAGCTGTCAAATTGGATGCTCAAGCATTTGTCATAGTCATCAATACAACAGTGAAATAACAACCTATGCTCTCATTATTTATTGTCTAATAAAGGACAGTGAAACTAAAGAAGTAGGCTATTTGTACATTATGTTTTGGGCTTCTGACCCAGCCCAAGGCAACCATAGCCCTTTAGCAGTAAAGATCCGTGTCTCCAAAGATGCCCCATTAGCTCCCCATTTTGTTTTCTGCTGATTCACTGTACATGGTAATTAATACAGATAATTACTACATGGCAGCACAGAAACCAGTGTAATTTGCATTATAATTTAATAATGAGGCCGGTAGCATCAGCTTCTATTACAGACAAACCTAATAATTAGTGACGACCCCTAAGCTCAGCTTCTCAACAGATGCTCAGAGACCACTGTACATGTGAGTGTCGCAGACACTTTCCAAGATGGTGACCCCCTGTGACAAGTTTGAAGTCCTGGATCATTGCTGCTATTGACAAGCTGAAAAGTTACGCTGGCGCAATAAGTTCAGTACATAAAATATGGCATTTTTAGCCACATTCATTTTTAGGGTTTATTTCTACTTTAAAGGCTAAATTCTACTATTAAATTCATGATGCCTCCTTTAACCAATAATTAGTGGTGAGGAAAATCCTTTATTAGCTTTGCTTGACAGAAAGCAGAAACATATTCTCTCTGTGGAGTTGGCCAGTGGCAGCAGTAAGTCAAGGCAGCTACTGAATGTGCATTTCCCTAATTTATTCGAGAATCTGGCTGACTATATGTGACTGGATGGTTTGCCTCCTTTAGTGTGTGGAGACCAACCAATTCACACGAACTTCATTATTGGCCTCCAATCAACTTGCCACTTGCTGCATGACATCTGCTGTATAAAATAAACAGTAGTTTGAAGAATGAACAGACAGTATCTGCTCTGCAGTTATTTCAAGGATTGTTGACCATTGACCTCGTCCTAATGTGCCAGCAATTCATTTTCTGCCAAAGTCTGCAGCCCTAAGGTTCTTGGCTCTTCAGCATAAAAAAGACCTTTCAGCAAATACCAAAGAAAATAATTATGAAATCTGCCATGTTGATCCAGAGCCAGAATATGATCTGTTTATCTTGACATAACAGAAGCTGCTTCTGCATGCATAATTAAATAGCATATGTTCATTCCACCAACCGGCATTTCTCTAACACTGTATCAGTCATATTGCACCAGAGTTAACTTCCATGTGCAACCACAGTTTCATCTACCTGAGTACTAATCAGGTCCAAACTGAAGAGACAGCAGGTAATGCCTATTGGTATGATCATCCCAACTTTCTAAATACTGATTTTGTTTTTATTACAGAAGCTGCATTTAAGTGAAGATGTAGCAGGTGCAACTTTTATGGCTGCTGGAAGTTCAACCCCTGAACTTTTTGCCTCTGTTATTGGTAAGTTTGGCTTGCTGCAATGAATCACTCTTTTCAACCATATGTATGGAACTTTGATGAACTACAGTTTAGTCACAGGTTAAAGAGCAATGGTGAAATCCACAGACGTCTAATTGCTAAAATTGTAACAATGGTTCCACCACTGTTGATCAATTCTTCTGACTGTAGAGTCAGAGAGATATACCTTCAGAATGAACACAGAGAAGTATTCTTATGTTGCTTTGCTCAGGAGTGAAGTCATAAGCCTCAGACCTTTCCCAGATACACCATCTACAGCAAGATGTTGCAGGTCTTTTGAGGTGATCTTTGGGTTGTCTGTAACAGTTGCATTTTCTTTGTATATTAATATACACATTTATTGATTTATATATGTGGATAGATACATACTAATCTCTGTTTCCTTTTAGGTGTATTTATCACCCACGGTGATGTTGGAGTTGGAACCATTGTAGGTTCAGCCGTATTTAATATCCTCTGTATAATTGGTGTGTGTGGAGTTTTTGCAGGACAGGTAAGCCATTTTTAATATCATTGAATGCTTTATGTGATTTTTTGATAATACTGAATACATAACACATATTATAGAATAATTCAGGGAGTCATTTCAGGGGCGTAACTACAGAGGAAGCAGACCCTGCAGCTGTAGGGGGGGGGCAGGAGGTATAGGGTGCCTCATGAGGCCCTAATTATGAGCAATGTCAACATATGTTGGTAAAACAGGACAATCTCTGGATATATTGGGGGTCCTCAAATTAATTTGCTGTGGCGTCCAGTAACATCTAGTTACTCCACAAAGTCATTTTATATTTTTGTAAAATGAGTGGGACAAGAAACCTGTGGGACTAGAACCCATTGGAATTAAAAAATCATATGGCACTCACAAACACCAGATGTTCTTCTGTACTGTTTTCAAGTATATTCAGGGCCAAATTTACATAGTGGGTGCACCTAGGTCTGCTGTTGTTTGTTGCCCCTGCCCTGTCCCTTTTATTTTCTGAAATTGTCATCATCGGGATGGAGCAATGGGAATTGGCACACAGGAAATTTAAATTTCTGAACCAATGTGGGTGTGGTTGGGCAGCATGCTGCCCCCTAAAATCTTGCCGCCCCTAGGCCCAGGCCTAGGTGGCCTCTTCACAAATCCGGGCCTGAGTTTATTGAGATCTCAATGTGATGTTTTGAGGGATCCTTCCCCTTTCCCAAGTGCTCAACACAATAGTACAACAGTGTTAAAGGCTACAATTCACCCCTTAATTAAACACTTAAATATACTAAATGTACATTATTCTATAAGGAAAGAGAATAGTGTGGCAATGCAAATCTTATCCTGAAGGAATATTCATTGAAAAAAATAAAAGTGGGTAAATTGTATGATTAGTTAGCCAAAAAGGTAATCTATAAAGGCTGGAGTGACTAGATGTCTAACATAATAGCCAGAACACTACTTCCTGCTTTTCAGCTCTCTAACTCTGAGTTAGTCAGCAACTTGTAGGGGGGCCACACGGGACATAACTATTCAGTGAGTTTGCCATTGATCCTCAGCATTCAGCTCAGATTAAAAAGCAACAGTTATGGCCCATGTGCCCCCCCCTCAAGTCTCTGATTGGTTACACCATTTGCACCATCTTTGTGTTCACTTTTGCAGGTTGTTCTCCTTACCTGGTGGTCCCTCTTTAGAGATTCCATGTATTACATTCTATCAATAATGGCACTTATTGTTGTAAGTATGATTTATCCCCTAATTTGGCAGCAAATGTAATGACTGGTGAGCCAATGAATCATCTGAAACTTCTGAAAAGTAGTTATCTTAGCCAGAAAGACAGTGTTCTGTGGTGCATAATCTACAGGCAAAATGGATATCATACATTTGCCTGGTCACATTGTTAGTTCTTGTCATTCTGGGTTCTTCTGTATAATGGTTATACCATTATTGTGTATGAGTTCAGAGAGGGGATGTGCCAACTCTTATCACCTGAGGTCTGTCCCTTGTAAGTATGTATAACTTTATTTGTAAAGCACTATTAAAGAGCCGCAGCTCCATACAATGCATACAACTACAATATAAATAAAAGTACAATATTTAAAAGTATGCAAAAAATACAATAATTATACACTGTACACAGAGCTCAAATAAGGTCACAAAGCTTAAGTGTGTGTGGTAAGATACACAGTCGGAAGGAGTTCCCTGTCCTGTACAGCTTACAGTCTAAGTGGATGGCAAACATACAGGCACAAATTGGAAGGTAAAAGTGCACAAGGTAAAGCCATTATCCAATGGGTATCAGGACTAGACTAATGTTATAGTGCCCCAAAAGTGATTGAGAGAGCAATCCTTATGGAGGAATTCAGGGATGGAATTCCAAAGGTAAGTAACAGCAAGATATAAAGGTTTGAGACAAGAGGTGGCAGTGGATGTGGATAGTGTAAAAGAAAGTGGCTCTGAGAGAAGTGAAGAAGATGACCAGGAGTATACAGTGAAGCAAATGATGAAATGTAGTGAGGAACAGAGGAGTGAAGGACTCTGAATGTTACCAGAAGGAGTTTATATGTTATCCTTTGCTTAACAGGCAGTCGTGCTAAGTATTTTAGTTATGGTTGAACAGGTTTCGTCTTAGGAGAGCAGGAGGATGGGAATCAGGAAGGCTGATACAGTAGTTGGAGATTGCAATAGTCTAAACAGGACAGGACATGGGAATGGATTAGTGTTTTGGCTGCTGTTTCTGAAAGAAAGGGTGTATCTTGGCAATATTGAGGAGGAAGAAGCAACAGTTTAAAGAAGGAGAGAGGCTGGTCAAAGATGATGACCATAGCAGCGTGCTGAGTTAAAAAGGTTACTGGTCATGCCATCAATAGAAATGGTGAAAGGAAGAGATGGGTTAGGTTTGGGTGGAAAGACCATGAGCTCATTTTTGTCCAACTTGAGATTAAGGTGGCGTTAATTCATCCAGGAGGAGATATCTACTAGGCAGTCTTGCGATCTGGGTCTGAACGTCAGCAGTTAGTGAAAGGGTGTCTAAATATATCTGAATGTCATTGACAAGTGATATGATATAGGTGATATAAGGCCAATGAATATATAAGGGTTCTTACAGAGAAAGTGTACAAGGAGAACAAAAGAGGACAAAAACTCTGAGGTACAAAACCCTGAGGTACAAAACCCTGAGGTACCCTCATTAAGATGAATGGGGGGACGATTTGTTAGCAAAAGCAATAGAAAAGGAGTGGTCCGAATGGTAGTAAGAGAACCAAGATGCCTTTTGGTCCTGGATTCTGCTTGAATGGAGAATTTGCATTAGACATA
The DNA here is from genome assembly GCA_024363595.1 of Xenopus borealis. NCBI lineage: Eukaryota > Metazoa > Chordata > Amphibia > Anura > Pipidae > Xenopus > Xenopus borealis. The sequence goes on from CM044446.1 coordinate 63,211,465, forward strand.
CATATATTTATTATAACAGAATGGTCACCAGTATCAAAAGCAGAAGATAGGTCCAGGAGAATGAGAATAAAGTAATATCCTTTGGCCTTAGCAGTCTGGAGATCGTTTGCAACTCTAAATTAGGCTCAGTGGAGTGGAGTGTTCAAGTCAAAAGTTAGACTGTATAGGGTTAAGAAGATTATTATTCCATTTTAGAGGCTTGTGGTAAGATAGAGACTGGGCTGTAGTTAGACCTGTGTCCTGCTTTTAGGACGTTGTTACACTTTATTTATCTAATAAAACTAAAGTAGATCTCATTTCTTTTCTTTCTAGTTCATATATGATGAAGTCATAGTTTGGTAAGTTATTCATTTCAGCAACTTAAAGGAAAGCTATACCCCCAAAATGAATGCTTAAGCAACAATTTATATCAATTTAAGTGGCATATTAAAGAATCTTACCAAACTGATAAATGTATTTATTTAAGTACATATCGTCCTTTTACATCTCTTGCCTTGAACCACAATTTTGTGTTTTACAATGCAGGTCTCTATAAAAATATGTTGCATAAAACAGCCCATATGTAAAACTTTTACATATGGGCTGTTTTATGCAACTTATTTTTATAGAGACCTGCATTGTTCAGGGGGCATAGTTCTCATTTAATAAGCCATTGATATGCCACGCTTGTATTAGTCCAAAAATGTCTGGTTCCTATGCAGTGATTTATCTAGTGGACCAAGAACAGCAGTGCTGTCCAAATTCTCATTGCCCTGGTTTGTTACAGTAACATAAGGGTTTATTTTTTTACCCATTTCCTTAAACCAGGGGTGTCCAAACTGCGGCCCGAGGGCCAAATGCAGCCCAGGATGGATATGAATGTGGCCCAACACTCAGTTCTCGAGAAAACGCCATGTTGCAAAGGATATAGGAGGAGGGGGATTCTGACCATTGCCCAGTTAGTAATAATAATATAATAAAAAGTCTATTTAATATCCCGGTGCCCCTTATTCCAGTGTATAGCTCCATCTTGTTATCCACTGGTATTGTAGTTCTTTTTTTGTGTATTTTCTTAACTTTTACAAAAGTGTTTATGTACTTCATGTGTGGCCCTCAGACAATTTTTCTTCTTCCAATGTGGCCCTCGAAGCCAAAAGTTTGGACACCCCTGCCTTAAACAGCAGCTTGTAGGACTGTGTGCAATACTTGTATCAGCAGCTGTTATACAAGTACTGATACAACATGGCAGCATCACTTTAATTCTTAAATGCTAAATGTCAAGTTTATCATCTTTTAATACGTGTATTTTTTATTTTCAGGTGGGAAAGTCTTATACTTATAGTTATGTATTTCTTTTACATACTTATCATGAAGTAAGTACATTTTTTCTTTTCCATTTTATTCTTTTTCTCAACCTTAAACAGTACATTAAATACATTATTCTGGGCCCCTGTGAAATATTTCTGCTTCAAAGAACTAATATGTCCTTTGAATGCAAGCCTTCCAAGTCCAAGCCTGCACTGGAAACTAGGTCTCTTAACTTAAGGCATAGTCAAGACCTAGGTTGCGGGGTGTTGTGTGGTATCAAGATCAACATGATCTAGATACGACAATGGCTTCAAAACCATAACACCTTTTTTGACTCCAAACGTTATTTTGGTCTTAGAAGAAAGACTACAAGAATGTATTTCTGACACAAGGCTAAAATAAAAAGCATGATAAAATTTGGTCTTGAGACCATTATCAGGTGCAACAAAATTGCTTTAAGATGAAATGGAAAATATTTGGCTCTAAACAACAGTATGATCAGCAATACAAAACCTGTAACTGTATTACCTATATTTGCATTTCTGCAGTGTGGCAGCACTGAGTCATTCACTTTACTCGCATTTCACTACACTAATCCATGTGTACTGTGATAATTCAGCAGGTTTATGGGTAGATACCTCAGTTTCTATAAAGGGCAAATATCACATGCAAATTACCATGTTACTTTATCACAGTGACATTTCCCCCCAGGATTCCAGCATAAGTGTGCCTGAAAATCTTTGAAATTGATTCTGGAGGCACATGGATGCATATGGGTGGTAAATAGAGTGAGTGCCACCATATAAAATGAAGCATGTTGGCACAACATCAAACCATCATATTCCTTACTCTATGTTATCTCTGTGCATTATTTTTTATGTGATACACTATGTATCATATTGTGTGATCATAACTGTAAAAATCCTGTGTCTTGTGCAGTGACATGGCACTGGGTGCTCTTGTTTAATATCCCATAGCAGCCAATCAGAAATACCCTTTAATTCTAGTGTACATGGAATATTAAAATCACATCTGGATGCAGTGGGTTGGCGGATATTTTCTAATGTGATAACATTTTGTGAATACAAGAACTCATTAAAATCCATGCAGCCTTCGAAACGCATCAAGCCAACAAAATTGTGTTGGGTTCTTCTGGCTGTTAAAAAGAACACTGTATAGGAGTTATTAAAGCATGACAACTTGCAAAGGAACTGTGATTCTGCATTCAATACACTAATAACTGGCAAGGAATAGAAAGGGTGTAGAGCTGAACCTTTGCTTTCCATCAGTGCTCATACAGAGATGGTTGTCACCTAGGAAAAACTATTGCTTGCACAGCATGACTTGGTATATCAACCACTTCTGCTCCTGTGTGGACAGGAGATGGAATTATTATCTGTTTCTGATTCTCAGGGATGGCCATCAGGGGATTTTATTGGATTTGAAAAGGCCAGTTTGTGATACAGACAAATAAGTTCTTGAATACTGATACTGTATTAAAATAATGGATACAGGTTTTTGTGCCTTTCAGTTATTTATTTTATTTTTACCCATAAAATTTTTTTTTACATAAAATGTCATAATGTTTGCAGGCTCTTCCATAAAAAAAAAACATATTACAAATGTATTATGCTTTTTGTGAATTCACAGCTATTAAACAACAAAAACCCATGAATAAGGTTATTTATATTGCAAAATGTCTTAGTTCCTTCCAGTACACTCCTACCTCATGCATAGCTAATGAGAGAGAATGTCTTAGCATAATGATAAGAAGCAGTTCATATCAGATACTAACTCAGTATACAGTTTAGGGCTCATCCAGACGAGCAGATTCGTGGAGATTAGTAGCCTGGCGACAAAACGCCACGTCTTTGAGGCAACTAATCTCCCCGAATAGCTTGTAAGAGCTGCGCACCCGCTAGACGTAAAGTCGCCTGCGCTTATTCACACGCAGCGGCGCGATTTTCAAAGTCGCTGAAAATTGCCAGGCCTTCCAGCTTGAATGGCTGCCCCTTTGCTACCCAACAGTGTGTGTATATAAACTATAGTAGTCTTTCTGAAGCAAACACACACAGTTTCACCAGTGCAGGGCAGCAGTACATTATATTTTAATTACTTTAATACACTTTCATTTTTTGTGTTACTGTTCCTTTAATACACTCCAGCCGGTTATTTTCCTTTTTGTACTTGGCAGGTACAACACAAAGATGCAGCGTCTGTTCACCATAAAGAAGAATGTAGGAAATGGCTGCCCAGTTGGCAGTGAGCTGCAAGATGGTAATGTGTATAGTGACTTTATCTGTGACGACCCTTCTGTGCCCTTGTTGTGGAAAGGTAAGGTTAAGCAGACAGGATGGGAGCACATGTTCATTTAATACCCAGTATAAAATATATATTTACCAGAGCCACATAAGAACTAATGAGCAGGATTCAGAGGTTAGGAAATGCATACTTTCTTGAGCAGTACCCCTCTCAACATTCAGCGGCCTGGAGATACTAGTTATTTTATTCTCACTTTGGAACAAAAGTAACTTTTCACAGATCATATGAAGCAGCCTTTTGTAACGTTTTGTTAGGGTCCATGTGCTTTAATAAGTGGCCACTTCATCTTTACCCTTGTCATAGTATAGGATATATAATACTGCAATGTACACTTTATTGTAAATTATAAGGATTTTAGAAATCACAGAATCCCCAAAACAACTTTTAGGGGGTTATTTATTTAAGTCCGATTTTTTCTGGTTGGAGTTTTAAAGGGGAAAAAACCCTCTAATTTGGTTGCTAAAAGTCCAAATCTCAAACCTGCCAAGGTCATGTAGAACACGAACATATATCCATTAACAACACTCCAGTTTCCATAAAACTGCCTTTATTATTTGCAAGAATTTGTACTGCAGAATAGCAACACGATGCAATGTTTCTAGTGGCACCCCACTCTTTGTCAAGCATGGAGAGTGGGCCCTGAAAGTAAGTGCAGTTTGATTGGAAAGGTCATGTAGAAGTCAGTGGTAGATGTCCATTTTACAAATGGAAGATATCATGATCTGTGCTGGGTTTCATACAATAATCCAAATAATTTGCCAAAAAAATAAAAAGCCAAAAATCCTACTATGATTGAGATATCAGGTTCACAACTTGCATCTATTTTATAGATTTGAACCCAAACTGATCCACTTTATTGCAGTTTAGATTTACTGGTGCATCCAGTACACACACTAAAAACTGAGTAAACAAAAATGGGGCATAGCGTTGTTTCTCTGATTCCTCCGTTAGGCCTACTACATCTGTACCTTTCCTTAGAAACAGAAACATTAAAGCAATTTCCATACAATGAAAGTAACATAAATAGAAGAGAAGAAAGGAAGTTGTTATTTTTAATACATAAGGAGAACCTGGCTGCAAATTGCATCATAGTGTTGTGTAACACACAAGACCTTATGTCAGTGAGTAATCACTATTTTCTGCAAATCAATGTAAATGTGTCCTATCTTTCATGTGACATTTTTTGTCCACGTATTTTGGGTTTCTATTCCCATTAGTTTGCTGTTAACGTTAAAACCACATATAACTATCACATTTGTTAGCATGAACCAACTGTGTATAGAAATGTACTCATATTGTAAATGATAAGGATTTTAGAAATCAAAGAGTTCCATGACCATATAACCATACATAGACACAAGTGAAGGCTTGTCGATTTTACACATGTCATGGAAGCCCCGGCATACATTCTAATATCCTCTGGACTCCAGTAATAAACATGTGTGCAGTGGCATAAGATACTTACAACATACCTCTGTTATCATGGGGGAGACCCATGTTTTCCAACTCCCCCCAAGCACCTTTATTAAGGGCAATTTTTATAAATCAGCAAAAGGGGCATTTCTCCATTTATCGCAGTTTGTTTTCTGTTTCTTACCTCCAACCTACCGGAATTCTGGCCAGTGCATGCCTGTGTCAAAATATCTACTTGGGGTAAACATTCCGTCCAGCTGCAGGTGGCCATGTTTATATTTAAAAACACAGTTCTCTCCCTAGTGATTTTAGCACAGCCTCCACCATTGTGGCATGGCAGCATAGAGCCCTCCTTAGCTGCCATCCGAATTCATTATTTCAAATTAAATCTAAAAGTAATGAACTCACAAGATGAAATCAATGAAAATGCATACATACAAATACTTAATACTGTATTTGAAACTGATGTTGCTTTATTTTTTAAACTTTCTGCAGGATGCCTGTATGGATTCATAGGAGCCCAGAATAGATTTATATAAATAAACACATAACCTTTGTCTCTGTGGTCCTCTACTAATAACATTTTTATAGACCTTGTTTCTTTCATTGTGCATCTCTAACCTCAGTCTGCTCATTTCTCATATTCCTTACCTACTTAGAGTGGCTATTATTTCACTACCTTCTACTTACTCTGAGTAATACTCTCTAAACCATACTTTTGGTTTTAACTACTAAACCAGTTTTGTCCCTTTAGCTGCTGTTGAACTACAACTGCCAATCATCCTCTGACTGTCAAGTGACTGTAGGAGTAGTAGTTCCACGACAGCTGGAAGGTTGTTCTGTATGAAACTAACCATTTATCCACTTGTATGTCATTTACAATTCTGATGTGCTTGCTCAGAATACTGTGGCACTGCTATAAATTGCTTGCTCTGTATAACTGTGAAAATTCTCACATTTTGTGCTTCCTGTCTGCTTAGCCCTTTGTGCTGGTTATTGCTACAATACTTCCTGATTAGTAATACATTTGTGTTTTTGCTTGTGTCCTTATTACTAATGTCTCTTTTCTCCTAGTCAGCAACAAACTATTTTTTGGTTACAAATAGAGTTTGCAATTCTACTTCTGTCCCTAAAGCTTTTCAGCCCCAATATTGGGCAACTAAGTGAAAACATATAGTCACAGAGAACCTGTGAAAAGGTTTTAATTAATTTAGTTTTATTGCAATAGAATTGTTTATGTGTAATATACAGTAACTAACACAAGAACGTAAACAATTATTGGCCTATAAACCCATATCTATGGAATTAGTACCTTGCTAAAGTTATTTTACTTAGACTCACTTTTTTTGAGAGCCCCATACTCCACATTATAGTGGAAGCAATAACATCTACACAGGACCAAAACATGACTATGCTTAAAAGGTGTGAGCTCATATCTCCCAACATGCTAATAATTAGCTGTGAATGTTCCAAAATACATTTAGATGTACAGTGTTAAAATTAACTTTACAGTGATGGTGTCAGTCAGTTTGAAGCTACATGACTTGCAAGTGTATCATTGGTGTATTTGCAATACATGAGCTACTTCTTGTACATACTGTAACTCAGCTTGTGTGAAACGATTGCTCTTATTGTACCTATTAATTTAGCTGTTGGACTACAGTTGTTATTCAGTACTACAGAGGATTAAACCTTATGCCCGTGTTATAAATTCTCCCCTCTGTAACTTGTAGGTCAACAACAAGTGAAAGGTCCATATTTGATAATCCTGGTGTGAGATATTGGTATCTAAATTGCCATTGCATATTACAGGTTATGGATAACTTCTTCTAGACAATTTTAATCCATGTCTTTCCCATCAATAGTAAAAGCAAACCAGCAGTATCACAGTAGGAACTCAGTGGTGATGGTGGATGAGATCATATGCTCCAGTCCTCCCAAGTATCGGTTCCCTGAAGCTGGCTTACGAATAATGATTACCAACAAGTTTCCGCCAAGAACTCGTTTGAGAATGGCCAGCAGGCTCATAATACATGAGGTGAGCTTCACATTGCAATGTTTCATCCGGGAGGTGTTGTTTCCTTCAGCTTTTAATCAGTTCCAAGGTCTCTAGCCAATATGTCAAAGCTTTGGTCCTCTTAAAGCTCCAATTCCTTGTTCACAACCAATCAACATATGCTGTTGGAACTTTATTTATACATATTTGTTAATAATATTTCCAGATGAATGGACAATATGCATAGTG
>CM044446.1:63226654-63241873 GCA_024363595.1 Xenopus borealis
ATATATATATATATATATATATATATATATATATATACATATAACATTACAGCTTTGTGTGTGTGTATAGCACTAAGGGGGTTATTTGCTAAAGAAGAAAAAAAAACGGATATATTTCATGATTTTTTTAAACTCTGACGGTGTTAAAAGTCAGAATAAAAAAGAACTCCATCTCAAACCTGCCAAGTTCATGTAGAAGTCGATGGCAGATGTTCCTTTTACAAATAGCAATTGCGCTGGGTTTTGTGCATTAATTCAAACAAATTGTAGTTTTTTGGCAATGATCTGAAAAAATATTTTTTTTTGCACAATTTGGCTTTTTTTCACGTTATTGAGTCTTTTCCCAACACCAGTGTGTGTGTGTGTGTGAGGGGGGGTTATTTACAAATATATGCTCATGATTCTTATCCCTTTCCAGGTGAAGATTAACAGCAAAGGTTTGGTGTACTCAGTCATTCTTTTACTGGGATCTGTGGCCCTCACTGTAAGTTGTTCTGTATAAAAGCAAGCAATAACACTGTGCAGTTTGTATTTCTGTATTGGTGTCATTAATCAAGCTGTGTTGCATTTTCATTGCAAAATAACTCTGGTATTAATGCAACATTCCTATATACACCAAATTTCTCTGACTTATTAACCGCTTAGGTGCTGTTTCTAATAATGGGAATGTGTTTCTGTTGAACTATCCATTTGTCTTTAGGTGGATATCCAGCTGCAAATATATTCGCTATAATGTGAATCTCACATACAACATATTAGTGCAGTTGCTTCAGAGTTTCAAATGTGTGGCTTGACTCAAGGGCTGGTAACACTGAGTTCCACCCTGGTGATTTTCTAAGGTCTTCGCAGGTTAATGCACTTGATCCCGCATTAAAAGATTTAACTTGAGTAGGAGTTATCAGTAGATCAGTGCATTATCTTTCAGTAGACCTTTAAAAACAAACAATCCCTATTAGCTGTTGAGTAACAGTCCTAATATTATTTCAAGAAAATCACATTGTCCACCATTACATTAACTTACATAGTACAGGTATAGGATATGTTATCCGGAAACCCCTTATCCAGCAAGTTCCAAATTACGGAAAGACTGTCTTCCATAGACTCCATTATAATCAAATAATCCAAATTTTAAAAACAGTTTTCCTTTTTCTCTGTAATAATAAAACAGTAGCTTGTACTTGATCCCAACTAAGATTTTATTAATACTTATTGGAAGCAAAACCAGCCTATTGAGTATATTTAATGTTTACATGATTTTTACAATAGTCTTAAGGTGTGAAGATCAAAATTACACAAACATCCATTATCCAGAAAGTCCCAGGTCCCAATCATTCTGGATAATATGTCCCATACCTGTACTACAGCTTGTTTTCATGTACCAGTTGTTAATGATATTTTATGAAACAATTCCTTTAAGTAAACCACAATATCCTGCAAAATAATGTACCATCAGGAAGTAAGTTTAACTGATTGATGGCTAGTGGATAGGATGCTCACTTGTGGCACAGTACACAGAGCACCATCAGCCAATCATCGGTAGGACAGGATGACCACAAGCTTACAGCAGAAATCACGAAATCCAATTTGGGGCATTCTTACTGTTATAAGTACTGTTTTTATACTTTATATAGCACCAATATATTGCTTAGTGGTTTAAAGAGATTATACATTATTTAACATCAGCTCCTCACCCAGTGGAGCTTACAGTCTAAGAGCCTTATCACACTGAAGCACAACATGGTCAGTTTATTAAAGGGGTTGTTCACCTTCCAACACTTTTTTCAGTTCAGTTGGTTTCAGATAGTTCAGCAGAAATAAAGATTTTTTTCCCCCAATTACTTTCTATTTTCAATGTGTGACTGTTTTTCTAATATTGAAGTGTAATGTGTAATTTTTTACCTTCTAAAGCTGCTCTGGGAGGGGGGACGCCGACCCTGACCTTGATACATTTAGTTGATACATTTCTTATCATTGTCCCTGCTGAGGAGAAACACTGGGTTTCGTTAAAGGAAGCTGTTAGAATTTATACAATAGTTGCTAATACTCCAGAGATGCTGCTGAAAAATGTATCAACTAAATGTTGCAAAATTGTAACAGTTTAGAGTCTGCACCTGAATTACCGAGCTGCTAGACTGAAACATCAGAGACAGGGACTGTAAAATTAGATTTTCGAAAAACTGTAACAAATAAAAAATGGAAAGTCATTGAAAAGAGTCTTTATTTTTGTTGAACAATTGAACTGAAAAAAGTGTTTGGAAGGTGAACAGCCCCTTTAACCTGCCTGTATATACAAGCTCCTTGTTCTGGCTGAGATTGGATCTAAGACCCCAGTAGTCAGAAGTTCTAACCTTTGCTCCACCATTGCCCTTTTAGTTAAAAAACAGTTGGAGGCATCAGGTTGGATATATCCAGCGTGCATATTACAATGACTAGCACATTTTATAGTGAGGTGGGCACATCTGTAGTCCATTCATTCAAAATTACTAATGCAGGACAAAAATATGAATTTTTCGAGGGGAAAACAAATAAAAGTTTACGATTTATTATGCTCCAAAACTGCTAAAAATCTGAAAATGTTCCAGATAAAACCTGTTGAAATCATGTAAAAGTCAATGGCAGATGTTCATTTTACAATTTGAAGATGTTTTTTGCTTGTCTTTTTTTTGTTGCTGTTTTCAAAAGATGAAAAAAAATTTTTTAAGGGAAATTTCAAAAACGTCACAAGATTCAAATTGTCGCATGATTTAAGCGAGAATTTTTCCTGCATGTACAATTTTTGGTTTTCTTCTGATTTTTTAAGTAAATTAAGCAAATCATGGTTGGGAGTTGGGCTGAATTTTTATTTTTGAAATGAGAAAAAATTATTTTTAATAAACCCCCCCCCCCCTTAGCTTACATTGATCCCTGATTCATTTGAAAGGCAAGCTGTAGAAAGATTAAACACAGAGTAGGTTCTAAGTCCCCCTATAGGTTTAATGTGCTGCGTAGGTGGGGAATTTGAGATTTAGAGGACATCTGGGGCAGTGATACATCATAATAATTTTAAATGTAGGGTTGAATTCTCCTTCAAGAAAATGAGAAATTATAATTGGTGGCCCATTAGGAGGTTTGAGAATAGCAGGGAAAAACATGAAAATCACTGACATAATTCAGTGCTAACATGACCCAGCATTCTACAGAAATGTGTGGCCCTTTGTTTCATAAATAGAAATGATCAATGTGAATAGTGCATCTTTTTTTTAGGTCTAAACATTTTGAAATATGTTTCGACATAAAATCAAGAGCAATTTTCTGTTTGCTGCAGTCATTGCACAAAATATATCCGTTATTGCACTCAGTGCCACTGAATTCTTAATGTTGTGCAACTCTGTACATTAACACCCTGCAGCTACCGCCACCTCCAAAAGGTGGCGATACATCTATGTTTCCCGCAGGGGTCAATTGAACAAGGATGTTTTGTCCAAAATTGCACATTGCTCATCAATATGTTCAACAGCAATCCAGTTTAGAATTTCAGCAGCTACTTGCTTGAGGTTGCTTGAGTCGAATCCTAGTACCCAGACAGTAGTTTCAGTAACAGACTTAAGATGTTATAGGGAGTGAAATGTGTACAAACTTACCTTGTTTATTCTTGCAGGTGGTCGGTATCCATGTAAACAAGTGGAAACTTGACAAGAAATTCGGTCTCTACGTGCTCTTCCTTTATGCCATCTTTCTGTGTTTCTCTGTTTTGATAGAGTACAATGTTTTCACTTTTGTCAACTTGCCAATGTGCCGGGATGACTTTTGATTGCAGCAAATGTACAAGCCAAACTTATGAAAGATTAACTTTTTTCACACAAGACACAAAACATCAGAAGGATTTCTGTCTCCTTTCTGCTAATTTGATGGGAAGCCAGAGATCTCTTCTTGCTATACCTGGATTTGTCTGTTCCACAAGAATGTAAAGGAAAATGAACTCCTTTAGTGCAACAGGGCATTTATACGGCCTATAAAGTACTGTCAGGGTTAAAGTCTTCCGAAGAAGCGGAATCCAAACATGCTGCTCTATTTAAATTTTTTTACACGAATCGAGTCTTTTATTGATGGGTACATTTTCTAACTGCTTGTTTTGAAGACATTTTAATAATGTGCCAGCGTCTTTGGGTGTACAGCAATGGAACATTCATTTTTTGAGGGTGTTTAAGAATACTGGATATGCTGCACATAAGAACAAAGAAATGTAGTCTCTCCATGTTTACCTACTGGAAGTATTTTCCCTTTTTAAAAACAATTAGCTGTTTGTAGTTGCATGCAAAGGGATAATGATGGAGGCTTTTACATCTGCCCCAAGAAAACTTCCTTCAGTTGAATTGTAAACTAGAAATACAAATGTCCATTCAGGATCCAGCCAGAGCCAGACTTATTGGCCCATAAGTGAGGCATTAGATTTCTGTTTTTAAATCAAGTAGACCTGGAGATGAAGTACACCTTGACTATTGCCCTTACTGACCTCTTTTCTCAAATATTTATGAACCTCAGAGGAACTTTCGACTCCATCTATTCAAAAACACAATGCACAGTTTTAAAAAAACGAATTGAACCCATTGGGTGGTTTAAAAATGCACATTTGTATCCTGGATTTAACATTATTATAGCTTTATTTGTAATTGTGCTTGCAAAATATTTATTTGATAAAGATTAAATCTAAAGATGTTTAAATTTTATATGCACAATATGGACAGCAACAAGTCTACGCACTGAAACGAGAAAAGACTGCATGGTGTTTTGTTTGTTTTATAACTTTTGGTACTAATTGCTAATTCCTCACCCCAAGTTCCTTTCACCAAAATCTACAAAGTGACTTGAAGGAGAATGAAACTATTGTAAAGGTTGTATTAAAGTACAGATTATTGACAGGCTGTTTGTTCTTCATTAGTCTTTCATAACACTAAGCAGATCCTTCTCTGCGCCACCTACAAAACTCCAAACATACCAAATATCTGTAGATTGATCTGAAATAGGAAACATCTCCAAAACCGTTGTTTTCAGATACAGATGCAGTCACTTTGGATTGTGTGTTAAATGCGTCGTGACTTAACTCATCTATCTCATTTATCCCACTTAGCACAGAATATTGTGTCACAGCATCCCATCCAATGAAATAGTTCACCATTGAAAACAATGGTGCTTTTGTATGCTAATGAAAAGGTTAAATGCATTAAATGAGTTAAGATAACTTTAGATAACACAGTTTCTTCAATTAGCCCTGAGTCACGACGCATTTAACTTACAAATCCAAGTGACTGCATCTGTATATTTAGTTCAGACATTTTCACACATATATCACATCTTTACTATTCACTGAACCATTGCTTTATTGTTCAAAGTTTTGAAGGTACGGCCTATCGACACTAGGTTGCAGTTAATATCTGAAATATGCTATAAATAAGGGGAGCCATCAGAGATAAGCTACATATAGCATAGAATATTAAACCTTGAACTAATAACATATATTGAAAATAAAAGCAGGTTGCAGGTAATGAGTACTAGAGGAACATCCAGACACCATCAGCATGATTCTGTATTAATGCATGTCTGCCTGCAATAAAATATAGTCTGCTCATATTTCAAATAGCCCTCTGTAACAATGGCACTTTGTAATACTGTCTGTATCTACTTCATCACTGGCTGCCTTCCCATGATACAAGTCTTTTTATAAAAGAAAAATGTATTATTATTATACTAGGATTTCACATTTCATGTGATCCTAAAGGGGCACTTGCACAATGAAAAGAAAAAGTGTATGTACTGTATTATTTTTAACTTTTGTACTTGATAACAAGGGCGACTATACAAACTGGGTGCACGGTACACCTGGTGCCCAGGGCCCACCAGGACTGGTAGGGCTTACTATCAAACCTTTCATCTGCTTTAAGGATTTTTTTCACCTTTAAATTAACTCAGTATTATATAGAGAGCAATATTCTGAGACAATTTTCAACAGGTTTTTATGTTTTTTTAGTTATTTAACTTTTTTTCAGCAGCTCTCCAGTTTACAATTTCAGCCATGTGTAGTGCATTTGTAGCCTTACAGAGCATTTATTTTTAGATGGGGTCAGTCACCCCCATTTAGAAGCTGGAAAGAGTCAGAAGAAGAAGGCAAATATTTCAAAAACTCTAAAAAAAATGAAGGCCAATTGAAAAGAAATAGTCATTCTAAAGCATACTAAAAGTTAACGCAAAGGTGAACGACCCCTTTCACATTGCATGGCAGACTCAAGGGATAAGTTGGAGGTTTTTCCCTTGTGTAGTCCCATGTACTAATTTGTTTTCAAGCAAAGAGCACAAAAGAAGGAGAGCTATGGGTTGTTCCTTTTTCACTACCTGCCTAATAACATTCAAGTTCACCTGCTATAGGGTAGTCTCGCCACATATATCTTTTGGCAGCCGCAAAGTTCCACTAATGCGATTTTTGCCTTGGGCCTACTGGTACCGTACAGCAGTCTTGGGTGCAGGAGAGGTAGATAGAGGCTGTAGCTGATTGAAAAACATGCAAATGCCCCTAGTATGTACTTTTGAAAATATTTCTTGAATATTGTTATTGAACAAATATATATATACTTTAATTTTACAGTTTTTTTCTGTCCAAAGTCATACACAGATATAATGTAAAAGGAATAATAACACCAAAAAAAAGTGTTATAAAGGAATGATAATCTGAAGAATTCCATTGTATGCTACCGAGCGTATCTCTTATCTGCTGATAATCCTGTGCCTTTTCTCCTTTTTCAGCTTTGAATGGCTGCCCCCCATGGCTACACAGCAGCTTGTTTATATAACTAGCAGTGTTCTGAAGTAGTGATGTGTGGGCCTGGGCTGAAGCCCAGAGGTCAGTTAGGTTCAGGCCAACACACAAAATAATTAGGCCACAACCTAAATGTGACCAACTTCTGTATAAGGCGGTGTATATTTATAGATGTGTGCCGGCCCAGCCCTGCTCCCTTCGTGATGTCAGAATCAAAGCAAGTCCAGATATATAAGATATAGGTGCTGGTATTACAACGTTGGGTTATGGTTGCGTGCGTGTCAAAAATATATTGACCTGCATATTACTATTCTGAAGCAAACACATCAGTTGTGTAAGTGCAGTGCAGCAGTACATTATCTGTTCATCACTTTAAAACACTTTTTTGGTGTTACTGTTCTTTTAAATTCTAGTGAACAAAACAGATTATGAGTGTCTTTGTTTGGGCAAGAGACAAACGCTGCCTGTATGCAGAGCTGTTTGCAAAAGCATTGCAGTAAATACCTGCACTTTATTTTTATAGAATTTACTGTTTTATGTGCATAGCATCAGGGACCAGCATTTTGCTTTATGTACATAGGATTTTGGCTACTTTTGTTCCACATAGCTTACACACCTTTCTAAACGGACTATAGAAAACATATATCTAAAAAAATTCCATTGTCTTTATCTGAAAGAGCTGTTTGTAGCCTTTACTAATACTAAGGGGCAAATTTATTATTATTCCCCAAAAAATATTAATTTTCCCTCGATATTCGATTAGCATTCGATTTTTATAAGATAAAATTGTGGACAGGGTGTAACATTTCGAGTTTTATTAAATAACCCCTTTACTGTCTACATGTTATCCACTAAGTGAAGGGTTTAAACCTTCCAAAAACTTAAAATCAGGTCATTCATAATTAATCCTACACTGGCCCTACCTGGGGCCGTGTATCAGAACAAATACGTATGCTATAAATATCAAATATAAATCAGCATACAATCTTTCTGGCAGTTTCCCACTATGTAGCTGGTAAAGGACTCTGCTTCACAGGGTGCACTTTGAGGTCTTCATTTAAAGTACAGAAACAGTGATAATAAACTCTTGCTCGTGCCACTGTGTCAATCAAGTGGGCTGGGTGGGCTGGGTCATGGGGCCCCATAAAGGCTGGGACCAGGTTTTTTTCCAGGGTCCTGGAGGCCTAGTCCAACACTGATTGTAAACTGATACGTCTGGTGTCAGAAATATCTGTTTTATTTGAAGTGACTGTATAAGGCCTCATCCTATGGGCTGAGTGTTTTCATGAAGTACATAGAATTGCAAGGTATCACACAAATGGCAAGATTGCAAAAGTTTACAAATATCCACGCTAAAGACAGGGTCGGACTGGGCTGGCTGGACATCGGGAAAAACCCAGTGGGGTCCTGCAGGCCCAGATCAGCACAAATCCTGCATGTAGAAAGAGGCTTTCTGGTGGTTTTAGAGTTAGAGTGAGCTCTAACACATCTTCTAGGCAAAATGAGCCCCACCAAAGTCTGTATTAGAATAATTCAAAATCACAATTCTAAGGGGGAGAGTGAAAACTAATTTGGTTATTTCAGAAAGGGTACGGAATTTTTTGCTGATTGTATTTTTAAAAAGTTTCTTATTTTAGAATAATCTCGCTTATATAAAAGTGTCATTTTTGCAATGACACTGTTTGGGATCACTCTTAAAACCACTTCCCGTTTGCCCTTGATTACATGGCAAAATTCAAGCAACCAAGACATCAAAAGCGAAATTATGGACCTCTGCAATTTTGGTTCATAGTTGGGAACAAGTTACAAAAAGCTGAAGGCCCCATGAGCATCTGTACAAACAATTATAAAAAATTATAAATGTCACAATACAGACAATGCATTCTTCAATAAGAACCCTGGGATCAATAATGTGTGCTCTGAAAACCTAAGGGAAAAAAATGATAAAGGTGATGGAGGCATTAGGTACTAAAGTATCAATACCCACTATAAAAAGAGCCCCCTTTGCCTTGGCCTGAAAGGAGTTCAAGGAAGAGGCTTCGACTGATGGTCCGACATCATAGTCAGCGTCAGCTTCTCACAATTTTACCAGATGCCAGATGTGATACGAATGCGCTAATTCACTAAAAATGTGAAGTTCAGTCTTGGGCATCAAACGTTGGCGACTTTTTGCTAGCGTTACTTCAGCCATGTGAGAATTGCATAGTGAAAATGTGCTAGCTTTCATTTTTGCCTGCCTGAAAATTCGCTAGTGATCTTGCGTTTGTGTTTATTTCTATATGTCAGTATTCAAAAGTGGGCTGACAAATATTATCTATGAATAGTTTATTTGTACAGTTTGCAGTTCTGTACATTAAAAGTATAAAGGTCAATACAATAATATATATAACTATGATGTAAATATAATTACATTAAATATTAATAGCGGAGATTTAAGAGACAAGAGAAAGAGAGTTTAGATCCTTTACCATACCTGAGTAAACAGCTCTGCTTGTTTAGGATAGTTCTCTTTGTTTAGGATAGCAGCTGCCATGTTAACTTGCTGTGACATCACTTCCTGCCTGAGTCAGTCATTGGGCTAAGCAGGAAGGGGAGGAGCAAACTGAGCATGCTCAAGCCAAAGTACTAGAGTATTAAGCTGGAAACAGGAAGTCTGATATAGAAGCCCATATGTACACAATAGAAGGAAAGAAATGCAGTGTTTCTTTTGACAGCAAACTCAGAACAGCATTATTTTGAGAGTTTACTGGCGTATTTATATAGACCTTTCTGATAAAGCTTATTTAATTTTAGCCTTTCATTCTTTTAATAATTTACAGGCACAGATAGGGGAATAATAAGTGCTGCAATTTATAGTGATTGGCCCATTACTGCCTAAGTGCCAAGACTAAGCCTGATGTTATGGTAGTGCCCCAAGAGCTAGCCTTTCAGTTTAGTTCCCAAGTAATAAACGGAGAATTCAGGGAGGGAATTCCAGAGAGAAGGAACAGCAAGAGAGAGAGAGAGAGAGAGAGATGCTCAAAATTGTTGAGCATCAAATAAAAATTGTCACCCACAGACTAGGCTAATTTGTCATGGGTCAGGTTCACCCATAACTAATAGTCACCTACTACCAAGAAACTAGTTTTGGTGCAAATGAAGAAGGCACTTGCCTTTGGTTTGTAGTATAAGTAGTGTTGATTGACCATTTGTCCTGCTCCGTGGATGTACAGTTATATAAAGAATGGTTCTTTACCAATATATATAAATAATATTTTAGGATATGAATCTATGAATCTCAAACTGCTGCTGAACTCTGAATTTGTGTACCTGTGTAGTAGCCAGGTTTTTAAGTCAATTGTAATTCATGAAGTACCCATCCAAGAGTTCTGCAGTTAATCCTTGAATGATAATATAATAGCTGATTACACCTACCATCCCCATGCTGCATGGCTAGACCTGACATTGCAGCAGAATGGTGTAGCTAGGTCAGTTTTATAGACAGTTATGGAAAGAACCACATTATTTTGCACTGGGGGCTATTTAGACAAGGGGACTCTCCGAAGAGGAAGGAAAAGATACCTAAGGAACTATGCCCACATACAGCAGAGGTTGTGTGATTATAAGTAATTTACCACAGGCAGTAATATAAATATATCTGACGGATGTAAGCAGCCAAATACCAGTGGCATCTCCGCCAGTGCTTTCAGCAGTTAGAGGAACCACAATATTTTGTCCTATTGTTGCAACGTTTTTGAATAAGGAAAATAGGGGGTATGGGCACTTTTTATTTACATAAGCCTAGTATGTAACTGATCAATTTACAGTAGTCTAAATCCAGGAGAATTTATATAGTGAAGCATTTGGTATGTTCCTGATTAGATATCTTCTTTGAAACCTCCTATGGCTGTTGGTCCAGATGTTTTATTGGCTTACACAGAGCTCAGAGAGACTGCCAGTGTGTGTTCAGACTATACAGTATATTTAATGCAGGCCAGGGCCACCATTAGAAATCACAGAGTCCTGTACAACAACATTTTTGGGGCCTCCTGGGCCCTGCCCACCCAGATCCCACCCACTCCACGCCACAGTTACAAGACCACATAGACATCAGCGCTAAAAAAGGTAACCACCACACACACACAAGTTATAAAAAGCTATTGGTTGCCACAGACCCTATATAAGTTAAAAAGAAACTGTGGTGCCAGGGCCCACCATAAAAGTTTTTTTTTTAAATTGGTGGTCAAGGCCCCCTGACAAGTTAAAAAAAAATGGGGCCCCATAAAATATTTTTAAAAAAGAATTGGTGGCAGGGGCTTATAGAGTATTAAAATAAAAAAATTGGTGGCCAGGGGATTAAAAAAAACAAACAAAAAAACACATTGGTGTCAGTAGAATTGAACTCGTGGCTTCAGGACTTCAATGATAACTGCTTTCGTGACTTCGGGTCTTTTCGTCGCTTCATGACTTCAATGTTGGCTCCTTTCGTGACATTGGTTATTTTCGCCACTTCAGTGTCGGCTCATTCTGTGATTTTGGCACTTTCCTTTCAGGCCCGGGCCACTTGTCCCCCCTGATGGCGGCCCTGATGCAGGCAAGCAATGGTAACTACTGCAGACACTTTGGCTGAAGACTGAATACACTAGATCAGTCCAACGTATTACATATAGTGGGCCAACTGTTTGTCATACAACATGTTGGAAGGCCAGACTGAATTAAAATGTCATACAGTGAAGTCTATGGAGCCTGAGAGCAGACTGGGAGCCATAAAAATCCTTTGGAGGGCCACATCCTGCCTTTGGGCCTCCAGTTGGGCAGCCCTGCACTAGATAATGCAAACCTGACAGAAACAATTTTTCCAGTACATGCAGATGGAATGCATTTGATCCCTATTAGATTCAAATTGAAATGCTGAGTCATTTTAACAAATACATGGGCTTACATCAAGCCAGTCTGGCTGGCTTCAAAAAATAAATATAAATATCCCATCCCATAGTATAAAAGGAAACCATGACAGTTTGTCCCTCTCTTGTAAGAACCTTGTCCTAAACCCTCTAGGCTCACAGCAGTGTCAGACTGGCCCCCTAGAATACCAGGAAAACTCCCGGTGGGCCAAGGTGTCAGTGGGCCCTCATGCTGCTTAACTTTTGGCCTATTTCATGGCCATTCCCTATTTCTATGAGAACAAAGAGACTAAATAGATGGAATAATTGATTATAGTATGTAAAGAAAACAAACTATGAGAATAGATTTTGATTGAGGAGATGAAGAATATTAGTACTGAGAGTGGCCCTTGGACTAAGGTTTTTGGGTGGGCCCCTGGTGTCCCAGTCCGACACTGGCTCACAGTGTAAAGCAACCCTTCTCTTAAAGTGGACCTGTCAACCTAACAACAAGCAACATAAACTTTACTTCCACTATGTAAGTTATTTATATCTGGTTTTCTTCAGTCTTCGATTACACATTCACAGCAACCAGGCATGTGCTGTTTTAATAACACTGTTATTAATAGTTATTTACTAAGATATGACATTTTCCGATTATTTAAATAAAAAAGTCTGACCAAACTAGATTGGACCTTATTTATTATTTAAGAAGCACAATTTTAAAAAACCTGTATCGTACCATTGTTTCGGGGGGTTTTCCTGAATCCTACATTTTTTTCTGGCTTTTCCTCGAGAAGCCAGAATTTTTGCCAGAAAAGCCCAAAACGGCAGATCACAGAAACTGCAAAATAGAATAGGGACCTCTCCCATTGACTTATATACAATCTTGTCAGGTCTGAGATAGCAGATATTCGGATTCTGACTTTTGCAGCATCGGACTTAAATAAATCCCAAAATTTGAGTTCAAAAAGGAAAAAACGAAAAATTTGAGCTCAAAAAGCCAGACCGGACTTTACTAAATAACCCTGTTGTTAAGTGCAGAGCTAGGCACGCATTTACATGCAATATATGCATTGTTACCAAATCCCAGCATGCATCATAAACACACAATGTTATTAATAGGAAAAAAAGATAGATATATAGGAAGCTCTAGCAAATTCCATAGGAGCTGCTAAGGCTCTATAGACTGTCACTATTTAGTGGGCTGGTAGAGCAGCCGTCCCCAACCTTTTTTGGTGCAAACTTTTTTGCAAGGACTGGGGGTGTTGGGGTTTGGGGGGAGTAGGGGGGTCAGTGTCCAATTCTGATCACAGGGTCCAATTTAGGCGTGCTGGATTCATTTTGGCGGCTAAGTTCAGGACTGCCAGTGGCCCAGTTCTGGCCCACGGACCGGCAGTTGGGGATGCCTGTGATAGATCTTTCTTTGACCATGCCCATTTTGGTGGTCACGCCCCCTAATTAACATGTTCTTTTTACAAAATTTGGCAAGTTATAAAAGTTTCAAATTATTTCTCCGTATGTAAACTGTTACAATTACTTATTTTCTCATCTCAAAATGGTTACAACACATCTTATTTTCACCTGTTAGCTGTTCTGGGCTCTCTGCCAAAAGCCAATTAAGAAACCTTGTTTCTTTTTCTGGCTGTTCAGTGCAGAGAAAAGAGGGACTTTCCAGTACAAATTGCAGGTTGAGCTGTCAAAAGAGGGACTGTCCCTCCGAAAATGGGACTATTGGGAGGTATGTGGTAGTAGATAACTGTTTGGGCCTCTATTTACTGGAATTGCAGGCCCTATTTTGACTTCCAGTCCAGACCTGAGTGAGATCTTCACAGTGCAAGACAGGCAGTGAGACTGCATTCTGATAACTCAATGCACAAAGGAGGTGCAATGGAATTGGAGAAAAATAAATAAAACTTGTGCAAGTGTACAATAAAGTAGCTGCAGTCAGTAAGGGTTTGCATTGTACATGGGTTCGCTATAGTGATCAATGGGTGCTTTCACGTCACACAATGCCCCAGTTTCAGTCTAGCACAGTGCAGGATAAGGGAGTGCGCCTCACACACTCGGCCAGGCAATACCCCACTAGAGCTAGAAAGGGTTAAGAGGCTTCTCCAGACTAGGGAAGCTCCAGAGCAGTGATCTCCAACCAGTAGCTTGCAAGCAACATGTTGCTCTCCAACCCCTTGGATGTTGCTCCCAGTGGCCTCAAAGCAGGTGCTTATTTTTGAATTATTGACTAAAGCTCCCCATAGACGCAACGATATTTCCCTGCCGAACGACCGATTTTAGGGAAGGCCGACCAATCTGTCAAATTATCGTGCGGTTAGTGGGATACAAACAATTGTTCATCTCACGATTTTTCGTCCGACATTGGTCTGATGATTGATCGGCCAGGTTAGAAAATCTTTATCGGTCTCCATGCAATCTACCTATGTTTGCAGCGCAAGCAGGCTGCGACCCTTCAGTTTTTGCAAGCAATATTGCCTGAAATGGTCTTTTTAGTTGATGGACACATTGGACATTTAAACGATCGTTTGAGACAATCATGGTCTCACTATAATTATTGGATCTTTCAAAAATCTTTACGTCTATGGCCAGCTTTAGAGGCAAGTTTTGGTTGTATAAAAAACAGATGTACTGCCAAACATTCTCTCCTGTAGGCTGCCAGTCCATATAGGGGCTACCAAAAAGCCAATCAGAGCTCTTATTTGACATCAACATGTACTTTTTCATGCTTGTGTTGCTCTCCAATTCTTTTTTAAATTTAAATGTGGCTCGCGAGCAAAAAAGGTTGGGGACCCCTGCTCCAGAGTATCTCTAACCTGAGCAGTTATGAATAGGACTGCCCCTTCCTGAGATCCCCCCGTACTTAACAACACAGGAAGTACTACTGAGTGTGACTCGCACCCACTGCTCCTGCTTCGTGTAGCAGCCCGTCTCCGAGGGATCCCCCTACTGACACAGCATGTCCCGCAGGGCGCCACACTCTTCCTCACAGCAGCGGAAAGATGGCTGACACTGGGACAAGCACAGGGATGATGGAGGAGGCAGCAGCAGCCGGGGACTCATGGTAACGCTAGAAACTTTCCTTAAAAAGTCGTTCTAGTTCTCAGCTGGCCGCTCACACTGACTGTGCTGGCTGGACACATAAGTGAATCCTACGTGCAGGGGTAACCCACAGGCTGCAGGACCCTGACACGTGACGTGAGCAGTGGGCGCATATTAGAGTTGGGGGTGATGCAAATTATGATTTCTGCATTAGTTCATTCAGTTTGCGAGGAAAATTGCTTTCTTTTGCGACAGGGGCTTATATTCTTACTCTTCGCTACAGTTGCCCCTTCCCACAGCCTCTCCAGCTGGAGTTTTTACATGAAGCTGCAAGCTTGTGACAATATTCAGGGTTTCAGGCTACTAACTTCAGTTTTGCCTTTCCACTATCCAGTTCTCTGTTCCAAGGCTTCACAGATTCCCAGTTGAGTTTGGAAGCCAGCTTTGTTGTATGGGTCAGTTCTTTCAGCTGTCACAGGAAATATATGGATTTTGGGAGAGGGGAACTATAAAACCATA
>CM044446.1:63247611-63294787 GCA_024363595.1 Xenopus borealis
TTTAGACTTTTTGCCCTTTAAGCCACTGCCATATGTTCTTCGCTGTCTAAGTGATTTTATACAGCCCAACCCTGATGCCTGAAATTCTCGGGTATGCGTTTATTTATTGTTTTTAAGACAAAGTTGATTTTTTTTATATTTGTACTAATATATTTTACAACACATTTTTTGACTTTTATTTGTATATTTATTAGTGATGCTCAAAATACAGAATCCAGTCAAATACAAAGTTTTCAACTTAAAGGGATACTATCATGGGAAAACAAAAATGAGCAGTTAATAGTGCTGCTCCAACATATTTATGCATTGAAATCTATTTTTCAAAAGCACAAACTGTTTTTTTTATATTTAATTATTACATTTTACATGGTGCTAGACATATTGTTAGTTTCCCAGGTGCCCCCAGTCATGTGCTCTGATAACCTTCAGTCACTATTTAATTAAAGTTGGAGTTATATCACCCCCCTCCTAGCAGCCCACCTGCAGAACAATGGGAAGGTAACCAGGTAACAGCTTCCTGGTAGATATAAGAACAGCACTCAGTAGACACAATCCATGTCCCAATGTGACTCCTTCAGTTACATTGAGTAGGTGAAACAGTATCCTGTCAAAAAGCAGCTCCATCTTGAGGTGCTGGCTCTTTCTGAAAGCCCATAACCAGGCAAAATGACCTGATCAGGTCATCAATCTGGCAAATGCCAGATAGACTGCCATAAGATGCCATAGAAACTCACTATTTAGTGAGTTGTAGGGGAGTTCATTGGGCCTCTCTGTACTTGTTATGCCAGGGCCTGTTTTGATCCCAGTCCAGACCTGGACCTGATTTTGTTCACTAACCCAACAAGTGTATTTTTTTTATTTGTAATATTGGTGTGTGGGCAGCCATCAAACCAGTTACAACAAAAAAAAAATACACTTGTGCCAGGAATTAAATTTTACATGGTAGAGTAAATTATTTGCAGTGTAAATTAAAAATAAAAAAACACCATAATACTGTAATCATGACATGAGAAAAATAATATGCAAATGATGAGTTATATTCAGTTCTGTATTCTGCCAAAACATTTGTGGAATGTTTGGTATTTGAGAAAAAAAGGACGAATCACACACTGTATCAAAATAGCTCTCTATACATCAGGATCCCCCCCCCCTTTTTTTTTTTTTTTTTTTTACTAGTGAGCCACATTCAAAGGTAAAAAGAGTTTGGAAGCAAAACAAGCAATGAAAAAGTTCCTGGGGTGCACAATAAGAACTGTGATTAACTATTGGTAGTCCCTTTGTAGGCAGCCTACAGGAGGCTCTGTTTGGCAGCACACCTGATTATCATGCAAAAAAAATCCAAGCCAGGCATTTAAAAATTAGCCCATGCTTTGAGGTCACTGGGAGCAACATCCAAGGGACTGGTGATCAACATGTGGGATACTACTGCTCTACATCATACTTAATAAGTTAATTTAAAGGTGATTTACCCTTTTAAATGTGGGAATAAAATGGTTGTTCATTGATCAGCCCTGTAGATGTTGGAGATCCAGAGGAACATGGAGCAGAGAATGATTGCAGTATCCCATCAGGCATCAGTGTCTTGGATAGGCTCATTAAAACATGTCCGGTGTGGCTGCAGCTGTGCATGGATCCAGATCAGGCAGTGGCTATTCTAAAAAAACAAGGGCCAGGGGTAAGTAAATTACTGTCCAATGTCACATTACAAAGTATCTGCCTTGTATTTGGAGCCTTAAATTAATCATTGACCTACATACGGTTGTATAGTAAAATATATCCACCTCTAATTCTCGCTATAACCAAAGTTTTATAAAAGGGTACTTTCATTATGAGAACTGTCATGGTTTAGTTTACAGCTAGAAATATCTTGGTAATCTGTGCACTGTACAAGTAGAACATTTGTCAAACTGTTCATGTTAATATTCCATCAACTACTTAGGGGCACATAGATATCTAAATTGTTAATATAATACAGTGTGCATTCATAGACTTTTATGAATGTCTCTCACTTGACTCACCTACAGTCTGACTTCTGTTATTTTCTATTGAGCATGGGATATTGCCCTATAAAGAAAAGCAAGGGTGATTTTTACATTAAAAATTAAACCTAGTTTAGTTGCCTTTGTAAAGACTAAGGCTCAGGCCAGACAGGAAGATTCAGGAAAATTTGTTGCCTGGCGACTAATCTCCCCGAACCGCTTCCCTCTGCCTTCCAGCGGCTTAAATGAATAATCGCCTGTGCCAATTCTAACGCTGCGCTGCGCTTTCCTGAAATCACTCGAAATTAGCATATGCCGCGTGTGAATAGGTGCAGGCGATTATTCATTAAAGCCGCTGGAAGGCAGGGGGAAGCGGCCTGAGACGATCATGGGCCCTAGGGTCCAACGATCGGATCATAATGCATCCAAAATGGGTGGTCGGATCGCAGAATCGCATTGATGTGGCTGTGATCTGAGGGATATTTTAGACTGCCCGATCGAGATCTGTCTGACATTCGGCAGATATCAATTGGGGAAGCGATTGGGGAAGCCAGTTGGATGGCCCCACACATGGGCCAATAGGCTGCCGGCTCGGTCTGTCGGCAGCTTTTATCGGCCCGTGTATGGAGGCCTTTAGGCGGAAGGTCTTTGTGCAGTGCATGTTGTAAAATCCAGGACTATACTCACTGCTGATATTACATTCTGTTTCTTCTGTAAAAGCAACTTGGAGGCATTCTTTTAGAAGATAATAAAAGTGTTCATTTAAACTATGTGTGAAATTATGGTATATTAATTAACCGTGTTTGCTGCTCTTTGTTTTAGGTATTTTTAATTACCAGGGATATGGAGCGGAAGTGCATGGTGCTCTGGGTACACGTCACCTCTAACAAAGGACAGTCTGATGTTTTACGTCATAACATCAAGGACGACAAAACAAGTGGGTTCTTATTAATGTCTGTACTCACTGTAGGCACTGTAGTAATTAACAGATACTGTATTACCAATAAAGGTATGAAAATTCCCATGCAATTTCTTAAAGGGGTTGTTCACATTTGAGTTTACTTTTAGTATGATGTAGGGAGCAATATTCTGAGACACTTTGCAATTGGTTTCTATTTTTTATTATTTGTGATTTTTGAGTTATTTAGCTTTTTATTTAGCAGCTCTCCATTTTGCAGTGTCAGCAATCTGATTACTAAGGTCCAAATTACCATAGCAACCATGCATTGATTTGAATGAGAATATGGAATATTAATAGTGGGGGGTTGGAACATCAAGATGAGTAATAAAAAAGTAGCAATAAAAATAAACATGTAGCTTTAGAGAGGATTTACTTTTAGAGGGTGTCAGTGACCCCCTTTTGAAAGCTAGAAAAAGTCAGGAGAAGAAGGCAAATAATACATAAACTATAAAAAATAAATAATGAAGACCAATAGAAAAGTTGCTTAGAATTGGTCATTCTAAAACATACTAAAAGTTAACCTGAAGGTGAACCACCCCTTTAATGGTATACATATGCAAGAAATTTATATTTTATTCATATAAAGTGTGTATTTTATTTATGTCATATAACAAAATTAGCATAGAGGATATAGCAGTAAGGAGAAAATTAAGCATTTGCAAATGAGGGGTAGCATATTGCTTCCATTCCACTAAAAAAACAGGGAACAGACTGCTGCTCCATTATTCATGTGGGAGCATGTGACATTCCCCCAGGATGTTGCTACTGGTTCCCAGTAATGCTAAATCTTAGTCAGCAGTACTTAATGTAGCCTATGTATATGCATTTCTGGCCTGTCAACACCAATGAACATTGTTCCATCTACATTTGCTCAATAAAGGCTCCTGACCAAAGTAACCAATAAATATAATCCACAATACTTGTTGCTGTTTTTTTCTTGATCTTTTCTCTGATAGTACTTGCACAAAACCTTTGCTCATATTTTCTCATCCATAATGAATATTTCACACTACTGACTGTGCTTTATGTACATTTGCAAGTTACAGCTACTTCAAAATCACAAACAATGGAACCACTGTCAAACCAAGCAACCCAATTGATTTGTTCACATGAAAACCAGATGTAAATGCTATTTTTATGGAACACCTTATGCATAAGTGTGCTAAAAAATTATTGGATAGAAGCAACTCCCACTCATAGG
Source organism: Xenopus borealis (assembly GCA_024363595.1). Lineage (NCBI taxonomy): Eukaryota > Metazoa > Chordata > Amphibia > Anura > Pipidae > Xenopus > Xenopus borealis. Next base: position 63,251,753 of record CM044446.1, read on the forward strand.
TCTGTACACACTACACAATCTGCATGTTTTGTATTATGTAGAAACTATGAGAATGATCAGGTAATTCAAACCATGTGAGATGCTCCTACTGAAATGCATCTTAAATGCTTGTTCTATAAACCCAAAAGTTCTCCAGGCTGTAGTGATATAAGGACATTTTATGATTTGTGTTACATTTGTCAAGTAGCAAATAGGAAAACCATTATAAGGCATATTGTAAATTATGAAAACTATATCTTATGAGTAACAGAAATCTATGCAGCACTAATTAAGCATATTAAAAATATAGCTTTATTTACCATTGCCAAAAGGGCAAGTGCAGGAGCAGTAAGGGGCACAGAATAGCTGACTTGCAGCCCATGCACTGAACAGTTGTCTCTGGGGCAATGAGGCAGGTCTGCTCTGCACTAGGTCCTAGGTTATAAATCAATGCAAGGGGAAAAACACAGTACTGCCAAGGTAATTTGACAGGCAGTAAGTAGAGTGTTCTTTGAAGGCAGCACTGTGTGCACCACATATGGATCAAAATACACTTTTTTGAGTCTGTATTTTGCACTCTACACATTGACCTATACATTGTAATAGATATACAAATGTATATTTTCAGATGTTTAGATAAGGGATACAAATGTTGGCAGCTATTCAATTGTGGTTCAGCTGCATCTTCCAAGATCAAACATCGGAAGGATACTTACTAGCTGTTATTGATTATATAGTTCTATATTTCTGATTTGGGTGGGGAATGCTAATAAGTGAAAATGTTTTCCAAGAATAGAGTAGCCTAAGAGTTGTCTAAAAGGTGACTACCCTAGGTCCAGTACTAAGTAGGGCCCAGGAGAAGTCTTTGATGATCGGAGTGTAGGAAAGTTCAATAATACAGTTCAAATTTACCTCGTGTCTCTACAGGTAAAGCAGCAGCAGTGCCTTTAGCATTAGGACAAGATGGTTACTGTAACAATTGTTGGCCAACCCTGGCCTGGCCGGTAAAAGTGTTGCTTGATACCAGTCATTATAGGGAAAAAACATAAAAATATATGAAGGCTGGTATTTTTTCCAGAAAAGGTGGCAACCCTAGTTGTGGCAGTACATCTCCTTACTTGCGAAAACTGTTGGAATGCTGGGAGTTGAAGTTGAACCATACCTAAATGGCTACAGTTTGCCACTGGACCTTCCACCGGTAAAGAAAACCTATTTGGGACCCTGAGTGGTCTGTGAAAAAGGGATTTCTCGCTTAGTTTTCTTCTTAATTTACTTAATTCCAGTTAAATCATTTATGTGTGGGCAGTAGAACAGGAAAGGAGAGTCAGTACACATTTGCCTTGTTTAACCAAATAGGGAACTATGTACTACAAGTATGTCTGTGGAAAAAACTTGCAACAAAAAATCCCTTTTCTGGGTTCTCAAGAAATGTCGCAAGTCTCTGGATTATCATAATGGCAAATAAATCTTTTCTGCAGAGAATAATACTCAGGGTTTCTGTTTTCCTTTCACTTTTTACTTATATAAAATGACAATAACTTTAACATGAGATAAGAAAAGGTATATTTTGTAGGCACATGCACAATTCAGTTCTTACTCACATGACACAAGTGTACGTGACCTATATGATATTAGAAGGAACATTGCCAGTAAGCTGAATTAAACAGGAGGAGGCTGCCATTACTGTTTAATATTTATTCCATCACAAATATAAATGTGTAAGTGTATCTAAACACAAACTAGATTATATTTTGTTACAACCCTATGAAAAGTGGTCCTTGGATGAAAGTTTTTGGCAACTGTGAATTTTCTTTTTCAAGAGCTGTTCACTGTATTTAAATGAGACATTTCCCAGCAATGATAAAACATATTACTTTGAATTCTAAACAGTTTGGAGTTAGCATGTCACAGTTAGGGGTTCCATTAAAAAAGTTAAACTCTTTCTTGTTTCTCTTAGTGATGTACCTGGAAAGTTCTGTACTGGTGTTTGAAGATATCTTTAAACTTGTATCATTTTATTGTGTGAGTAGGTAAGTATTGTTAATGTTTGTCTGCTTGTGCAGTTGTACTGTAAGAAACTGTTAATGTTGTTTATGATTACATTCCCATGCTTTGTATCCCCAAGTTATAGAACAAAATAAACACTGCACCTCCAAAACCAAACTTGGTTTTCTGAAAGACAGTAGCTGATATATTCCTTTGCATGCTCAAAGTGAAGCTTTACCATAAAATGTTAGGAGGCTAAACTTTTTTTTTAATCTTTGTACACAAGAAAGGATATTATTAGCTGCATAGAGATGCAAAATGTGTAATCATAAACAACCCCCAAATCCTCCAGTTAAGTCTCCCAAAACATTCATGTTTGCTTTGCCTAAATGCACCTTGCATTTATCAATGCAGGATGAAAATCAATCACCCATTTTATTCAAAATGTTTTTTTGTTTCTTGTTTACACCAAAAGTATTTACAATACCAACATCAAATTCAAAATGAACCAAGGACACATCCCTAAGGAACTGCACATACATTGGTCCAGCTGGCAGGGTTGGCACTAAGAGTAGGAAAGGAAACTTGTTTAGGGTGTAACCGAGAAAGCTTGGTCAATAGCCGACACTCCATGTAGCGATCAACTTTAGGAGGTAAATCATGCCCTATCTCTATGGCATGGACAGAATCCCAATGCACTTCCTGCTGCTTAATACCTTCCACTTATCTATAATAAAAGTAGAGTGCTGAGGCTTACTGTATTTGCACAAAGCACCCTGCAGTGTGCAAATTGCAAAAACATGGCCAATTACACCCATGAAAATCGGTGAAAGAATGAACAACAAATAGCCATGACCCATTGTCTGCAGAGTGTATGGACTGTGTAGACCGCATGGATTCATGAAGTGCAGTTTTTACAAATAGAATTAAACATGCACAAATTACCAAAGAGCCAGTGTAATAATGTCTATGGGGCCTATTTATAAACTTCACATTTTGCTGGTCAAGTTTTAAAGATGAAAAAAAAAACACTAGGATTTTTCAAAATTTATTATACTCAAAAGCTGCAAAAAATTTGAATCCAAAAATACTCAAGCTAATCCCTGTTGAAGCCATGTAAAAGTCAATAGCAGATGGCCTCTTTTAACAAATGGAATATGTTTTATTAACCTCATATTTTGCTGGTCAAGTTTTAAAGATGAAAAAAAAAACACTAGGATTTTTCAAAATTTATTATACTCAAAAGCTGCAAAAAATTAGAATCCAAAAATACTCCAGCTAATCCCTGTTGAAGCCATGTAAAATTCAATAGCAGATGGCCTCTTTTAACAAATAGAACATGTTTTTGCCTTCATGATTGTCGAAGGTTCATGGCTGTTTGACGCTAGTTTTCATTCAATAATATGATCAACTTTTTTCATTCGATAACCCAAATGATTTTTTCGGGCGACAACTGAAGATAACTTTTGTCAGGAATTTCCCACACAGACTATTTTTGCTCAGAATTGTTAGTAAATTAAGCCAGATCATGGATGGGATTAAAATAATGGGGGGAAATTTGAGTTTTAATAAATAGCTTTGATTTTGAAGCCTGACTGCTTCTTCTGCAGAGTGTCAGGAGAGATCTGTAGCCACAGATCACTGAAGCACACAGTGCAACTAGGATCTGTAAGAATAATAGGGTGGGCACAGGTAGGTACTATAGGTAGCTCTTTGACTGATACCATTTTATATGAAATGCATCTGCATAGCAAATGTTGTGCAAGCTGGAAGGGGCAATATCCCAGAATCATTTCACATTGAATTGAGCTTCGCAACAGAGCAATATGTACTGTATGCTGAAATTGTTTTGATCACTGTACAGACTATGAGCCAACTTTTTGTAGTTTCTGTTTGCTTCTTGTAAGGGGGCCATTATATTGCTAGAAATGCTGTGGAAGGAAGCAAGGAAGAATGTGGAAAGGAGAAAGTCTATAGCAGAATCTACAAGTTAAAAGGGTAAGAACACAAGGAATTCTGTCACCAACAGGAATCCCCCAAAGTAAAACACTTTAATTGCATCATAGTGTGAAAATTTATTTCACACTGGAGGCAGTTTAGTGTAGGTGACAACATATCCCCTTTGTCTAAGTGCAAAGAAAAAATAAATAAGACAACTTCTTGTTCTGCTTCAGTCACCACCTAACCTCCAAAAATAAAGATATGCATATGTAAATAATATAGTTACATAGTTAAATTGGGTTGAAAAAAGACAGTCCATCAAGTTCAACCCCTAACCCATCATACACACACACACACCCCTCCACATTTTAACACAAACCATATATGCCCATAGCTATACAAAATGTAGAGTTTAGTATCACAATAGCCTTTGATATTATGTCTGCTCAAAAAAAATCATCCAAGCCCCTTTTAAAAGCATCAACAGAATCAGCCATCACAACATCACCCGGCAGTGCATTCCACAACTTCACTGTCCTCACTGTGAAGAACCACCTACGCTGCTTCAAATGAAAGTCCTTTTCTTCTAGTCTGAAGGGGTGGCCTCTGGTGCGGTGATACTCTTTATGGGTAAAAAGGTCCCCTGATATTTGTCTATAATGTCCTCTAATGTTTGAATTTAATCTAAAACTGCATTCAAACTTGTTATAGAAGCTTGTATATATTGCCTCAATAAATTAAACAATATATTTCCTATAAATAAAAAAAAATTTTCTTTATAATAGGACATATGTACTGTATACACATTTATTGTGTATACATGTTTTATTTATAGAGAATGTATTGTTTTATTTAACCTTTATTGTTATCTTTAAAGTATTTGGTCAGCTGTATACCAGCAATAAAACGACATTCTAAGTAACTACAAATAAATACATAAATAAAGATTAACTCCTTACTCATTTATATGTACATTTACATGTAAATCATTTGCAATGGCTCTGTAAAATTCATAACACATAAAAAAAAAAAACCCAGGGAGAGTAGTCATGTGCCACTATAATGAGACAGGAGATGGGTATATCGTGATGGAGACATCAAGTTATAGATAATCCAGTGAGAGGAGCAGCCTCAGAGTATCAGCTATGTGTGGAATAAGGCAAATATCATAGGTTGTTGAATCTTATATTAGAAAAAGAAGAAGACTTAAAGCTTAACCAAAGAAATTGGACAGAAATGTTGTACATTATATTTTGGGCTTGCCCTAGGCAAACACAACTCATTCGCAGTAAAGATCTGTGTTTCCAAAGATGTTCCAGTAGGTCCCCATCTTTTTTTCTGCTGATTCACTGCACATGCGCTGTGCTGCTGTGATAACTGGATTATTACTGCTATAGAGATGTTGAAACTTTAGGCTGTTTCAATAAGTACAGTATATAAAATATTACATTTCTCATAATATTCATTTTTAGTGTTTAGTTTTAAATTAGGATGTGGCCTGTACCACAATTATGCACCCCTGTTACCATCCTGATAATTGTACCCCCTGGAATTGCATGTTCTGTCCCTGTTATTTTATTTTTTTTATTTTCCCCAGTCTTAAGAACAAATACACATTTTTTATGTAACCATTTACTGCTATATACTAGTGTCATTGTGTAGCATTTGTATATCAGGCTACATACAAGTGTGAAGAAATATTAAAGCTACAGACTACATAAGAGAACTTTTTCTTTTATGTTATCAGTGGTTTGTGGCTTCAGTTAGATAATTTCCTTTTTTCTGCCTGACATGAGAAGATATTTAGCATGTGTTTGGTAAGAACCATGCAACAATGTGGTTGCATCTAATTCTAAGTGACCAGATGAGCGTATACAAAGGTAAGGCCTTTGGTTGTCAGTGTAGCTTCTAGTAGTTCTCTTTGCAAATAATGTGTGTGTGTTGAAAAGGCATAGTTTACCCCTTTTGGGACTTGTAGGGCTGCTGTTGTCAAAATGATAACCGTGTGTGTAGTGGTATGCTGTAAATCTAAGAAGAAATCTTGCCTCCCAAAGTGAAAGTGATTTTTTTTCTGTGCAGAGAGGGAATGTTCACTGCACAGGTCAAGCAGTTGCAGAGGTGCAAGACATATATATATATGTATTCGTAGTGCAAGTATGGATCGCACACCCTGATGCCAAAACACTACCTGGGTGCTCATGCAAATAGAGATAGTCACTCGCAGGATTTTAAGAACAAAACAAAATAATAAAGAAAAGGATCAATAAACTTTTTATCTTTATTATTTTGTTTTGTTCTTAAAATCCTGCGAGTGCCATCACCTCTAACTGACTATATATATGTATATATATCTGTTGTAGAGGTGTGACTTGTATATAGCTGGACAGAATTAATTTTACAAATAAAATCTAGATTTTAACCCTTTCTTTAGCATGGCTTTAATAAAGGAACCTCTTAAAGGCATACTGTCATGGAAAAACATGTTTGTTTTTTTTCAAAACACATCATTTAATAGTGCTGCTCCAGCAGACTTCTGCACTTAAATTCATTTCTCAAAAGAGCAAACAGATTTGTTTATATTCAGTTTTGAAATCTGACATGAGACTAGACATTTTGTCAATTTCCCAGCTTTTTTGCCAGCACTTTAGGAGGGAACTGCTTTCTGGCAGGCTGTTGTTTTTCCTTCTCAATGTAACTGAATAGTACGCAGTGGGACATGGGTTTTACTATTGAGTGCTGTTCTTATATCTACCAGGCAGCTGTTATCTTGTGTTAGGGATATTTTATCTGGTTACCTTCCCATTGTTCTGTTGTTAGGCTGCTGTAGGGGAGGGGGTAATATCACTCCAACTTGCAGTGCAGCAGTAAAGAGTGATTGACGTTTATCAGAGCACAAGTCACATGACTTGGGGCAGCTGGGAAATTGTCAATATGTCTAGCCCCATGTCAGATTTCAAAATGAAATATAAAAAAATCTGTTTGCTCTTTTGAGAAATGGTTTTCAATGCAGAATTCTGCTGGAGCAGCACTATTAACTGATGCATTTTGAAAAAAAAAATTTTCCCAAGACAGAATCCCTTTAATGTGTCCATGTTTTATGTTTGCAATTTGTAACTATACTACAAGACATTGGGGCATTTGGAGGTTTCATGCAGTGTAGCTTTAATTTTGTGTTTCCTGTGTTCCCATGTCAACAATATTGTCTTTGCTGTGTCATTGATCCTTTTGAGCATGTGGCAGATCAATGTGTATCAAGCTTATAGCTGTCATTCTATCACCATAACACCATAAATTCAATAAAATGTGTTTGATTATCTTAATGCTGAAGGCTACATAGCAACTGCTTAGAGAATATAATAATCCACAAAAATAATATGTACAAACTCTATAGAAAATTATGTGCATTTCATCATAATTGTCAGCACTTGCATCTGTCTTTCTACATAAATGCTATAAAATGTAAAGTGCCGCTGTTTAGAACACAGAACCCCATGGCAGAAAGGCTTATGAACCCAGCTTGTATTCAAATTTCAATGTTAGTAACATATAGCTAAGCGTGTGAAATGTGGTTGTACTATAGCTATATTATTATTATTATTATTATTATTAACATGTATTTCTATAGCGCCAACTTATTTTGTAGCACTGTATATACAATTACCACCATTTTCTTTAGTAATTACTGTCTTATGGAAGTTATGCAAAGGGTATTGAATTCTGCAGAATGGTAAGCATTCATGATTTCCTTTTTGTTGCAATTATGTCCTTTTTGTTGAATGTTGTGGTTACATGTTTGAAATGTTACATCTTCTAGAGGTAAAATCAACTCTGCATAATTTTTTGTACTGTTATAACAGGATTTCTTGAATTACAGTTCAGCAATGCTTTGCATAGTTGTCATTCCAACACCCCCCCTTGTAATTCACATCTGCAGGATATACCATCCATAGCATAAAGACTGTACCAATTTTATATATATAGATTTTTTTTTTTTTTTTTGCATTAAGCCATAAGTAAAAAAAAAGTAAATTACATCACATAGGGAAAATGTGATTTTTAGCTGTCAAAGTACATAACCTTTAGGGTTTAGATATGGTTTTGCTGGACACATAGGGGCAGATTTACTATTGGTTGAATTCGAGGGTTAATTAACCATCGAATTTGACCATCGAATTTTGGTCGAATTTTAACCCTTCAAATTTGAATATCGAATTTGAAGGGTTTTAACGAAATTTGATCGAATAGAAAAAATTCGAACGATCGATCTATATGAATCATTCGATTCAATCGAATTTTTGAAATTCGATGGCGGAAGTGGCCACAAATTATTCGAAAATTCGAATCTTTTTGAAAATTCGATCGAATGTCGAACCATTCACACAAATTTAGTAAATCTTCCCCATGGGGTTCAGCCAGATTCTAATCTTGCATAGCCTGCTGGGATATTGTACATCCCTACATAGCATGCATGTAACATTTAGCCTTTTTCATCTACTTACTTAGCCTTTATCATCACATTGGTGAAGGGTGCTAGAGCACTTAATCTAGGGCCACACAATGCAGAGCTCCTCTTCTGCTGCACTACCTGCATCCAGAATCATTATATCCACTCGGGGGCAGGAAGACCTGGGGGATTTTGGCGCTGAAGAGTGAGTTTTTTTTGCATTTGTCGCTGAAATTCAGTGCACTTGCAGCACAGCAGAAGAGGAGCAGACAGCCAGCGGATTCTCCTCTTGCAAAAAATCTGTGTTGTGTGGGCATACCCTAAATTTGAAAGACTTCAAAGAATTAGTTGAATTTATCTTATAATATATTGTTGCCAACAGAGATGTGCTGCCCTTTCCTCTGAAACTACCACAAGCAATTGCTGCAGCTAAGACTTACAACGCCCTTGAGTCCTTCTCCAACCTTGGCACAGGTAATAATCAACTAAGCATTAAGCAGTCCTCTACCCATCAGCAATGAAACTAGCTAGTAGCTAGTTTTGAAAAAGACCCAAGTATCTTCCAATATTCTGTCTTCCTTGATCAAATGCAAATCTGAAGTGAGAACATCATGAAAACATCCGACCCAGCGGCAGTTGAGGGGACTATTGATAATGGAAAATAGATGGTGGAAAAATGTATATATATATTACAAGTATGGGACCTGGGGTTTGCCGGATAATGGATCTTTCCATATTTTGGATCTTCATACCTTAAGTCCACTAGAAAATCATGTAAATATTAAATAAACCCAATAGGCTGGTTTTGCTTCCAATAAGGATTAATTATATCTTAGTTGGGATCAAGTACAAGCTACAGTTGTATTATTACAGAGAAAAAGGAAATAATTTTTAATGGAGTCTATGGGAGGCGGCCATTCTGTAATTCGGAGCTTTCTGGATAATGGGTTTCTGTTAAGGGATCCAATACCTGTACTTTGAAACTCCAACAGCTTTTAAACTTGGCATCACCAAGAATGCCAAGTTTAGACCAGCTGAGTAAAGAATTAATAAAATGTCATGAAGCAGTGTTTTTCCTTTTAAGAATTATAAAGTTATGTGTATTGTATATTTATTCTCAGGTTCACAGTGCAATACATAAAAAGGATTACAGAGTACTGCAAGTATTTTATCATGCTCTGGTATCAACTAGCAGCTCTTTTTTTTTTTTTTCTTTAAACTACTGTTAGGGCAGCCAGGTGTAGTCCCACAACTGACACTGAATGCTCAAATGAATTGCTTAATTATAACATAATTTACTTTAACTTTACTGTGAAGAACATCATTTCTATGGAGGACAGCATATATAATGAATTCTGTACCACTTCATTTCTATTGTCGACTTTGCACTTGTATGAATTTACATATCCAATGTGAGGATCTGCTTATTTTACACAGATTTCTGGGATTCAGCGTTTACAGATGAAAACAAATTATCTATTTCACAGCAACACAGCTGTACCAGCAATGGAAACTACCAAACTTGCAGTATTAGGTCCAGCCATCATATGCAAAATGAAGCCAAAGACTGTTTGTGTGAAATTGAGATTTCTGTAGGAAGTGGCCACCTGTGGTTTGTCAGCCCTATTTTTATTGAAGAATGTAGCAATGTACTGGCTGCTGAGAAGCTTCCTCTTTCAAACTGTGTTGCAAATTCAGAGATTAAAACTCGCAAAATTGTTTACAAACTACCCCCTCCTCCACCACCACCAACTGCACAAAACCCACCTCTGCCCTCAATTCCTCCCTCTGGTCCTCCACCTAACTATAAACGTTCCTATTCCAATACATCTCCACTGAAATCCCCTCATCCCCTCTCTCCTTCTGCTGCTCCGCCTTCTTCATGCTTACTTCGTTCCTCTTCTAGCCAACCAATGACAGAGTCGGGTGTTTCTTTAACATCACATAATCCTTGTGTTCCTCAGAAGCCTCCCTCCTCACACACACCACCTGCTTCACAAACTCCTCCTCTTTCTCAAGTGTCTAACAATTTTAGCCAGTTAAAAGATTTGCCCCATACATCAACAGACATTTGCGTGGAAGCACAACTTCTTGCTCAGTCTTGTGAGGAAATGAAAATTAACAGCACAGAAGAAAAAAATGACAGCGTAGAACATGCCATTTGTTCATTTGGAGAACATGACAAAAAATCTGCAATGTTTGCACCAATTGTTCCTAAAAGGCGTCAGTCAGGAAAAATTTCAGAAAACAAAGGGAATAGCGTAAGAAAGAAGGAACAGCTCCAGCAGTCAGAAGGGCAGAGTACTCAAAGTGGTAAATCAGTATCAAAAGATCTCGCAAAAGATCACCTGAACCGGGAATCCATCATAAAAGAGGATACTAATATTCCAGAGCATCAGCTCACTTCACGGGGGAAACTGAATAAACCACCTCCTGTACCACCTCCTGTACCACCTCCAAGAACAAAGAAGCTTTCTCACAGGCTTCCTCCTGCCCCACCAGTCCAAAACAATAATTCTCTTGTTAAAGATCTCAGTTCTCAAAAAATATCAAGGCTTAGTGATGTCAAACAAAATGGCAGAACTTCCCAATCAGACTGCTTCAAATATAAGGATTTTGCTAAAAATAACGAGAGCTGTACTCTGTTGTCATCCAAGCAACTTAAGAGAGCAGATACATGTCTGAACTCCCCAGCAAGTGGCTTCACTATTCCAATAACCAATCCAGAACAGGATTCTTTGTCTACAAGCAGTGCTGAGGAGGACCATGACCAAGAAAAAGTATCTAGTCCTTCCATTAGAAAGAGTCACTCATTTATGTTTGATAAGGCCAAAAACCGATTGTCGATTGTAACGATCACCAATGTCTTTAGTGCTTTCATGTCTGCTGAAAGAAAGTTGCAAAATAAGATCGCTGAGTTGGCTCAGAATAAGGAATCTTATTTTGGGAATCTAGTCCAGGACTATAAAGCCTACAGCTTGGAGATGATGGCCAAACAGAGCTCAAGCACAGAACTGCTTCAGGAGATCCGACTAATGATGACCCAGCTTAAAAGTTACTTGGTACAGAGTGCAGAGCTAAAAGCCATGATTGATTACACTGTCTACACAGATGACCGAATAGGTATGCAATCTGCTCTGTCTTTAACTTAAAATGAATGTATAGATCAGTATTGCTGAAAGTATAACATCATTGTCATTTATTTGCCCTTTATACAGTGCCCTTTTTATATGCACAATGACTCCCTTTTTAAAATATTTGCTTTTATATATCTATATAGAGAACTGATATGCTGCTACTTCATTTGAGTATTCTCCAGAGATTTAAATACAATACTGTAGTCTACTTACCCCACTCTTCCATTTATGTTTCATTATGCAGAAGCCATAGTTGAAGCTGCTCTCTGTAAGTGTGTGCTGAAGCCTCTGAAGTCCCCCATTGAGGGATTCCTGCAAGAAATTCACACTAAGGATGGCTCACTTAGGCTACTAAATGAGAACCAGATGGTTATCCAGGATATCACAACCACTGACCTGGGAGTAACCACCAGTGTGCCTGAAATCAGTGTGATGGAAAAGATCTCTCAGAAGTTCTCAGTCATGCACAAAACCTATTCTCCAGAAAAGAAAGTAACCTATCTGCTAAAGGCTTGTAAACTAATGTATGATTCAATGGCTACTGGAAACCCAGGTAAGAACTATATGGCTAAGAGATTTAATACAACAATTGAGTTTCCTCATTTTATCGGCTAAACGGGACTCTTAGCAACCTTCTTACTTACTGTTTGTGGGTTCATCCCATTGCCAGTCTGTATTGGCTCCTACTAGGATCCAGTTACTTACCTAATGATTGCATTAACTCAGTTTAACCACCAGGATATGCCAAGTTGGTCAAAGATCTGCTGCTCTAGGGACATTTAAAAATAAACAGACTTAATCCTGTATTGCTTGCTTTGAGCAATGAGTTAACTTTAAGGTGAAGCACACCTTTAAAACATTCAGTATGTTATAGCATGGCTAATTCTAAGCAATATATAAATTGATCTTCATAATTTATTGGTTATAGTTTTTAAATCACGTGCTTCCTTCTGACATTCTACAGCTTTCAAATAAGTAGCACTGACCCCATCTAAAACAAATGCTATTTAAGGCTACATATGCATTATTTGCTACATTTATTAATCATATTTCTATTCATCCCCTCTCCTATTCGTATTGCAGTCTCTTATTCAAATCAGTGTATGGTTGCCTGGGTAATTTGGACCCTGAAATTTCAAACTGGAGAGCTACCAAATAAAAAGCTAAATAATGCGAAATCCACAAACAATAGAAAATGGAAAAAAAATTGCAAATTGTCTCACAATATCACTCTCTACATCATACTAAAAGTTAATTCAAAGGTGAACAACCCCTTTAAGAAGCCCAAAAATGCAGGCACAAGTTAGCTAAGGCGTTAGATGTAGAAAACATTCACTTGTGCAGATGCAGTGCCTGCTGTTAGCACCCAAGCATTTTTCACTGTGGTCACATATATATAGCGAGTGTAAGTGCTTAACATAGTCTTATTAGGAATAAAGAAATGTTTTTTTTATTGTTTTTTTTTTTAAATGAGACCTGTTATTACAGCATAAAATTTCTCCAAATTGCAAAACCTGACCACTAAGTTGCTAGAAATAATGGAGATGTACTTAGATTTCCTACAGCTTGACTTGTGTAATAATGGGCTCTTAGCAGGTGGGGATGGCTTTTTGCTTGCACAAGTATTTGTTTCCTACCAATGTTTGGAAAAGAGCACAAGTAATAAGAAGTTTAATAATAATAAAATCAGCCCTGAGCTAGGTTGAGGATGAAATCCTTCTTCCCTTGATGTGCTGCACACAAGGCGCAATAGATTGGCCTGACCAGAAGATTTAACTTTCTTCCTTTATTCTCATAGCTGCTCATTAGGCATTTCCAGGTAACGATTTGATTTACAACCACATGTGCAATGGGCTAAGCGCAATTTTGAGTGCAATTGTTTTACCCTTAATGCATAATTTTTTCCGCATGACTCCATTGTAATTATGCCTGCGTCGGTAGGTGCAACGGCATGACATTTTGGACAGGAGGAAGAAAGGGCCCAGTGAGCAGATACTCGTATGCCTTGTTCACTAAGGCAAATATCCGTTTATTGACTTTTGACCATTACTATTACACACTGCTTCCCCTCATGGTGGAAGCATTACTGTGTCCATGCACAATTCTGTTTTTCTGCTTTCACACGCTCATAGTGAAAGTGTGTAGTGCATTTTGTTTCTGAATGATAATCTATTGCCATTTTGTTCAGTGCTGCACAGTCCCTCCACAAGGGCTGAATTATTTAGTGGCAACAGATAAAGTTGCAGATGCATAAGATAATGCCAAGTGTTGTGTACTTGCCATGAGTAAAGGCTCACTTTGTCATTTGGTGAGGTTATGTAACACATATGTCAAACGGAGTTGTCCCTGTTTGATGTCACTAGGGAAGCTACACGGAGCAGATGACTTCCTACCTGTTCTGATATATGTGCTGGCTCGATGTGATCTTACTGAGCTGCTGCTGGATGTGGAATACATGATGGAGCTAATGGACCCAGCTTTACAGTTAGGAGAAGGTACTGCTGATTTTTGGATACTGTACAGTGATTTTCACCTGTAGGATTTGCTGCCTGGATTGCCATTTTCTTTGCCTCTGCCAGATTAAACAGAATTCCGTACAAGTTTATTAGCTTTCCCAGACACAGGGCCTGATTTCATAGCTACTATTTATACCTTCTAGACTGAAGGCAGAGCGCAAGAAATATTTTGGCAGGTAAATCAAACACATTAGTTAATGCTCTCAGTCTTGGTGATTAGTGCTTCAACTGTCCTGAACTCTGGTGATGTATTTTCTGTAAGCTTGTAGTATTTAACCTAATTGGCTTCAAATTACAACTTGTGCTTATTATAACTGGCAAGAGCTGCTATCAAATAAGCCATGCCCTCAAACAGTGAGATATACTATGCAAGATAGCCCCCTACTGTCTGTTGTTCTGTACTGCCATACCTTACGGTCTATTTCCCTGTTATTACTTGTGTGCATGGCCTACATAATATTGTTTTGTTCCATTTTTAAATGTGTGCATGCAGTATAGGGGACAGGGATTATGCAAGTACTGAATTATGTTTGTCCATACCACATTTTCTGTGCTCTTCAAAATTTGTTGAGACAGATAGTGTCATAACTTGCACAGTATAAATGCCTCTGCAGTAGCAAGCAATCCTGCTGCTCCCATTGATTTTCATAAACTGATATGCAGAAAAAATGTGCAAACATTGATAGGCCAAAATGTGTCTAGCACTAAGCTTTGTTATTTGCAAATGTCTATGTTGTTACATGACACAGCTCTCACTTCTATACAGAGCTTGACAATAGTTTTAGTTGGGCTAACAGTTTCAAGGGCAGTTGAGTACCAAGATTTTGTTTCACCACTGATAACCCTTGGCTTCTATGGATATGCCTATTTTACATTCAGTGATTTGTGGTTAGTCCATATAGTGTCTGTGAATGATAAGAGTCCTGATTTCAGAATACACAAGACTAAATGGTATTGTGTGCTGTATTGACATCTTCTCAAGGTTCCTATTATCTGACAACAACGTATGGAGCCCTGGAGCATATAAAGAACTATGACAAGATCACAGTGACTCGACAGCTGAGTGTGGAGGTGCAGGATTCCATCCATCGCTGGGAACGGAGAAGGACTGTCAACAAGGCTACAGTGTCTCATTCATCTATTCAGGTGAGATCCCTGTGCAGGAAATGTTTGTTTTGTGTTCATGTAGAAACAAAAAAGGCACTCTCAGATCCATGCAGATAATTTCAATAGCTCAGTATTTTGATCCCTGGTGAGACATATTCAAGATAAACACATACACAATATAAAAAGATGAAGTGTTAAACATGAAAGCCAGCATTACCTTCACAGTTACAGAAGCAAAGTCTGGGTTGAAATTAAGCATAGGTGGCTGTGATTTATAGCTTCCAGGTACCCGGCAGCTGCACTGAAAACATGCATGCCATCTAGTGGTCAATAGCAACTATAAAAATCAGGGGTGTCCAACCTTTTGGCTTCCATGGGCCACATTGGAAAAAGAAAAATTGTATTGGGCCACACATGAAATACACAGAAAATAACTACAATACCATTTGGATATACACTGGATGGAGCTATACACTGGAATACGGGACACCTGGGTATTAAATAGACATATTATTATGACATTTACTTGGGAACTGAGTGTTTCAAGCTTGGCTGCACTCGTATCCATCCTGGGCTGCGTATGGCCCTCGGGCCGCAGGTTGGACTCCCCTGATATAAATAGAGAATGTTTGGGCAATTAATTAAAATATATTGGTGTTTTAGCTTGTTGCTGCTGCTTACATAGAACATGCCGACCTGGTTTATGCAGCTGAAACATATGACAATATGATTTAACTAGACAAAAAGTGATTGGTCCTTTTTTAGGTGCTGTACACACAAATATCTGCTTATTGGTGAGGTTGGCACCCACATGCTAGGTCAGATCAGGCTTGTGTGATTGTTTGGCCCCAAGCAAACATTTCAGTCATTCTGGTGGTTGTGGAAATGTAGTTTTACTCCTCCATGTGTAAATCTTATATGGGCCTCTGTATGCAAATAATATGATGGCATTCCTTTTGAATAGGAAAACTGTCTTTTACCATTCTCCGCTTATCTGATCTTAGCCTATGTATGACCTTTCAGGATTTCATCACTATCTCCTTTGAGGTGCTGGACTCCAAGAGCAGGACTTTGGTTATAAAGCCAGACACAAATGTAGAGCTGCTGCTGCAAGATTGTGCTGAGACGTTCCACGTGCTAGAGCCACAAAATTATGGTCTGTATTTACAAGTGAAAGAGCACAGTGTGCGTCTGGCTGATGATGCCCTGCCCCACAACATCAAATCCAACTTGCTCAAGAGTGATCAAAAGCTGGACTTCTATTTTCTGTACAAACTGACCAGCTCCAACGATAATGCAGTGAAAGAACTGGATTTCTTTTAGCTCCTGTATTTTGGTGAAAATTTGGATAAGCCAACCACCTACTGCATGAAGCGGCTGCACCCTGACTTGGCTTTAGGGCACTGCTGTAGAAACACTGCTGGTCTATAGAAGAAATGTATATAATATTTATGTGGATAACAAAGAAAGCAGGCTTTGCTTTAACTCTTCAGCAAATGTGCCATACACTGTGCACCCGAGGAACTTCCTGCTACTAAAGGATCCTTCTGGGACACATTATAAAAATTGTGCCACTCCAGAGCAGAGCATGGTTTCCTTCTTTTCCAATTATAAACATGAAAATACCTGTACTATATGTAAAATCAGGGCAGTAAGATGTACTGAACTTTCTGAACTGTTTCCTGTTGGAAGGGGAAGCATCACATTCTGAAATGAAGCTATGATGTGCAGACAGCTCTATCTGTGTTAGCCTGTGGAAATGTACTTCTCAAGACTGGACAGCAGCACATACTGCGAAAAAGTAAAATAATAGTATTTATTGGCTTCATTGTGCAAAATATATACTGGTTATAGCCATTGACTGGTGTAATGTCTATTATAAGCCGAAAGCAGAGCTTGAGAAGTTTTGTATGATTTCAAAGCCTAATATTTCATCAGTACTCTCTTTTGAACCTACAAAGGTAGGTAAAGTAACCAGCAAATATATTTGCAAGTTGTACTTCGCCTAGCCTGGATGGTAACACAAATGGGATAATAAAGCAGAATTTATTATGATCTTTTTTATTTTGAAGATTTGAAAATGTTATTGAAAACAAACTATATCTTGGAAAACTATTGTTACTCTGTGAAGTATGATCTACCATTCTTTTATTACCCTTTTAGGGTCTTAGTCTTGAATATGTTGTGATTTTCACCATATAAATCCCTTGCTTATAAATTGGATAGGGAATTACGTTAAAGGTTGAAGCTGGTCTATCTATAACATTATAGCAGGCTGGTGAAGCTTTGAATTTGGAAAGAATAGAATGGACACTATGAGCAGCATTATTTCTGATGAAATAGAACAGCAAGCTATATGAGTGTAAAACATCTTTATACTCAACAATTAGCCCACTTACATCTTTCTGTAAGTCATAGAGCAGTTACAGTGTATTTATAATGTTCTGTTTAACCCTTAATCCCCATAGCCTGGAGCCAGTCACTGGGACTTCATGTTGAAACATTGTACACACTATACAAGTCATGGCTACCCCATAAGCAAAGAATTCAAATAAGCACAGAGCATTGGGGCGCAAACGTTCTCTTATAGTAGAAAATGAACAGGATTTATTGTCATTTTGCTTTACTTCACATATATATTACTAACTTGTACTTATAAGGGATTTGTTACAATGTAATGCCCATGACTAAAAAGTTTCTACAGGAATGGGACCTATGATCCAGAATGCTCAGGACCTGGGACTTTCCAGATAATGGATCCTTCTGTAATTTGGATCTTCAAACCTTAAGACTACTAGCAAATCATGTAAATATTAATTAAACTCTACAAGCTGGTTTTGCTTCCAATAAGGACTAATTATATCTTGGTTGGGATCATGTAGTCGTAGAGGGTACTATTTTGTTATTACAGAGAAAAAGGAAATCATTTAAAAAAATGTTATTATACTAATGTATTTATAAAAATGTATATTAAAATCTATGGGAGACAGACATTCTGTAATTTGGAACTTTCTGGATAAGGGGTTTCCAGATAACGGGTCCCATGCCTGTATAGAAAATATTTGCCTATATAGTTGAATTGTAGCACACATACATGCGGGTAAATAATAAATAAAAACATAACCCCTGTAAATGAAGTTTTAACCTGTCTACAGCTGGCCAATATACATATGATAAAAGTGGAAACTGATTGAGCCTTTATGTATTAATGTAGGAAAGTCTTTTGATTAACCATTTGTAATACATCACTTTACATTAAACACAACTACCATTCTATTCTGTGCAGCCATTTAAGGGTTAGGGTTCAATTCAGCAGGACACTTAGGGATCCCAAACCAGCGAGATGTACTAGGATTCATCCAATTCCAAAACCAAATCCTGTATACACTGCATCCCTAGTCTTATGCCTTTAATATGGTCATAAAACTTTGGTGTTGTATTCTTAAAAATGAACAGAAGGGTATGCATTATCCCATATGTCAGACCTAGCACTTTTTCTCTTCAACTGCAGGAGAAAGGAAAGCTGCATTGTGCTAAATTATTGGTTCTAATCCTCATTTGCAACAAATGCACTGCCTGTGGGGCTTTTTCTTTCAGTGACACTTCTTTCTTGTGCTACAGGCATACCTTGCTCAGCACGGATATATCCGCAAAGAATTTCTGCCATTTAACTGAACAGTAGGCTGGAAGTGGGTTAGTAGATTAACTTCAGCCTCTATGTTGCGTATAGAGTCCAATGAACATAAAATGTTCTTTACTTTTATATGAACGTGACCTAATGCATCATCTGCTTTTCAAACAGGTCCTAAAAGTAGATGAAGAAAACCTAGTTAAACAAATGAAGCACACGTTATTATATTAGGTCATGTATATATTGAATAAAATGTGTCAAATAACATATCTGCCTGTGGCAAAAGTAAGTGAATCAGTATTCACTTACTTTCGCTATGTACTTGGTGTGACCCCCTTGTGCAGCAATAACTGCAACCAAACATGTGTGGTAACTGTTTGATCCCATTCCTCATTAGGGTTAGACCACATGGGAAGATTCAGGGAGATTAGTAGCCTGGTGACTAATTGCAGATTCTTTGGGGCGACTAATCTCCCTGAATTGCTTACCCATGTCTCACGCCCGCTAAGCTGTAAATCGCCCGCGCCTATTTCACACGCGGCTGCGGTTTCCTGTCACTCGATATTGCCTCACGAGGCAATTTTCAGCGACTTAGCACTGCATTTGAAATAGGCGCAGGTGACTTACAGTTTAACGGGCACGAGACATGGGTAAGAAATTCAGGGAGATTAGTCGTCCCAAAGAAATGCAGATTAGTCGCCAGGCGACTAATCTCCCTGAAATCTTCCAGTGTTGTCTAACCCTTACAGAACAGCTTCAGCTATGGGATGTGGGTCAGTTTCCTCCCATGAATCGCTCACTTTAGATCTTTCCACAACATTTCAATTGGATTAAGGTCAGGACATCCCAAAACATTTATTCTTCTTTAACCATTCATTGGTAGACTGACTTATGTTTAGGATTGTTGACTTGCTGCATATGACCCACTGTCTCTCGAGTTTCAGTTCATGGACAGATGTCTTTGAATTTCCTTTAGAATTCTCTGGTATAGTTCATTGTTCCATCAAAGCTGGAAAGCTGTCAAGGCCAGATGCAGAAAAGCAGGCCCAAACCAGGACACTCTGACCACCAAATTTCACAGATGGGATAAGGTTCTTATGCTGGAATGCTGGGTTTTGTTTTTCCAACTGTAACACTCCTCATTTAAGCCAAAATGTTCTATTTTGGCTTCATCCATCCACAAAACATTCTGCCATTATCTTCTGGTTTGTTCACATGATCTTTTGCAAACTGTAGTAGATGGTCGGCAATATTTCTGGGAGAGAGCAGTGATTTTCTCCTTTCTACCCTGCCATACACACCATTGCTGTTTAGTCTTCTCCTGTTGGTGGACTCATAAACATCAACATTCACTGATGTGAGACAGGCCTTCATTTGCTTAGAGCAGTGATCCCCAACCAGTAGCTCATGAGCAACATGTTGCTCTCCAACCCCATGGATGTTGCTCCCAGTGGCCTCAAAGCAGGAGCTTATTTTTCTATTCCAGGCAAGTTTTGGTTGCATTAAAACAGAACAGAACCTCAATGTAGGTTGATAATCCACATAGGGACTACCACATGACCAATCACAGCACTTATTTGGCACCCAAAGAACATTTTTCATGCTTGTGTTGCTCCCAACTCCTTTTACTTTTGAATGTTGCACCCAGGTTCTATAGGTTGGGGATCCCTGGCTTAGAGGTTACCTTGGGTTCATTTGTAACCTCTCAGACTATTAGACATCCTGTAGTTGGAGTTATCTTTATGGTTGACCACTTCTGGGCAGAGTAACAATGCCCTTTAATTTTCTCCATGTGTACACAATCTTTCTGACTATTGATTAGTGGAGTCTAAACTCTTGTAAACTTTTCAGCTTTATGGGCATCAAAACCTATTTTTCTGAGGTCCTCCGACACCTCCTTTGTTTGATCCATGATGCACATCCTCAGATGTATTGTATATGTGATCAGACTTTGCTGGTTCTTTAAATCAGGGTCTCTCACTCATACTGGATTTTCATCCCTTTGAGTGAAAACACCAGCCTCTGATTTCACCTTCAAATTATATGATAATTATATGGATTCACTTGCTTTCGCCGCACACACAAATGTTCATTGATCATTTTTTTTTCAATAAAAACAAATATAATAATTTGTGTTTCATTTGTTTAACTAGGTTTTCTACATGTAATTGTTTAAAAATCAGATGCTCAGATTCATATAAAAGATTTCATATGAAAATGTTAAGTGATTCACAAGCTTTTAAGTACAACTATAAGCTAGGCAAGTTAAAGCTGTGTAATGATTGCATGTATATCTGTAAGGCTTATAACTATGCCATTTATTTTCCACCACCTACAGTACATATTATACCCCTTTACAAATGTGTTCATTCATGTATGAGCACACAGGGCATTTTCAGTCGTAGCAGCTATTAAATCGAAAAATAATTTACAGAGACAAGAGTTTTGGTCATCATAAAATGTTTAATTCCTCCATACACATTTTAATTTTAAATAGGTTCAAACAAGGCATTGTTTGCAAGGTATTAAAATGAATCAATAATTTGTTCAGCATTTAGTCATAATATTCTATATTCCACCTGCTCGTCCCCAACCCCATAACATTTATCTGAATGAAGTGGAAGGGATATTCAGTAGTGCCCTGAGCCTGCAGAAGTTAATGCAGAGTATCTAGCACAGTTGCTTGTCGTGTGCAGTAGTGACTAGGTACAGTCATTTCACATTATGGTTTCTTAATGAACAGGATAGAAAGCAGCTATAAACCAACTGATTAAAAAAAACTTACTAAAATATAAAGAAAAAGCTAAAATCATGTTACAATCTAAAACTTGGTGTCCCATTACCCAAGAACAATGATCACTACTCGAAGATCCTGTGAGTGCGGTTGTTTTGGAAACTCCACGAGCTACAAGTTCAGTGAAGCATATGGAGTAATGAATATCAGTATATCTGTTTTCTAGTAAAGCAGGAGACAATGGCTTTTCCCTATAACAAACGACAGTTTAAAACATTTAGCTTTGATCTTTGGATTACGTCTTTGTTCTTTGATCTCTCTCATTCTGTCAGCCATTTAACATACATATATTGCTACTTTTCATATATTCTTCTCAGTCCTAGGATAGTAGAATTAGTGGTAGTGTAATCTGTAGTTTTGAGTTCAATCTTCAGTGACCCTATAAAAGCAGGGCTAAGGCAGATTTGTATATAGAGTGGTGGCAGCAGATGAAGTTTAGTGGTTGGGTCAGCCTCAGACCCGCTCTTCCTTCCTTGGTAAGATGATTTTTGCAGGTAAGTAAATTCAGTTCCAGCTGTTACACACTTTATCCATTGCCTTGTGAAGTCTACAGAAATATAGGAAATATGGTTATAGATAAGTAACAAATAATGCACTAATAAACCAGGCAAATGTGTTCCATGTTGCATTGGGAGATAGGGATACTGGAAATCTGCACTACAAGAGCAAAGGCAAACTCTACTGGTACTTAAGGCTTCAGCCACACCAGTAGATTAGGGGAGATTAGTCGCCCCAGTGACATATTGCCTCTTCTTTGGGGCGACTAATCTCCCTGAACTGCCTTCTCCCTGCCGTCCGCTGGCTAACATGAAAATCGCCTGAGGCAATTCACATGCGGCGCTTTGTTTTCTGAAGTCACCCAAAGTTTCCTTGTGAGTCAACTTGAGAAAATGAAGCGCCGCATGTGAATTGCTGCCAGCGATTTTGGTTAGAGCCGGCAGAGGGCAGGGAGAAGGCAGTTTGGGGAGATTGTTGCCCCGAAGAAGAGGCGATTTGTGCCAGAATCTGATGGTGTGGACTAGCCCTAAAGGGGTTTTTCACCTTCAAACAACTAGTTGTTTTCAAATAGATCACCAGAAATAAAGACTTAATCCAAGTGCAAAGTGTCATTTTTCACATTCTAAAGCAGCTCTGGGAAGGGGGTCAACCCCCCCCCAACTGTTCTAAACTGATACATATAATGGATACATTTCTTATCTTTGTCCCTGCTGAGCATAATCTCAGGGTTTCATTACAGGCAGCTGTTAGAATTGATACAATAGTTGCTAATACTCCATAGATGCTGCTGAGAAATGTATCAACTAAATGTTGCAAAATTGTAACAGTTTAGAGTCTGCACCTGAATTACTGAGCTGCCAGACTCAAACACCAGAGACACCAAAATTCAACCTTAAACTTGGATTTTGGAAAAACAGTAAAAAAATTAAGAAAGTACAATGGAACAGTCTGAAAACAACTGAACTGATAAAAGTGTTTGGAACAATCCCTTTAATTGCATGCCATAAAGAAACTTTGTATTCCTAAACCACCATTCTGTAGGACATGTTGCTCTCCAACCCCTTGGATGTTGCTCCCAGTGGCCTCAAAGCAGGTGCTTATTTTTGAATTACTGGCTTAGAGGCAAGTTTTGGTTGCATAAAAAACAGATGTCCTGCCAAACATTCTCTCCTGTAGGCTGCCAGTCCATATAGGGGCTACCAAAAAGCCAATCAGAGCTCTTATTTGACATCCACATGGACTTTTTCATGCTTGTGTTGCTCTCCAACTCTTTTTTAAATTTAAATGTGGCTCACGAGAAAAAAAGGTTGTGGACCCCTGCTGTAGGATATTGGAGCTACAGGATAATCAACATTAAGGGGCAGATTCACTAAAGCGCAAAGCATCTAACGCTAGCGCTAATTCGCCAGCATGACGTCATTTCGCAACTTGGCAAATTCACTAAAACGGACTCTGGTGAATTTTCGCTAGCGAATTATGGAATTCGACCTTGGGAATACTGTGGGAAGTAAAATCCTTCAAATTCGAATATCGAATTCGAAGGAGTTTACCGCAATTCGATTGGTCGAACGATTGAATAGAAAATATTCGATCGATAAACTGAATTGACTTTCATTATTTTTGATTGGATAAAAATATTTGATTGAATGGTTAAAATTGTTCAAATCAATCGATTTGAATGATTTTAACCATTCGATCAAATATTTTTATCCAATCAAAAATAATGAAAGCCAATTCAGTAGCTTTGATCTGGCTGAACTAGGCAGCCGAATAAAAATTTAAAAGGGAAGTACTACGACAGTGGAATAGTCGAATATTTCAATAGATTTTTATTCGAATCATTTGATTCGATCGAATTTTCAAAATTCACTGGTCAAAGTGGTCTTCAAAAACATTTGAAAATTCGAATTCGAATCTTTTTGAAAATTAGATCAAACTTTGAATCCTTCATGTGAATTAAGTAAATATGCCTCTATGCATTAATGTACCACTGAATGTACAGGTACTGTATTGTTTTTTCCTTTTGTTGACCAAAAAATTATGTTTAAAAAAACTTTGCGTTTATGTTCATCAGCACTTTAACAGAACATCCTTAGAAGTATTGCAGACTTGGAAAAAGAGCTGGCGAACCTACAGAAAAACCACACAAGTATTCAATGGGAAAGGATAAGCCCTGCAGTGCATTGTGTGTGTGCGTTGTCTAGAATTAACCTGAGCTGTAGGTGCAAGAGGTTCCACCTTAGTAACTGTGGTTCTGTCAAACGGACTGGACTAAAATACTTCAATAATGGGGCAGTATGGGATCCGTTATCCGGAAAGGCCTGAATTATGGAATGCCTGTCTCCCATTTTATACAACTTTTTAAAAATGATTTCCTTTTTCTCTCTAATAATAAAACAGTAGCTTGTACTTGATCCCAACTAAGATATAATTAATCCTTATTGGAAGCAGTAGACTAGTAGACTAGTAGACTTAAGGTATGAAGATCCAAATTACTGAAAGATCTGTTATCCGGAAACCCCCAGGTCCCGAGCATTCTGGATAACAGGTCCCACACTTGTAAATTCATAATATAAATAAAGAAACAGTATGTTGTGGAGATCTGTCCACTCAGATTGATCAGGCAGCACTCTGGATAAGCTGAGAGAAGAGCTATTTATTGCAGGTGGAGAATCTACATTGCTAACATTTGGGAAAGGCACTCTTAAAGGGGTTGTTCACCTTTGAGATAACTTTTAGTATGATGTAGAGAGTGATATTCGGAGACAATTTACAATTGGTTTTCATTTTTTTTTGTTTGTGGTTTTTGAGTTATTTAGCTTATTATTCAGCAACTCTATAATTTGCAGTGTCGGCAATTTGGTTTCTAGGGTACAAATTCCCCTAGCAACCCTGCATTGATTTGAATAAGAGACTGGAATATGAATAGGAGATGGACTGAATAGAATGATAAGTAATAAAAAGTGGCAATAACAATACATTTGTAGCCTTACAGAGCATTTGTTTTTAGATGGTGTCAGTGACCCCCATTTGAAAGCTGCAAAGAAACAGAAGAAAATTGTAAATCATTAAAAAACTATGAAAAATAAATAATGAAGAACTTTCTTAGAATTGGCCCTTCTACAATATACTAAAAGTTAACTTGAAGGTGAACACCCCTTTAACCATAGGCTTCATGATGGAGATGTTGTGGAGATTGTTCAAATGAGGTGTCTGTTGTCTTTGGAGGATGTTTAGTTCCAGTGATCCTGGGTGTGCCAGAAATGCACAGTGTTTGTCAGACGTTGCATTATATGGCAGAGAGCTGTTGGTTAGCATCCCTATGCCATATGTAAAATGTACAAACACTTAAACTGGGGCTTTAAAAATTGATATTCTGTCAGCATTTATTTAGGGAGCTGTACCACACACAACTAAATTTAAAATAAAAAAACAACATGAACATGCATTTAGCACTAAGGTTACAGAGTACCAGTCCTGTAGACTATATGTTTCTGGGTTTAGTCTACGTGGGATCATACGTTGCCTGTTTGTGAGAAATACAATACATATAAAGAAAAGTAGTGGTCTCTATGAATACCACAATGTACACCCATATATCATGTATTTACCTAAACGGCAGAGAAATCCTAAGATATGAGCCTTGTATATGCATCCTACATCACAGAACATAACACAGTATTACCTTTCTACGGGATATCCAGACTCACACAGATTGACCAGAGCATAGAGGTGTCTCAGAGCATATTCAAACTGCAATGATACAAGCACAAAACCAATGGTCACTTGAAAGCACAAGATGTAGAAGTACATAATGATGCCCACTCTAAGGGCTCTTACTCACAAGCGTTTTTCCCTGCACTCCGTTTTGCTGCGTTCAGCCGCAGGGGAGCACAGGAATAGACGCAAGCAATTCTTTTCAATGGGGCTGTACTAACACGAGCGCATGTAGGCACTAAACGCAGGAAAAATGCAATATGTTGCGTTTCAACCTGCTTATGGCACCTAAATGCAGGCCCGGACTGGCAATCTGTGGGTTCTGGCAAATGCCAGAGGGGCTGCTATAAGGTTCTATAGAAAGTCAGTATTTAGTGGGCTGGTGGGGGCTCTTTGGGCCTCTGTGTACCTGAAATGCCACTGCCTATTTTCATTCTCAGTCCGGATCTCCCTACATGCGCTTGTGTAAGTACAGCCCTATTGAAAAGAATTGCTTGCGTCTATTCCTGTGCCCCACTGCGGCTGAATGCAGCAAAACGGAATGCAGGGGAGTGCAGGGAAAAATGCTCATGAGTAAGAGCCCTAACACTAAGAAAACTTTCCAAGCAACTCCTTGTGCTCTCTGATCCATACATTTGGTAGATAGCAATAACAAATATAGAATTAAGAATTAGAAACTAAGAAACTCATCACTGGAATGTCACAAAAAAAAAATTTAAAGGAACAGTTCAGAGTAAATAAAAACTGGATAAATAGACAGGCTGTGCAAAAAAAATGTTTCCAATATAGTTAGTCAGGGAAAATGCAAACTATAAAGGCTGGAGTGACTGGATGTCTAATATAATAGCCAGAATACAACTTCCTGCTTTTCAGCTCTTTAACTTTGAGTTAGTCAGAGATTTGAAGGGGGGCCACATGGGACATAACTATTCAGTTTGCAATTGATCCTCAGCATTCAGCTCAGATTCAAAAGCAACAGTTATGGCCCATGTGGCCCTCCCTCAAGTCACTGATTGGTTACTGCCTGGTCACCAGGGTAAGCAGTCAGTGGAAACCAAGAGAGCTGAAAAGCAAGAAGTAGTGTTCTGGCTATTATGTTAGACATCCAGTCACTCCAGTTTTTATACATTACTTTTTTGGCTAACTAACTATATTAGAAACATTTTTCTATTTTGCACTGCCTATCTATTTATCCAGTTTTAATTTTTATACTGAACAATTCCTTTAAACCTGGGTAACCAGTAACCCACACCAGCCAATCAGCAATTACTGTGTTTGTCTTCACTGAGACGCAGGTAGAACAGTAAAGCACACATCTGATTCGTTACTGCAGAGGTGC
Organism: Xenopus borealis; assembly: GCA_024363595.1. Taxonomy (NCBI): domain Eukaryota; kingdom Metazoa; phylum Chordata; class Amphibia; order Anura; family Pipidae; genus Xenopus; species Xenopus borealis. The sequence continues at coordinate 63,278,842 of CM044446.1, forward strand.
AAATCTTCCCAGTGTTGATGAATAAACCTATATGCTATGTCTAGCAGAAAACAATATACATTCCATGTCAATTTTGCCTCAGAGGTGGAAAAAGTTCTGACTCACCAGACAGCAAGTTTCTTATTGTAACCCTTTTAAGGTTATGTACTAGTTGGCAAATAAATGTTTTGAAGTGGGTTGTTTTATTATTGCATAGATATTAGTTTATAATATTAACCACACTGTATATCTTATAATTTGTGAATGCCATTATTGCTTTAGTAGATGCATCTCTTTGTTCATCAAAAAATGATTTGTACAAGTCCTTTTGTCGAATCCCTTACCAGAGGATTGTGCCAGTTAAAGCACTGCCTTTTGAAATGTTCAGCTGCATCCCTATAACACTGCATGTCATTGATGAAAATCTGGTCAGTCAGTATCTCTTCTGTGAGCTCATCCGATTCAGTCACCATGTTTACAATTTTCCTCATAGACTCTTTTATCAGTTGCTTTGCCTGAAATACAAGGAATATGCATATAACCCTAGAGGCACACACCAAGTGGCTGCTGTGAAAGGACACTAGCTAAGCAAAGTATTAAAAGTAGGGATGCACCAAAACCAGGATTCAGAATTTGCATATGCAAATTAGGGCCAGGGAAATTGCATGACTTTTTGTCAAAGGAAGTAACAAAAGTTTTTTGCTTCCAATCGCTAATTTGCAGTTCCGATTCGGTTAGGTATTTGGCCAAATCTTTTGCGAAGGATTCGTGGGTTTGGCAGAATCCAAAATAGTGGATTCGGTGCATCCCTAATTAATATAACCCAGTATTCTACAGTATAACAGGAGAATGTGAATGACCAGTCTATTAAAGATTAAATATGAATTTATCTATGCCACCTCTCCCCCCGCAAGCCTTGGAAATGGCTCCGTATTTAAAGATTGTTCTTACCTCTTGGTGTGCCTTCATCTCTCTCACAATAGCTCTGGCCTGCAGAATATCATTTGTGGCCATCAGTTTTCTTTTTAGGATTGCTAGCGGTACATCAGGGCTGGGAGTCAAGTCCATATGTTTTACAGGCTCTAGATACACTGGCGGGGAAGTGATCTTTCCATTGCCCTGGAACTGATTCACTTTCATCTGTGATAATGTCTGGGGGGACAAACAAAAGAACAAATCATGAGAAACAACTAAGGGCTCATTTATATCTTGGAAAGCAAAGTGCAGAAAAAAACCCCACAGATGCTTCATGTATCTGAGCTATGTATATGCTCCTATGAAATTGTGCTACCTGCATCTGGCAGCTCTGTATTTATGAGGGGCAACATAATGTACTGCAGCAGTAAAGATGTGTGTTCAGTATTAATACTACTGTTACACTCTCCAATTTCACTTATAAAACTAGAGCAGCATAAACTAGAGTCCTGCGCAGAACCCCTGGTGCATTTATTGGGTCACACGGTTGTGATGCAATAAATGCACCAGGGGTTTAACCCTGGTTTGAATTGCTTCATGTGCCAGCCTTCACGTTTCTTCCTTGGATATTGGGGGAGGGCTGTCTCCCTAAAAAGGCGCTGTGCAGCAAACGTTACCTAGATTGAAGGGCCAGAGAGTGTGCATGGATTTTCTTTCTAGTCTGCTGCAGGACTCTAGCATACACTAAGATACTTGTTCCTGTGCATCCCAGTGCCAACTCAGTGTTGACAAATGTATATCATTTAGAAACATAGCCATAAACTGGGCAGCTTTTTAAAAAGATCTGGATCACTCAAAATTGGGAACCTCCTTTTGCTAATTGCAAATCAGCTTTGGACAGCCTAACTGCAGTCACAGACTGAATATATCATGTACGTTGCCCGACCAAACTGGCCACAGATCCAGTCCTTCAATGAGACTTTATTAGCTCATATGGCCACCTCAAATACTATATTTTCAATATGAAATCCAAGTGCTGCATCCAGATCATTGTGCATGCTCCAATAGATTGAGCATGGATTGGAGTAAAAGCAAGCACTGACATAAGCAAAGGCTTACATTTTACTACTTTTTATTTTTGTACTTCAGAACAACAGGAAATGTAGAAAAGGTAGGTTGCTCAGATTTTGCACTACACCTGTATAGTCTGTAAGGAAGTAAGTGTGAATTACAAGACTTTCCTTCAACTACAGCTTGTATTTGTAATTATGACAGCTTCAGTAGTAAACTAGCTTCATTATTCTGATTTCTCATAATAGCTTTAAAATAGAACTCCAGGGTAACAAACAATAAAAATTGGAAAACAACCCAAATGGAAATTTTATTCCCTAAGAATAGTTCTGTTTCCTAAACAACAGTAAGTAATTTGTTGCAAAAAGAAAGTTGCATTCAAATTCGGAAGCAATCAACAACAAAAATTGTGGAATTCTGATGTCAAGTGCTTTGAATGATTCCAAACTATGGCTAAATTAGATGTATGAACCCTAAACAACAGTATAACCAAAAGAAATACTGTGGCCTTGCCATAGCAAAAAGTTATTTATTTATGCTCGAACTGCAAATATGGCATTTTAATGAAACAGGTGTCATTACAAGGTCCTAGATACTGTAATTCTGAAGGCAGACAAAAGACAGAATGTACAGAGGAGAACTCACCCTGTTTCCATACTGCATGACATGGCTAGTGTTTGTGTGCTGCTTCACCAGAACAAATTGTTTATGTAGTGTTTCTTTGGTCAAATCCTCCTGCAAATAAAGCACATGAGTTGGTTACCAAAAAGCAGTGTTGTGGAGTCGGACTCATGGAGTCAGAGTTGGAAGCAATTTGGGGTATCTGGACTCGAAGTTGCCAAACTTACCAATTCTGACTTCTAATGACTTATATATAAATAAATATAAGCACTAAAATAATCAAATCAGCTTCCTTTAACAGCTATTCTACATCTATATGCCAGGTCCAATTAATTTATAAGTTGCTTTAGGTTCTCCCAAATGCTTTTGGTTTAAATAGTTTAACTTTGATTGCTAAAGGATGAAGTTTATATTTTTGATAAAATGCCTTGTATGTTTTGTACTTAAAGGGATTCTGTCATGATTTTATTATGTATTTTCTATTTCTGAATTACACTGTTTACACAGCAAATAATTCATTCTACAATATAAAATGTAATTCCTGAACCAGCAAGTGTATTTTTTTTTAAATTTGTAATATTGGTGTGTAGGCAGCCATCTCACGTCATTTTTGCTGGGTCATGTGCTTTCAGAAAGATCCAGCACGTGAGAATAGAACTGCTTTCTGGCAGGCTGTTGTTTTTCCTTCTCAATGTAACTGAATAGTACGCAGTGGGACATGGGTTTTACTATTGAGTGTTGTTCTTAGATCTACCAGGCAGCTGTTATCTTGTGTTAGGGAGCTGTTATCTGGTTACCTAACCATTGTTCTGTTGTTAGGCTGCGGGGGGTGATCAAGGATCAGTAACACCAAATATTAAAACGTTTTAAGGTAATTAGATATAATATACTGTTAGCATGCAATAGTAAATGCTGTGTGTTTGCTTCAGAAAGACTACTACAGTTTATATAAATAAGCTTCTGTGTAGCCATGGAGGCAGACATTCAAGCTGGTGGAAAAAAGGAGAAAAGGCACAGGTACATAGCACATAACAGATAAGGCCTGCCCAATAGAATGGTGTTGTTACCTGTTATCTGCTGTGTAACCTGTGCCTTTTCTCCAACTTGAATGACTGCCCCCTTGGCTACACAGCAGCTAATTTATATAAACTATAGTAGTCTTTCTGAAACAATCACACATCTTTTACCAGTGCAGAGCAACAGTATATTATATTTGAATTACCTTGTTACACTTTCAATTTTGGTGTTAATGTTCCTTTAAAAACGGAGGATATGGAGTCAGTGGTGCCATAAACTTAGTATTCGGATTGGAAGGATTTATGTAACAACTCCACAGCCCTAAATATGCTGTTATTAGTGAAGGACGTGCAAAAGGAGGCAGGTAGGCATCATTCAGAGGTGCAGGTACAGTGTGACCAGAGGATTTTCCATCAGGCAGTCTAAACTCACCATATCAGAGTCTTCCATCCAGCTGACACTGTACAGATCTCCCAGGTAAGTGTCTCGTTTCTCATCATAGTAACAAGCGTAGGATGACTCATGGGAGTTGGCAGCTGTGGTTGCGTATACTGTATGGAGAAAACCCAGTGGTCAAATTTTAGGTGCTTATTGGGGATATGTTCCATCAGATAACAATGTTAAATTCATGGAGTGTTCCTCATGCTGATCATGATAATGTAGTCTAAGCCCCCCAGATGCTTTCCTGATCAGTTCTACTGATGTAAAGCTTTTGCCTGTATCATACATCAGTTAGCATTGAACATATTCTAATATCATGCCATTTCTCAAAAGAGCAAACAGATTTTTTTATATTTCATGTCCCACTGCGTACTATTCAGTTACATTGAGAAGGAAAAACAACAGCCTGCCAGAAAGCAGTTCCCTCCTAATGTGCTGGCACAAGTCACATGACCAGGGGCAGCTGGGAAATTGACAGAATGTCCAGCCCCATGTCAGGTTTCAAAATTGAATATAAAAAAATCTGTTTGCTCTTTTAAGAAATGGATTTCAGTGCAGAAGTCTGCTGGAGTAGCACTATTAACTGATGCGTTTCCCATGACAGTATCCCTTTAAAAAAATATTATCAATTGCAAAAGCATTAAGAAGAGCTTCTATACTTACACTAAATCTTTTGGGAATTTTTATATAAAGTAATTTCTTTCAAAGTAGAATTTCCTTGCCATCTCAGCAAGATGCATGCCCATATTGTGCCTCAAGTCTGATAATCCAGCAATAGTTTGAATATGTCATGTCATCTGGAAGGTTAATGAGCACCTACATATATTCAGGGCAACCAAGTAAAATTCTCTGTCTAATAAAACTACTGTATAACCAGTAAGCAACAATTGGGAGGCAGTGGGGTGGTATAGCAGAGTGGTAAGTCATTTTAAGTGACCCTACACCAACTGCATAATGAATTCCTGACATACAAATATCCTTTCTATCCTTTAATTATTATTTATATTTTTTGCTGGCAGCAGAAATGACCCTTTTTGCTTATATGTTGTCCAACGGGTCAGGAATAAGATTTATTATATGCTGCCCAACCCTAACAGAAATAACTTCCCTTCTTACAGGGGTGGATGAAGTCCTAACAATCATGTTGCTGTAAATGCTTTATCAGCAAAGGGGTATCACTATTTTTTCCAAAAAACTTGTGCGATATGAAACCAAGTGTCGATAAAGCAGAAGTCTCTCTCACCAGATGGGTGACACAGAGACAGATGGGTTCATGACGTATAAACAAATCCCTTAACCACGGACTATCACAAGCCGAATCTTCACAGAAGACATGGGCTTTGTTTCATTTCTGCATTTTCTCTTAATTCTGCAGCTGGTGTTAACATTTTACACTTATGTTTTTTTTTCTGTCTCTATGTACTTTCCAGAAGGTACTCATTATAAAATTCCTGTACTAAAGTTCCATCTGCTTTCATATGAAACTAGTTTAATATAATGTCTAATATAGTCTGAGGGGACTGCAGATGCAGGCGGTTAGATCGGTTTCTCACTTACCATTAATATTATTGGGTAGGTGGTTCATCATGGAGCCAGACTCACAGGCCTCAATGTAAAACACCATCTGAAGCAAAAAGCAAATATCATGAATATCACAGATCACTTTATTAATCATTCTATTTGTGCCTAATTAGCACAGCCCTAGATAGTTTGCCAGAGTATCAGACTGCTCTAAGATATTTATTTTCATGGCAAACCCTACAAACTCCTACAAGGACTGTTTAAGAGGGATTGGCACCCTTCACCTGAAAGCTACCAGCTTCTGCTCCATTTTTTTGTGTCTTTATATGTATGACGACATGAGAAATGCGGAGAAAGCTCATTGATTTGTCCTGTTGTGTCAGTTATGTGCACTAATATCTGCATGATCTCTGTGCAGAGCAACCATCTCAGCAAATGTGTTTTCCAAGTACTACATAGCCAATAGGGTAGCCAATACTAAAATATATGAACAGGTGGTGCTAGTCAGAGAATATTTTGGCAAAACCAGTCATGGTTGGGGTTTGGGAGACAGGTTGAATGATGCACACTTGAATTAGAAATCAGCTAAGAAGTACACAATCTGTATTAATGTGGCCTGAACAAAAATATTTATTTTTCTAGATTAATATATGTGTAATAATAGGCTAAATATATCAGTATTTATACAAGTGCGTTGTACAGTCTTTGTAGCTGGTTTCAATTCAATCAAGACTTGTTTTTATTGCCAGTGTCCAGATGACCAATTAAAGGGGTTGTCCACCTTCAAACACCTTTTCTCAGTTCATTTGGTTTTAGAAAGTTCACCAGAAATAGAGATGTTTTCCGTTTGCTTTCTATTTTCTAGTTGTAAAGTTAAATTTTTCTGTTTATAAAGCAGCGCTGGGTGTGGTGGGGGTCACCGACTCTTTAACTGTTTTACATTGATACATTTAGTTGATAACGTTTCTTATCTTTGGCCCTGCTGAGCAGAACCCATGAGTTTCATTAAGGGCAGCTGTTAGAATTGATACAATAGTTGCTAATGTTCCACAGATACTGCTGAGAAATGTATTAACTACATGATGCAATTGTAACAGATCACAGTTGCCAGACTGAAAAACTAGAGACAGGAATATTAACCCTAAACGTATATTTTGGGAGAACGGTAAAAAATAAAAGATGGAAAGCAATTGAAAAAAAAGTCTTTATTTACTAGAAAACAACTGAACTGATACAAGTGTTTGGTGAGCAATCCCTTTATGTTAGTTACCTTTTTGTATTTCTTGTTCTCATACATATTCTGTATGGTCTTATTCAGTTCCATGACATGCAGCTGAAAGTAAAGACAGAAATGAATTAGAGATGCAGAAACAGTAGGACCACACTTTCAAAAATAAAAATCATGTCTGAGTGCTGCATATAGAATAAAGGTAGTGGACTCGTGTCTTTTTGGAACATTTTGTTCTTCTATGACAGCTTAATGAAAACATTACAAATTATTACAAATACATACACACACGCAACAGAAATACTTTATTGTTGTTCTGCTCTAAAGGAGAAGGAAAGTCTTCTTCCACTTGGGGGTGCCGAATGTTAGGCACCCCCTAGTGATTGTATTTACTTACCTGAAACACAAGGCCAGTGCTCCTATCAGCATAAAACTGCACTGGCCCGGGGTTCTTCCATCGAGCACCACAGAGCGATCCTCTTCCGGTTTCTTCTTTCTTCAAATTCCCCACAGCAGACGCATGCACAGTTCGGCTTTTCGCTCTACTGCGCATGCACAGCCGCAAGAAGAAAGAAAAAGACAGAAGAGGATCACTGGAAGAACCCTGGGCTGGTGCAGTTTTCTGCTGATAGGAGCACCAACCCGGGGTTTCAGGTAAGTATATACAATCACTTGAGGTGCCTTCTTCTTTAACCAGATACTTTTTCATGAGCAAAAGAAGCTTAAAGTAGCTGCTACAATGACAATTATATCCCTTCATCTGTTAATAGGACTAACACCTTTTCTGGAAAAAAAATAGAGACCTTCCTATATATTTATAATTTTTCCCTATTAATAACATTGGGATCAAGCATCATTTTTACCAGCCAGGCCGGTAAAATACCGGTCAGGTGGCAACACTATCTGTTAAGGAGTAAGCCACTATTGCACTCTTTTATGCCTAGTTGTGCATCAATAAGAGCAACAGATGTCAGAGGGGGCACTAGTGGTTGATGTGAGTGCTACAAATACAAGGGGTGGAGGGGGCCCCAGATATATTTTTGCCAGGGGGCAGTGAAGATATGCCCCTGTATATGTCAAGTGTATTATGCATACAGTGAAACCTAAATTTTACATCCCCTGATTTTCAGTTTTCCCTTATTTTGTATTGTTGTTTTGTGGTCCCACCTACATGTTATGCAAAATACATTTCCCTGATTTTACACCATTTTTTCTTGTCCCCAGAAAAACATAAAATGGGGTCTCTACTTTACTTGATTTAGTCAATTCTGACTTTACTTATCTCCAATAAAAACAAAAAAATGTAACTTATGGCTAGAGGGTTTACACTTACATCATCATTAGGAAAGGCCAGCAGGCCTGGTGCTCCATGGTCTGTAAAGTATACAAACACGTGATCATTGGGGCCACTAAAAGAAGACAAAGGGGAATGTCCTTGAACAAAAATACATTTTATTGTGGATAACAATTCAGGTGGTTTATATGTAACAAATGATTTTGTCACCAGACACACAGACATAAAGTTCCCCTACCGAGATCATCAGAAAGTGAACTACAAACCAATTAACACCTACACACTACCAGACAATTGGAAGCCAGGAAACCCCATTTGGGGCTTCCATAACCATAGGCACTAACCTGCGGATTACTTTCCCTGATCCCTTTCCCTTGACGGCTTCAGAATCACCATTCAGGACAGCCAGAAAATTTTTAGGAGTGACATCCTAGGACCAAAATATATAAAAAAAAAAAAAAAAAAAAAAAAAAAAAGATTGGCTGAGTTAAACCACAAGATATTTAGAACAGAACAGACAGGCAATTTGTTTCAAAGAACAGTAACACCAAATACTTAAAAGTGTTTTCAAGCATTAAATATAATGAGTTGTTACTATGTTACTATGGAAAAATATTATGTTTAATTAAGAAACACTGCAAACGTTAATATACGATTCTGTGTAGCCATGGGGGCAGCCATTCAATCTGGCCAAATTCATAGTAATTCAATAGGACAAAAAGGCACAGGTTTACATAGCAGATAACAGACAAACTCTGTAGAATATAATGAAATATATAAAGGGTCAATGCCACGTTGGCTCTCTCTACAGGAGTATATAAGAGGCTTTTTCTGCCAAAGAAAAGTTAATTTGTAGGTGTTAAATCAACAGAATATAAAAAAATATATTTTTACTTTTTTGACATTACTAGTGCTTTAAGTGCTAAAGGCCATGGCATCATTTATACAAATATATATCACCAGAATAGCACAATTAAAATCTGGTATCTGTCCTACCTTTACCGGATCACTGGAATCAGTTCTATTTATATAACCCCATTTTAATGTTGTCCCCAAAATCAACCTCATGTTACAAAAATAAAATCATGTATATAAGAATAAAAGCAAGTAAGCACTTATTGCCACTATTTCAAACAGCAATACAAAATATCTTTTATTTAAAAAGAAGATGTTGCAACTTTTATAGGGAAACATCATCAAACAGGAAACCAAATACAGTGTGTGGTGATGAGAAGCCAACATTTGATTCATTTACATTTACATTACAGTGGCCTTTGTGTGCAGATTATTCCTTGCCTTTAAGGAGCAGCTGTGCAATTTTGCTTTGGGTCTAAGATTCTAGTTCTATATCACTGCAGCATTCGGACATCTCATTCATTCAGCAAGGGAAATAACTCTCTATGTTAAACATTTGTAAATGGATAGAAATTAGTGCATAAAAAATAACTTGATATATTTAAAAAGATATATAGATGATGTATGATAGTGGTTGTCTGTTTATTAAGGAAATATAACATTCACAATTAAAATGTTTCTTAGCAAGGTATTCTTCAAATCATAACAAAGGTGGATTCACATGGAACACTTACATCTCCAGTATAATCCTTCAGGACTCCAGCGTACACATCGGTACCATTGGGCCTATTGATAACAATTCCTTTGGTAGGATTTCTGAAAGTGAGAAGAATATGCATTACAGAGGGAATCGATTGACATTTTTGTTTCATCTGCAAACCTATAAGAAAGCTTATGCAGCCCCCCAGGCAGTCTGACGTCAACCTGCAGTTCAACTAAAAGAAATTAATATGGGGGTGAAGGCCAGGTAGCACGACACAGAAGGGTTGAACATTCATTTTTATTAGGCAGCACCCTTAGAAAATAATGGGCTTGCACTGCTGGTCAGTGCCTCCTAATTCTAGTAAATTATGTCTGCATTCGATTTTCAGCCATGGAGAAGCAAAGTTCCCTCACACAGTGATACTACTTACTCCTCATTATTGGCAATATCATCATACATCATGACGACAATCTGCTCATCAGGGATGCCGTTCTTCTTGATTATTTGATAGGCATGGCACACATCTGCCTGTGAATGAAACATACTTTTAGCTAGCAGGCACTTCCAGTACATATATTGTAAATTATTATCTTATATTTTTACTGTTGGTGTATGTTGGATGCAGAAGAAACATTGGTGATTCTGTAGTACATAGACCATCTCAGTGTATCTAAATTTGATATTTCCCATGCCACATAAAAAAAACAGTCATCTGAATTATTTCTGCCACTGTAAGCACATCCTGCAAGGCTTGAATTGACTCAAAAGAAGACAGGGATATGACCACATCTTACTTCTGGGCCAAACCCATAAAGAAGAGGAAAGGACACTTTAAAGTCCCACAGGTTGGTCAATTAGTCAGACTTCCAGTAACTATAATCTCATCTTTCACTGCTAAAATCTCACTGTGACACTGTCCAGTCAAAGATTTCTGCCTTAGATTCTTCTGCAACTGTACTTTCTCCTTTACTACTCAAGATTAAAACCCATACTGCAATCAGTGGTGGAACTAGTGGGGGGGGGGGCCCTGAGGGCTTGCACCCCCTCGTGGCCCACCAAAAAGATTCCATTTCTGGAGGGGGGCCCAAAGCCACTTAGATACTGATTGCAACCATTGTTGGGCATCATAGTCAGGATTCACCTGCTCCTCATTTTTGATGTACTATACTATTATTAGTATCAGTATTACATGCTAATGGACATATAATTTTCCCTAATAAACAAAGGACCATCTGCAGCACCAGAGCTGGACAAAGGCCTTTGTTGGCTCTGTAATCCATTGAAATGTAACACCCAACAGCCCTAACAAAGCAATACATAATACTAAATTATGCTTTTGATCAACATGTGATTTCCTAGCTAACTCCTAGTTATCACAGGCTTCCATTAGTGAGGAACCCACAAATGTTTAGAGGACGTAGAATCCTTACTATAAGAGTAACAAAAACAAAATGAAGGTATTTTCTTCATGCAGAGAGAAAAAAACACACGTTGGTTCTTATTGGCAGGTGTATTCCAATAACAAAATCTTCTGGTATTGTGACATTTCAATGACTATAGGTCAGTAAAATCAATTTAGCCTGAAATGCCTCTTATAGTTCAGCTTAATTACTGTTTCAGCTCTAATATACCAAACTATGCACCAGAAAACATAAAGAGCCATAGAGTCAGTGCCACTTCACCACTAAACTTACCAGAATGCATGGGCACAAAATGCTGCCAATGTGATTGTTTTATTTTAGTATATTTAGCATATTTAACAGTATGTGGAAATCTCTGCAGATTTGCCTTTGAATATATAAATGCAATATTGTTTTTTTCTGCATCCATCGTCTACATCCATCCACTACAGACTCCAAACATTTTATGGCAACATAAAATGTGATAAAGAGTGAGTTTTTCTCATTAATTTGTACCTGACTAAATGGGACAATCTGGAATTGTAATGCAATTGAATATATATCGGTGCAATATCAACTCTTCTCTCCCTGGCCTGGGTATATATTCAGAACCTACAACATACAGGCGGTTTCTCTTTAAAGGAACTGTTCAGTGTGACAATAAAAAATGGGAAAATAGATAGCCTATGCAAAATAAAAAATGTTTCTAATATAGTTAGTTAGCCAAAAATGTATAAAGGCTGGAGTAGGTGGATGTCTAATATAATAGCCAGAACACAACTTCCTGATTTTCAGCTCTTTAATATTGAGTCAGTCAGCGACTTGAAGGGGGGGCCACATGGGACATAACTGTTCAGTGAGTCTGCAATTGATCCTCAGCATTCAGCTCAGATTCAAAAGCAACAGTTATGACCCATGTGCCCCCCCCCCAAGACACTGATTGGTCACTGCCTTGTAACTAATGAGTGGAAACCAAGGGGCAAATTCACTAAAAATTGAAGTGTCTAACGCTGGCGCTAATTCACCAGCATGATGTCAATTGGAATTTACTAAGTCAGACTCTGGTGAAAATTAGCTAGTGAAGTAGATAGACTAGTGCAACTTTGCGCCCTTACGCCAGGCTGACGAAGGGACGGGACTATGCTAATTCACTAAGATGAACATTTTACTGAAAGGAGTTTGAAAAAAAAAATTTAATTTTTTTTCTAAGTCCCAAAAAAACGATGGCGTTTTTTACATTTTGTTGGGTGATAGTCTGAAAAATAGTGAAAATTTTTGGGGGTTACCCTCCTTCGGCCCTTACATTTCCTAACATATGGCAATAGGACAACTTTATTTTATTTATTAAAGGTTTCCTGGGCTTGTGTAGTGTAATGTAGTGGCTGTAACATATACTTCTATAATACATTTAAGTTTGCGTGTATGCAAATTAGACATCGCTAGCGTAAATGCCCTTTGCCTGGCTAAGTAACAGTAGTGCAACTACTTATGTTAGACATACAGTCACTCCAACCTTTAGGGTAAGGCCAGACGGGAAGATTCGGGGAGATTCGTCGCCAGGCGACGAACCGTGCTTTCCCCGAAATCGCTCAAAATTGCCTAAGGAGGCAACTTTGAGCGACTTCTGAAAACGCAGCGCAGAGTGTGAATAGGCACAGGCGATTATTCATTAATCAGCTGGAAGGCAGAGGGAAGCGGTTCGGGGAGATTTGTCTCACCAAAGAAGAGGTGATTAGTCGCCAGGCGACAAATTTCCCTGAATCTTCCCGTCTGGCCTTACCCTTTTTGGCTAACTAACTATATTAGAAACATGTTTTATTTTACACAGCCTGTCTATTTACCCAGTTTTTATTTTTACACTCAACAATTCCTTTCAATACTTTAACGTTCTTTTTGATTCTTTGACTTGATTTTCTATTTAAGGATTTCATAACACACCACCATTCATTGCCTACCATGAAGCAGTCTTATCGAAATGGCTAACTAGTTTATGTTTGTGACTGGGGGGTGGGATTTAGCTCCTATGATACAAAACTGATTCTACTGTTTTAAATTTTGTTCTTGCACAGGGTAGAAGTGAACCCTGCTTGCTAAACACACCCAGCCAAAACAATGTATATATATATATTCATGCCCAGCACTGTACCTGTTTAAAGCCATGTAGACATTATTTATAATGTGTTCAGAGTGTTATAACTATGGGTTGAGCCCTTAATGAACAGATGATTTATAACAATGAAATCAAGAAATATTAACATGGATACAAATCAGCAAATATTGCCCTTTAAAGGGGTTGTTCACCTTCCCAAACACTTTTTTCTGTGCAATTGTTTTCAAATTGTTCCCCAGAAATAAAGCCTTTTTTTCAATTACTTTCCATTATTTATTTTTTACTGTTTTTACAAAATCTAAGTTTAAAGTTGAATGTTGGTGTCTCTGGTGTTTGAGTCTGGCAGCTCAGTAATTCAGGTGCAGACTCTCTAAACTGATACAATTTTGCAAAATTTAATTGATACATCAACATCTCAGCAACATCTCTGGAGTATTAACAACTATTGTATCAATTCCAACAGCTGCCTGTAATGAAACCCAGATATTCTGTTTAGTAGGGACAAAGATAAGAAATGTACCCATTTAATGTATTAGTTTAGAACAGTTGGGTGGGTCGGACACCCCCCCTCCCAGAGCTGCTTTAGAAGGTGAAAAATGACACTTTACACTTCAATATTAGAAAAACGGTTACAAATAGAAAATAGACAGTAATTGGAAAAAGTTGTTATTTCTGGTGATCTACAGTATCTGAAAACTAGTTGTTTGAAGGTGAACAACGGTCAACCCCTTTAACATCTTATACCTTGAGCCACCATTTTGTAATGTGACACCTGACAGGAAACAATGCAGGTTGATAACTGCAGCAGGAAGTAGAAAGACGATGCTCTGTTTACTCATTGGCTGATGCAACCTAACATGTATGTGTAAACAAAAAATAAGCTGCTCCAGACTCACCCACCTTAGACTATATGTCAGTGATACACTTTACTTCTTCATACCAAATTACCTATTTTGTGTAAAACAGTCGGCAGTGCCTCTCTCAGATCAAGGTGGCCATACAGATTCAGGTCCTTTAGGCAACCTCGCCAAACGAGTGGATTGAATGGCGTATGGCCACCTTCAGTCCATGAGCCGTTATGGTCCAGCAACTACTGTTTTTATTGCTATAGATAAAAACTGATGTTTGGACTGCCACACATAAGCTATAACAAGGACACGTTCAGTGTCTCTATCTGGGATTATCCAATAGCACATACTATAGGTATGGGATCCGTTATCCGGAAACACATTATCCAGAAAGTTCTGAATTAAGGAAATGCCATCTCCCATAGACTCCATTATAATCAAATACTCCAATTTTTTAACAATTATTTCCTTTTTCTCTGTAATAATAAATCAATAGTTTGTACTTGATCCCAACTAAGATATAATTAATCCTTATTGGAAGGAAAACCAGCCTATTGGGTTTATTTAATGTTTACATGAGTTTCTAGTAGTGGGAAGATCCAAATTACAGAAAGACCCGTTATCTGGAAAGCCCCAGGTCCCGAGCATTCTGAATAATAGGTCCCATACCTGTACTAGAAAAGTATAAAATTAAAAATCTAAAACAGTGTTTTGAGTAGGGTCCTCTAGACACTTACAATAGTCACTTTTGGTGTTTTATAAAGATGTCATCCCAATAATAATAACATAGGTTGTTTTATGTGATATATTTCTGGAAAGACCTGGGCATGACAGTTTTTAACCGTGGTGTTACTTCATGTTGGGTGATAAAGCAACATAAAATTCTTAAATGTCCCTTTTTCTACAGCTTGCCTAAGAGTGTATTTTCTGATAAGTAAACATAGCTTTTATCTTGGGGGCCCAGAGAACCAACTCCCTAACTTAACAGATAGAGTCTACTAATTTCTGTAGCCTAAAATAAATTGGTAATGCTGTAATTCCATAGGTAAGGGTAATGAAAAGCACAACTTTGTTTGCTGAATGATTATTCCCTGTACTATCACTACAGTTTGGTAACTGTTACACTGGCATTTCTGCAACCTGACCATAAACTAAGTGAACCTTAAAGGGATTCTGTCATGATGTACATTTATGATGTACAGTAGTTTTTATTTCTAAATTATACTGTTTACACTGCAAATAATTCACTCAATATAAAATTTCATTCCTGAACCAGCAAGTGAATTTTTTTAGTTGTAATATTGATGTGTAGGCAGCCATCTCAGGTCATTTTGCCTGGTCATGTGCTTTCAGAAAGAGCCAGCACTTTAGAATGGAAGTGCTTTCTGGCAAGCTGTTGTTTCTCCTACTCAATGTAACTGAATATGTTGCAGTGGGACCTGGATTTTACTATTGAGTGCTGTTCTTAGATCTAACAGGAAACTGTTATCTTGTGCTAAGAAGCTTCCTTCCCACTGTTCTGTTGTTAGGCTGCTGGGGGTAAAGAGAGGGCAGGTGATATCACTCCAACTTGCAGCACAGCAGTAAAAAGTTTATCAGAGCATAAGTCAAATGACTGGGGCAGCTTTATTTAAAATTATTTTAAAAAATCTATTTGAAATGGATTTCAGAGCAGAATTCTGCTGGAGCAGCACTATTAACAGTATCCCTTTAAACACTACTACTACTACTATAAATCTGCAAGAGCAAACTAGGGTTTGGATTCAGCATTCATTCAAATGCAAAAATCTGGTGCATCCATAATTCCTATATGGGTTTGACCCAAGCATTTGAAGCAGGTGCACTAAAGGCTTCCATATACAGGCCAATAAAAGCTGCCGACAGACTGAGCTGGCAGCTTATTGGCCCGTGTGTGGGGCCATCTGATGGGCATACCCGATCGA
>CM044446.1:63305926-63333563 GCA_024363595.1 Xenopus borealis
TATATATATATATATATATATATATATATATATATATATATATATATATAAAATAGATGAAAGTATTAATAACTGCTTTTCCCGAGACATTGCCTTTATGACCTGCATTACAAAGATGTATGATAAACTAGGATTTAAGAAGATGCTAGTTTCTATGGCACAGTTCATGCCTGTAGTTTGAATTGTGTGAATCCTATTGGTTCTAAGTGCCTTTGATCTTTCTGGCAATGACTATTTTCTGCAGTATGTGTTTTTGGTACAAAAATGCAATAATACTAGGGATGGACCAAGTCCAGGATTCGGTTAGGGATTCAGCCTTTTTCAGCAGGATTCAGGTTCAGCCGAATCCTTCTGCTCATCTGAACCAAATCCGAATTTGGGATGGAAATCCCATGACTTTTTGTTACAAAGCAAGAAAGTAAAAATAGCGTTCCCCTCCCCGAGGGGAACCATTCGCAAAGGATTTGAATCCAAAATAGTGGATTCTCTAAATAATACTTATATAAATACTTTCAATTTTTTAGGCACATGATGTACTAATAATTTACCTGATCTCCTAGATCCAACTACAGCTACAAATACAGACAAGCTAAACTTGTTAAAGGGGTCCTCTCCCCAAGGTTTTTTGCATAATGGATGAATGTATATAAGAAATTTGTGTAGAACTACATTCCTTTTATTAAAGGACATGTCAACCCAATAAAATCACTTTTTTCCTAATAAAAGAAAACACAATTATAAAAATTTATGTATTAAAAATGATTGGTGCTTTAAAAGTTATTTGTAAATGTCATTGCTACTGAAAGCAGCATTTGCATAATTCCTGGTTGTTACATTTTAAACAATGTTGCAAAAGCCAGTCTTCTCCAGCAAGACAGGTCTGTTCATTGGTTGTCATTGTTTCAAAAGCCAGAGCCACCAGTACAGAGAATAGAAAGGGACAAACACTGCTTTCAACAGCAATACATGTACAAATAACTTAAAACCCATAGAAAATTAATGTATATTGCAAAGCAGTTTAGAATGTTTTCTTTTATGAGGCAAAAACATATTTTTGGGGTTGACATGTCTTAAGCAAAAAAACCTTTGCTGCAGCCCCTCCTTTAAGGTTATGATTGTGGCACAAGAGCTAATTCCCATCATTTTCCCAGGAAATGGTTTAGAAACAAAACTCTTGAAATTCCAAGGAGTGTTTACCACTGACTAAACTGGGAATGAGCACAAGCAGCCCCCACTTTCGGCCAGTCATCCATGCCTAGTAGCTGCAATGTTCCTGCACATGAGCTGCTCTTGGGAAGTATGCACAAGACTGAGCAAAATATATGCATATAAGCAGGACGTGCAAAGCATGACGCTTCAGGGTAAAGAAATAAACAGAGATATTGTTATAAAGGGTGTAGGATAGACATAAGCTGTTCCCTGCTTTGTAATTTTACATACACCCGCTGGTAAATACATATATAAAAAAACAGACCACGGAGACAGAGCGACAGACGCTTTTGAACTACAATGCCTATCATTCTCAGCGAGCAAGCAGTGTATAGCTGAGGCAGCAGAATTATAGAGGCCTGACAGGGGGTGTCAGTGGAAGGAGAGCTCTAGTACATCTGTAACATGAACATTACTATCCTCTGCAGTCACACTGATCTCTGGCAAGAACATTATAATTGCTCACATAAAGCTCCTGCGTTATTCAGTATAGGCGCATATAAAGACAGATGTCCATGTTCTACACTCCTGCATATCATAAATAAACATGACCCGCAGAGAAGTCACATTCATTGCTATTACTGTATTGGTCGGGAGTTGCAGACATATTACCTGATAGCAATCTGGGGCTTGGTATCTCTCAGGCCTGATAACAAAGGGATGTCCGACCACAGACCCGACTCACACTGGCAGCGACTCACTGAACCCACTGAACTCTCTTTTTCCAAGCTTCTGGCATTGTACAGCACCGGGGCGTGATCGCAAGTGACTGACAGCTCGGCCAACCAATCCCTTGCACCAAATGACAGAACGCAGTCAAACTCGTGATCCTGACTGATCACATGAAACGATATTTTTCAGGGAGCCTTACGGGAAAGGTTGGTTTCTGGGTTGGTCACATATATTACTGTGTTGTGACTGTCATCGGGTTACTGACATTCACATTTGTGTATAAACACAGTATGATCTGACAGTGTGCCAGAGGTATGATGCCTGTGCATGATCTGCTTTTTATAAAGTGTGGGCATAAGAGGTTTGTACTTGGTGAAATGCCATGGAAAGTTAGTGTTCCTCGTGTGGAGGTAAACTGTAACGCCTTTAAACATTAATTCTCTAAGTTACATACGGGTATTAATATATCAGACCAAACACTATTCCAGCAAAGCAAAGAGATTGTTACATTAAATCATTAAACATACAAGAATTTGACATGTAGTGTGTAATTTCAATAAACAACACTCATGTCTTTGGGTAAGGTTTGACATCACTTTTGGGCACTGTTTGACTCCCATTGCTCTGGGAAAAGACAGTATAAATCAGGGGGGTCCCCAACCACCAGGCCGCGTCCCAGAACTGGCCCGTGAACAGTCCTGAACTGGGCAGCTGAGCCTAGCCTGGAATTAACGTGGCGCACTGAATTGGATGCCAGCTTGCCCAAATCAGTATGGGTTTTGCATGCCAGGTTCTATGACCCCCCCAACAACTGTACAGCATTTGTAATCTTAGATGGAAAAATACAATTATTATCTGTTATCATCTGAGTAAAATCTTGTTTAGTTTTGTACGAATAACAAAGCTCTAAATAGTGGAATTTTGAACTGTGCCATATCCAGTACTACATACTATTTTACAAATATAATTATATCCTCTTTATAGGGCTGCCACCTATTTTATATATCTGTATATTCTGAAGAGAATAATAGTAGAAATCCTTAAACCAGGGGATCTACCAGTAGACCTTTAGCTGGTGATCAGTAGATCTCAAGACACTGTCAACAGCATGACTAAATCACCCTTATTTCATACTTTTTATTCAGATAATTATTTTAAGGTTACATAAGAAAAATATGTTTATTTAATATAACAATGCATATTTTCCCATTCATCAGTCTTTAAGTAACATTTTCTATGGAACAGAATGCTAAAAATGC
Source organism: Xenopus borealis (assembly GCA_024363595.1). Taxonomy (NCBI): domain Eukaryota; kingdom Metazoa; phylum Chordata; class Amphibia; order Anura; family Pipidae; genus Xenopus; species Xenopus borealis. The sequence goes on from CM044446.1 coordinate 63,309,067, forward strand.
TTTTTTGGGTATAGATCATAATGGGACATCATCACTAAAAGTAGTCCTCATATTAGTAAAGTATGGGCACTCATGCCTTAAACACATCAAGCAAACAACAAACAAATGGCCTACAAATTGTAGTAGTAAATGGCATGCCATACAGTATTATCTTCTCTTTGAACTTTGTATTGCAGCAGATATACTTGCATATCTGTATAATGCCTCCAGGTAATTTCACAGCTATTATTCAGTCTGGCCCACTGTCCTTCTGCAGGATTGTCTTCATGCCTTTGCGGTACATGTGGAATCCTTATCATCATTTCTGGTTTTGGTTCTGTTACTCAAAAGGAATCTTTATCTGACTCAACTCAAAATAAGAAGCTGACTTATCACTTATTAAATGGAAAATAATAATAATGAATAATCTGGTATATCTGGGGGTTTTTTTAGGGGTAATGCCAACTGAAAACATATATATTTGACAGAGTAACTGTATGCTGCTGCACAAGTATGGGAAACCACTGTCTGAGATTCTTGTCACCTGCTGTTTTCCAGATAAGCACCATTCTATAAGGCTACTTTAAATATTTAAACAATAAAATAACCCCAGTAGGATTATGTCAACACAAATATATACTAGTTTTTTTGTAGTATTGTCTTTATTAGTTTTTCCATCATATGCAACTGTAAGTAAACATGATATATGTCCAAATGATGGTTCATAATATTCACTGAGAATACAAGTGTAAAGTCAAAGGTAAAGGAGAAATCAGTAACAAAGAAAAGCATAATTAAGTAACTTTAATATAATATATTCATGTAAAATGTCTATAAATCTCCTCAGGCAATTTGGTTTACCTCAAGAAAGAAATCTTAGCTATGCGGAAAGACTGGGCAAGTTGGGGTTGTTAACGCTGGTGAAGAAGCACTTAAGGAGGGATATGATAACTATGTATAAATATATAAGGGGATCATATAATAATCTCTCTGATGCTTTATTTACCAGTACAAGGTCACCCATTCCAATTAGAAGAAAGGAAGTTCCATCTAAATATTCAGAAGGGCTTTTTAACTGTGAGAATTGTGAAATTGTGGAATTCTCTCCCTGAATCAGTTGTACAGGCTGATACATTAGATAGCTTTAAGAAGGGGTTGGTGGCTTTTTAGCAAGTGAGGGAATACAGGTTTATGGAAGATAGCTCATAGTACAAGTTGATCCAGGAGTCAGGAAGGTTTTTTTCCCCATCTGAAGTAAATTGGAGAGGCTTCAAAGTGGGTTATTTGCCTTCCTCTGGATCAACTAGAAGTTAGGCAGTCTTTCTGGGACAAACCTTCTCCCCAAAAGACTATGCCATCTACATAAGATGGCATTGTGGACTATATTGGTCTTGCATCAGCCTAGAGACTACATGTAAGTGGTGTGCAGAAATTTGATGGGGTGGGATCATAATGTGCTTGGCTTTAAAGGTGGCCATACATGGAGAGATTTGCTCGTTTGGCGATGTTGCCAAATGAGTGGATCTCTCCCCAATATGCCCACAATGGAGCAGATATGGGCAATCGGATCGCGTGACCACATCAACAAACAGATCTGACTTTCGGCCAGATATCAATCAGGGAAGCCCATTGGAGGGCACCATAAACGGGCCAATAAGCTGCCAACTTGGTCTGTTGGCAGCTTTTGTCTGCCAGTGTATGGCCACATTTAGTGCTCAGCCTTAAGATGGCCATAGATGTTACGTTTCCTGTTTACAAGATTATTATTACAAGATTATTGTTTCAACACATACACTTGTAGAGCTGAGTCGTTAAATATACAGGAAGAAACAACAAAATTCTAGCTGTATCTGACGATTCAGCACTAACAATGGCCGATGTGTGGGTGCGTTAAAAGGCACTCGATCAAAATTTTCCCGATCGACAAGCAGACCAATATCCAAGACCTCTACCGATATTGGTCGGCTTGTATCCCACCATACATACACCAAATATTGTACAAAATTTTGTTTCGTACGATATTATTGCCGTGTCTATTGCCACCTTAAAGCTAAAATTAAACAGGAGATTTTGATTAGATGTTGTCAACTGAAGATGAAGCATGCTGCATTCCTATCTGACAGTTGTGTTGCATTGGATGGAAAAATAAATAGCACGTTTTCTACTTACCTGCTAAACTGTTGATGCAACAGCACTGGTTGTAAGTGACCTGAGAATGGGTTCTATACCAAAGTAACCAATGTGATAAAGGGACAATAAAAGCATACATTTGAAATTATTTATTTACAGCATACATCAATATATGATCTTAGGAGAATTATTTTCTCTGGAGTTGTTCTGTATTTAGAATTTTTTGCAGAATGAAATAACTGCACCCTAAAGGTCAAAGATGTATTGAAAAGTTCACCCAGTTCTCCTAGGCCTTATATAGCCAAAGCAGGTATGCTTACTACCAAATTAATAAAATATATAAAATTTAAGATTGTGTGGTTTCTTGTTTCCTCATACAATTTTTAATACTATCTTTAAAAATCCATTCAAAAATGTTTCACTACTATGTTTCTGAAATGTGCTGATAATTATGCAAGTTGCATAATATGCCAACAAGAATTTTAAAGGCCACACCTTTTATATAAAGTTTGTCTAGATCTTAACTAGCTGCCATCTCACTGAGGCAAGTACATGCATTTGCTGCATGACAATTTCACATGACATAAAGAAATTGGTCTGTATTTGAATCTAGTGATGTCTAACAATTCAGAAAAATACACATTTGTAAGCTTTTTAAAAAGTGTAAGAAGGTTTAGAAATAAAAAAAAACAAAAAACTCACAATACAAGTCAGAGGAGGCACATGCTCTGTTAGGGGCTATAAATACTGCAAGTGTTGTCATGCACAATAAAGAAGGCAATATAGAAAATAACTAACTAACTGCTTTACTAATCCTGTTGAAAATGTTAAATATCACAGTGAAAAGATGAGAATATTTAAAGATTTTGGATACAGTATATTCTGAAAAGCCAATGTGCTCAATAATGTATTTTCCTAAATCAGGGATCCCCAACCTTTTGAACCTGTGAGCAACATTCAGTAGTAAAAGGAGTTGGAGAGCAACACTAGCATGAAAAATGTTCTTGGGGTGCCAAATAAGTGCGGTGATTGGCCATTTGGTAGCGCCTTTATGGATTGTCAGCCTACATTGAAGCTCTGTTTGGCAGGACATCTGGTTTTTATACAACCAAAACTTGTCTCCAAGTCTGGAGTTCAAAAATAATCACCTGCTTTGAGGCCACTGGGAGCAACATGTTGCTCACGAGCTACTGGTTGGGGATCACTGTCCTAAATTTATACAACAGAAAAGCCAGAGACACGGTAGGAGAACAGATGGATCAAATTGTCGGTGACTTACACGATATGGTACTTACATATTTAAACAAAATTCATATGAATAAGGTCCCTTGGTCTAATGGAAATTGTAGTCTGTCTAACACTGAACATCAATAAAGGGGGTACTTCATTGATGTTCAGTATTAGACAGACTACTATTTCTGATGTTCTCAGACTCCCTTTATCTGGTATGGAGGATCAGCTTGGCAGTCATAGGCCTTTAGGTTTGACCAGGGGCGTAACTATAGAGGAAGCAGACCCTGCGGCTGCAGGGGGGCCCAGGAGGCATAGGGGGCCCCATGAGGCCCAAATAATGAGCAATTTCAGCATTTATAGGCAAAACAGGACAATCTATGGATATGTTGGGGGCCCTAAAATTAATTTGCTGTGGGGCCCAGTAACATCTAGTTACACCACTGGGTTTGACATCTGTAGTGGCTGCATTGGGTGAAGGTTGTAAAGAGATCACATCCAAGTAGGGATGCACCGAGTCTGGGAGTTGGTTCGGGAATCGGCAGAATCCTTGTGTCTGGCCAAAGAGAATCCGAATCCTAGTTGGCATATGTAAATTAGTGGCAGGGAAAGGAAATCACATGACTTTTCATAACTAGGAACTAAAAAATGTTTTGCATATGCAAATACGGATTTGGTCAAATGTTTCACAAAGGATTTGGGGATTCACCTGAATCCCTAATAGTGGATTTGGGGCATCCCTAAAATTAGAAATTCACATTTTTTCAATTGAAATCAAATTTTGGGCTGTTCGATAGTTGAAGTAGCCCAAAATTATTTGAAATTCGAATTTTATTCTAAAATTCACTTCAACCCTTAGTAAATGTGCCCCTTTATCCATACCTCTCAACATTTTGGAAGTAAAAAGAGGGACAAAAAATGTAACGCGGAAAATTTTGACCATGCCCCTTTTTTGAGGCCACACCCCCTAATTGCCATGTTCATTTTACAAACTTTGTTACAATTACTTATTTTCTTATCTCAAAATGGTTACAAAGTATCTTATTTGCGCCTGTTAGCTGTTCTGGGCTCTCTGCCAAAAGCCAATTTAGTTGGAAACTGTTTCTTTTTCTGGCTGTTCAGTGCAGAGAAAAGATGGACTTTCCAGTACAAATGAGTGACTGTAGGTTGAGCCGTCAAAAAAAGATGGGAGGTATGCTTTATCCTATTATATTCATATTATTTTACATAAACTCAATACACACCCAAATATTTGGGCTATAAGTATACCTCCCAACATTTTGGAAGTAAAAAGAGTGACCACGCCCATTTACATGGCCACCCCCAACCCCCAATTACCATGTTAATTTTACTAAATTTGGCAGGTTATGAATGTTTGAAAATATTTTTCCTTAGAATTACTTATTTTCGTATCTCAAAATTGTTACAAAATATTTATTTACACCTGCTAACTGTTCTGGGCTCCCAAAAGCCAGTTGAGTTGGAAGCTTTTTTCTTTTTCTGACTGTTCAGTGCAGAGAAAAGAGGGACGTCCCAGTACAAATGAGGGACTGCAGGAAGAGCTGTCAAAAGAGGGACTGTCCCTCCCTAAAAAAGGACAATTCGGAGGTTATGACGTTGCCGGTGCAGAGTAATAATTGACGCCAATAGGCTTTTAAGTTGTAGGGCCGGAACTAGGGGTAGGCAGAGTAGGCGGCCGCCTAGGGCGCAGTCATGGGGGGGGGGGCCACTTTTGAAGGGAAATGTTTTTTTTTATTTCTCTAAGTTTTAATTTCGGCTCTGTCTTTAAGTTTTAATTTCGGCTCTGTCTCCAGCAGTCCCCACCTCCCTCTTACTTGCCCTTTGCCTGGCACAGATCTGGGGCAATATTTTTGCTGCTGCTCTGACACAGGCTGGTGGCACAAGTACAGACTTGGGGGACAATTGCTGGTACAGACTTGTGGCACAGGTACAGACTTGGGAGGCAATGGCTTGTGGAAGAGGTACAGACTTGGGGGGGCAATGGCTGGTGGCACAGATACATATTTGGGGGGTAATGGCTGGTGGCACAGGTACAGATTTGGGGCAATATTTTGGGTGCTATTTTCTGGCACAGGTACAGATTTTGAGCAATATTTTGGGTGCTGCTGACACAGGTACAGATTAGGGGCTGGCTGGCACACATACAGTTTGATTCATTAATGTGTTATAAGGTTTTTTTATTTCTTTAAAAAGTGAATAGATGGGAAATGGTCATACAGAACGGGGGTGGGGGGGCGCTGATTATACCCCTTGCCTAGGGTGCCAAACTACCTTGGCCCGGCCCTGTTGTACAGCTTACACACACTGTCTGACTCAGTGTTCCCTAACTAACACGCCGCAGTCACAAGGCCAGTTTGTTCTATAATCACATCCCTACGAGCGCTACATTCTCCTCTCTATGGTTTCTAAACTGAAAAGTCCAGGCACTTCCGTCTTTTCCTTATGCGCGTCATCTCCACGTTTGGCGTGGTCCTGCGGTTCTATCAGGCAATGCTGTAAACACCTTGTTTTGGGACCTGTCCTGTGCCAGCAGTTCCGTGTCCACGTCTCCGGTGGGGGATGGATTTGAAAACAGAGGAGACACTTTACCATAGCGGAACTCTTCTTGCGTCCCGGCCGGGCTTGTGAGGTAGAAACCAAGGACACAATAAGCTTTTTTTTAAAAGATTCATGGATGCTCGTTATCCTGGCCCATAGTTCGAGAAGCTTTGACAATCACTTTCTGCACTCGCTGGTGTCTGTATATGTCCCTACAATACGCCACTAAAGCTCTGACCTGCATCCACTGAAAGCTTTCACTTAATCATTTAACATACTATTTGTTTATTAACACCCTTTTATTATCTGCCATATCTGTATGATTTGTTTATCAGCTCTGTTGCTGTCTATATTACATGGATATATATATATGCACTACATCTACATTCTAGATGGATATTTTTGTAATATGCAGACACGTATAGGCATTCTGCATCTCACATTTGTATACATATTTGTTTAATATGCGTGGGGTTTTTAACAATGGCTACTCTCTTACGGTGGCCATACACCGCAAATCAAGCTGCCGATATCCATCCTTTTGATCAGGGGTCCCCAACTTTTTTGGCCTGGGGACCAGTGTAGCGCCAAATTTTTTTGCAAGGACAAGGGGGTCAGGAGGGGTTGTGTCCAATTTGACACATTTTACTAATTCCGCGATAGGCTCGCAGCCCAGTATAGTACTGGCCGTGGCCCAATTTAGGGCAGGGGTCCGGCAGTTGGGGGCCCCTGCTTTAGATCAATATGGCGGCTTATCTGCCTGTGCATGGTGGCTTCCGATGGGTCATTGACCGGGAAGGTTTAATTTTTCTTTCGACCGACTCCCTAGGGTGATTTTTAACTTCCATTGCTGTAAAGCTGGCCATACACTATAAGATCTGCTCATTTGGCGACATCACCAAACAAAGTAGATATTTCCTGATATGCCCACCAATGGCAGGGCTATATCTGGGTAATCTGATCGTTCACCCCTAGCAATGGAAGTTAAGAATCACAATGAACCATCCCTAAACGCAAGGTTCGCTATCAAATTAGTGTGACGTAGACAGATGTATTTACACACAATTTGATATATGCATTGTATACTTTTCTTAACGGTCACTTTTTGTTCTGCATCTGCACATTTTGTAATTGTAACTGCAGTAGCATTTATCCTGCATTATAAATGATAGATTGGAATATAGGAAAGGAAATGTTTTACTTTTCAAGCACACAAATCACTATGACATAATAGTCTAAGCAAACTTTTTTCCTGACTGAACAAGAGTATGAAAATGATATTTCTGTGACAATGTTCCCGTTTGTATGAAGCTTATGATAAACCTTTTTTTTCTTCGTTGCAGGTCATGTTTTTTCATTTGTGATGAACTAAAGAAAGAAGTTCAAATATGTCTTGGTTAACTGATCTGGCAGGGAGGGCTGAGGATTTACTGAATTTAGTTGATCAAGGAGCAGCAACAGCTCTAAAGAACAAAGATGGAAATGGCCTCATCATGGGTAGCACTACTGAGTATTCAGAACATTTTGAAGAGAAACAGAAGAGCACCGAGAAGTTTCAATCCCAGGCAAAATCTAGCTTCATCTCCTCTGCAGCTGATAATATAAAACACCAACAAGCAACCATGTTAGCTAGTACAGCTAATCTAAAAACTGGAACTAGGCCATCTATAGAAAGCTCCCATAATTCTTCAGTAAATGTCTCATCACATAAGTCTACCAGTCAGTTTGTGAGAAGAAAGAAGTCTGAGCCTGATGATGAGCAGCTGTTTGACTTTCTCAATAGCTCAGATAAAGTACACAGCGGGAGTCAAAAAGAAACCAGGAAGGAATCTGCTTCTCTTAATCAGGCTGCAAAAGAAATATCTCCGAGTGTCACAATGGCTGAGGACATCCACAATACAACTGAAGGTAAAGAACATTTTCTTTCCTTGAAACTGTTAATATGTGAAATCTTAACAGGTTCAAAGATTCTACTGCAATAAAGTGCAATGAGAGACTAGAACGGAAGACTGTCATGGTTCTGTCATTATATGCACCTGTCAGCATTACATTATGCATTGGAAGAGTGATTTCAAAGTGATGCTTTTTAATCTAAATCATAGATCTCATCATACCATCTCCTTCAGGGTTGCTTAGGTCCTCAACGACATTAAGAAGCATAATTTCGAATTCTTTCTCTTACAATTCATAACGTAATACTCACAGGTGCATTGGATGTGGCTACTACTGATGAATAACTCATCATTATGGCATTAAGCAAAATAAGACATAGATGTACAACAGACTGATGTTCTGTTATGGCAGGTGTCCCCAACCTTTTTTTTTTACCTGTGAGCAGCATTCAAATAATGAACAAAAAAGAGTTGAGGAGCAAAACAACCATGAAAAATGTTCCTGGGTGGTGCCTTGATTTGCCATTTAGTAGCCCTATCTGGACTGGTAGCCTACAGGACAGTATGTTTCGCAGGACATCTGGTTTTTATGCAATTAAACTTGCCTACAATGCATGAATGAAAAAATAAGCATTTGTTTAGAGGCCACTAGGAGCAACATCCAAGGGGTTGGTGAGCAATGTGAATCACTGCCTTATGATATAAAACCCACAAAGACACCTGGCTGGGACCCATAGCCATCCATGGACCTGGTATCCGTGAGTACCAGACACATCCTGCAGCAGCCAAAACTAGAATATACTAGTTGTATAAATGAATGAGTGTCCATCACATTAATTGCACCTGAATTTAGTTGAGTTGTTTAATGCTCACTTTTAGAGTTTGCTACTCATGGTTTCATTTTACACTTATTGGTTTGTTTAGATGCTGGGGATCCATTACAATCCGAATGTGGAATAACCGAACCTGTGGTCAATGCAGAAACATTACCAGACACTGTTTCTAGTACAAGCCATTCAACTACTGGAAACCCAAAGTCACATGAACTGTCTAACCTACGACTGGAGAATCAACTATTAAGAAATGAGGTGCAGTCTCTCAATCAAGAAATGGCTTCTCTAATTCAGAGGTCCAAGGAAACACAGGAAGGTAGGTTATCTTTAGCAGAACATCATTTTATTCTTATGACAGATCTTTTCTGCTTGACTAACCCGTTCACTTCCACCATTTACGTTTTCCTGTGTCCTTTTTGTTTGTTTTTCTTTTAATATTCCTAATTTATCTTATTGTATAGATACAGCTATATACAATGTTTAGGTTATTTGTGCTGCTGCTGTTATTTAAAGCATTAATTGTCATTTTCACAACCAAAGATACATAACACAGAAAAGAAAAGAAATTAAACAATAAACAACAAATATAACCTTTCACAGGCTGTTATACAATGCTTAACATACTTGGGTATTTTGTACCTAGATTGTAGCATCCAATAATACCTTGTACCATTACCATTTTCATTAACCTGCCAGCCAGGATCATTGCTTATGCTCTGGGTGATCCTGATCCAGCCATGATGCCCATATTTTTTCGAATTGGTTTGGAGCTCCCCCAGCCATGTATGTTAATTTTATAACTGGCAACATATTATTCACAAAGAAAATCCACTCTGCTAGTCCTGGGGCTTCAGGACTCATCCATTTCAGGGCTATAAGTTTTTTGCATAAAAAAGTAACATTCTCATTAGATTCTTCTGATGCATTAACGGGAGCAGCTCATCTACCACATCCAGTAAACATACTGCTGGTGTCCAAACCCTAGGGAGAGCCAAATACTCTTCTGCATATACCAAAACCTTCGCCCAGAACATTTCAATATGAATACAGTCCCACACTTTATGTGCAAACCCAGTGTTAACCTCCTGACACTTCGGCCATTCTGTAATTAACAAACTATAGAAAGGTCTAGATATACTCTTCATCTTGAATGTGGCCCTCCTAAATATAAAGCAGGTCTTGCTGAATTTCAGCCACTTACTCTGGCCCTTAATGTCATTCAAATTTGTTTAGGTAGGCCAAAAAGTGAAGTGCTCTGGGATATTACCAAATGTGTACAGAGCCCTGACTTCACATCCAGTTATACTAACCTGCAGGTTATTCCATCTTTAGAGTATTTTAGAAGAAATATATTTATGAAGAACTGACCCATGTGAAGGGTCAAAGTTCATCCTAAAGGTTTTATTTTCCTTTTATGTATTTAATAATGTTGTAATGAGTGTTATGAGCCATATTATGTTACTGAAGTCTAAAATCAATGTTGTTTCTTTAGAATTCAGTAAAATAATCTCTTACCTAATCAGATTTTAACTAGAGTTTGGCTTCATGCTGCTCCTCTCCCTCCCTTCACGCTCACTCCCTCCTGCTCTTTTCCTCTCTTTCCCTTTGTGCTGCTCTTCTCCTTTCCCTCCCTCCCACTCTTCTCCTTTCCCTTTTACTTGTCTCTTCTCCCTTCCTGCTGCTAGTCTTTTCCCTCTCCCTCCCTCCTGCTCATCTCTTCTCCCTTTCTGCTTCCATCATGCTCATCTCTTCTCCTTCCCTCCTGCTCATCTCTTCTCCCTTCCTCCTTCCCTCATGCTCATCTCTTCTCCCTCGCTGCTGCTCGTCTTTCCTCCCCCCCTCCTGCTCTTCTCCCTCCCTCCTGCTCATCTCTTCTCTGTCCCTCTGCTTGTGCTGTTCGTCTCCTTCCCCCGTTTGCGCTGCTCTTCTCATCCCTGACCCGTTCTCTCTCTGTTTGTGCTGCTCGTCTCTTCTTCCATACTGCTCATCTTCTTCCCCTGTTTATGCTGTGTATCGCTTTCCTGGCCCATGTCCTCCCTTCATTTGTACTGCACATCTCCTCTCCCCTCCTTTCGTGCTGCTCGTCTCTTCCCTGGCCTGTCCACCCTTTGTTGCTTGTCTTCTCTCACCTCCTTCCGTGCTGCTTGTCTCCCCGCCTGGATCCATGTGCTGCTCTTCTTTCCGCCATCGTGCCCTCCCTCTTTCTCTTCATCCCAGCCTGCCTGCACTCACTCCTGCCGCCGGGCGCCAGATCGTGGTCTACCAGAAACATTGCTGGGATCTACTGGTAGACCGCGATCAACGTCCTGGGCACCCCTGGTGTAAACCTTTAAAAAGTAACAAACAGTAGAACCCCATTTTACATTTTTCAGGGGACCTAGAAAAAATTGTGGAAAATCCTGGAAAAAGTAATGTTATAAAATATTTTAAAACAAAAAAAAAAAGCATTATTAAAGTAATCAAATGATAGCAAAGGAGTCTTTTTACCTTTGAGATACAGTATTTACTGTGTTAATAAGGATTAAGAATTGCAGCATTAATATTACACTTTGGGACAACATGTGCAAGACCTCGCTGGCAACATAAAGCAATTTGCATTATAGCATGAGGTGCAGACTAATTGGAATTGCTTATTTACAGGCAGAACCATATCAAAAAATATATCTGGTTTGTGTTTTAAAACTCTTAATTTCACTAATAATATTTACATAGGACAAACAGACATTTTTGGGAACATCAGGACAAAATTGTGTAATATCAAAAACATGATGTAAAATCATAAATTGATGGGAGCACGTAAAATGTGGGAAACATTAAAATCAGGATATGTCAAATTAAGATTTTATTGTATAATAATTTGGGTATACTTTATACAATATCAAATTTTTTTTGAAGAACTGAATGGGGCCAGGATGAGAATGGAGAAGTGGAATGGGGATAATTCCAAAAATGATCGAACTGTGAGAGAACTTCGGGCCCAAGTGGATGATTTGAGTGAGGCCATGACTGCAAAGGATTCACAGCTGGCTATCCTGAAGGTCAGGCTACAGGAGGCAGACCAATTGCTGAAGAGCCGTACAGAAGCTCTGGAAACCCTCCAGAATGAAAAATCTAGGTATGTATGCATTATCAATATAATTTACATATCATAAACACATCAAACATAATAAACACACACACACATATATATATGTCATCTTTTTCATAGGAATATCACAGTGAGGGCTATTTCTTTTTTTATTTACTGGTACCTCTTTTGTGTAGAATACTACAGGACCAAAGTGAAGGGAGCAGTCTACACAACCAGGCATTACAGACCATGCAAGAGAGGCTTCGAGAAGCAGAGTCAACACTGAAAAGGGAACAGGAAAATTACAAACAGATGCAGGTCTGTTCAAATAACTATATACTTCTACATTTCATTATCTGAATAATGGTAGGAAAGTTATCATCCTTGTGTACTTCTAGGTTTTGGCTGCCACTGAGGAATCACTTGTTCCCCAGCATCAGTAATAGCCACAGCTGACTGCTTCCCCATAAACTGTACCCATTGTTGACCAGGCCTCCATTTTTCACAACATTTCAAAAAGGCTAGAAGAGACCATACAACAGGGGTCATTTTTAGGCCCCCATGTTGCTTCGTAGCAGTTTGTCGAATTTTTTTTTCTGTTCTAAGGATAAACACATGCACAATGTACAGAAACTCTGTAAAATTGATTAACAGAAGCAATACACAATAAAACAAATTCTGAAAATTCGTAAAGTACTTTGTCAGTATTCTTGTGTATAAATATCTCCAAAGATTTCTTCCAAGCCAGGGACTTAAATTAACCTGCTTTCAGTCACTGAAGCATGTTGCTTGTGAGCCACTGGCTGGGGATCACTGACAACGTAAGCTATTGCTAGATATTGGTTCTACTCAAGGTTTGGAATCCTAAAAATGCTTTGTTGATCAAAAAAGCAAATCTCTTGGTTATTGCACAATTTTATATAAATCAATTGGAACCTTACATATCAGTATTTTTAGCTTTTGCTGTTCTATTGAATATGGTATTTGTACCCAAATACCTGTATGTTTTGCGTGATTCACTGTTTTGCTTATTAGGTGCTATTAATCCATCTCAACTGTTGAATGCTTCTGCCGAAAGTTAGTTAAATGAGATACATGACAATAATATGGCACACAGATGGGGTCAGGCTTTGGCAGACTATATCTTGTGGAGGGGCAAGCCCCAAAAATGTTTGCATCCCCTTTTACAAAAAGAGCCAGGTTCAATTAGATGAGAAAGACTAATCTCCTTATTCAGTTCCAGATTGTCCACTAGAGCCAGAGGCAATTCTAGTGAGAAAATCTTCTCGCTGTTTATCACATGAAAATGCCATTGGTCTATGGAGAATAGGAGAAAACTTTATTCCTTCTTAAAATTAATCTTACTTGTAAGTTTTAATTTGATGTACCAAAAATAACATTTACTCATTGATTTGAGACTGACATTCGCAGCATGTTCTCTTGTGTGCCAATTTGGATTTTGTACAGACATTTGGGGGTTGCCAGTCCTTCCCAGTAGTGAGCAAAGAAGAGGGATGTTTAGATAGGCTGGGGATGGCTTGTGAATATTATTTTGGTGTGATTTAAGAACTTGTGTTCATAGGTTTCTCTTCTCTCTCACTAGTTTGCTATGAGATCATCTCCATTCTAGTGACTCTGTACATCCCCTCCCACTCCTTCCCCCTGAGTTTAAAGTTTTTTCTTTTAGCATTTCAGTATTAAAAATAATGCTATGTAACACTGCAGAACAATTGGGGAAACTGCTTCTGAAAATTCATCATTCATTATTTGCTTTAAAATATACATTATCTTTAGAATGAGTTTGCTACCCGATTGAGTAAAATTGAGGTAGACCGTCAGAATCTGGCTGAAGCTGTCGTCCTGGCAGAAAAGAAGCACATGGAAGAGAAGAGAAAGAGTGATGATTTGCAGCAACAGCTGAAAACATCCAAAATTGGATTAGATTCCCTGAAACATGAAATGGCTGATTATAAACAGAAAGCAACACGAATACTACAGGTAAAATCAGCTTATATCTCTTAACTTCTTTCAAGTATTCACACAGTACACTTATATTGATCAAGTCATCAACACCTCATTTATTGCCTCTTTACATACATGCATTCAAGGCTTATTGAGAGCTGTGCACAATATTCTCACTTTATAGCCTGGTCTTGTTCAGTGTCTGTATGTAATATGTATATGTTTCTTGGTGGGGCTGCAAATAATGTTGGATATTTATACAAACTTATTAATAATAAAAGGGGGCTGGAACAGATTTTGTAGTACAAAGGATGGTTTGAACCCAGACCGTCTGAAAACTTTATTGTGCTTTAAAGTTACAAGGAGTTGGCACTGAAATAGAACATACTTTCTCAGAATTTAATTATAACCTTGCAGCTATGTCTAACTATTGAGTCATATCTTCTTAGATATCTGCTTGTGAAGCACAAATTCAAAAAGAGGGCATTTGTGGTGTACTCTTGGTTTTATGAATTATTTTACAGCCTTTGGGTTTCATCTACTTTACAGATGAAGGCTGATTATTAAAGTTTACCTTTCACCCAGACACACAAATCTGTATAATAAAAGTCCTTTACAAATTAAACATGAAATCCAATTTCAAATTTTTATTAAAGCATTCATAGTTGTTTTAAGCTCATTTAAAAAGCTCAGCTGTCAATCAAATATTGTCTGCCATTCCTCTATGCCTTAGGCATAGAGGCGGGGCAGATAATTACTTTCACTTTCCATTCAGCACTTCCTAGATGCCACAGCTCCCTACACATTCCCCCAATTATCTTAACCATTTCATTGTGTAGCCAGGACATGGGGATAGACATCGGGTCCCCCATTCTGGTGCACAAACAAGATTCTGAGATGATGCAAGGCTTGCCTTAATAACAGTGTCCACAAAATGGCTCCTGCCTGCTTGCTATAATTATGAATTCCCAGACTGAAGAAAACGAGATTAAAATAATTTATATAGTGTAATTAATGTTCATTTTGCCTGACTAATGTGATAAGCTATGATTTTGAATATTTTTTTGGGGTGACGGGTCCACTTTAAAATTCAGATTCCATGTGGCCTTACCATATTGATTGTTTTTGCTACATAGCCACATGAGCAATTGTTAAAAATGTTGTTTCACACTCTTTAAATGTAATTTTTTTATCTGCATTTTTCAGTCCAAAGAAAAGTTGATAAACAGTCTGAAAGAAGGATCTGGTATTGAGGGACTGGACAGTCACACTGCAAGCACCATGGAGCTGGAGGAGATGAGACATGAGAGAGACATGCAAAGAGAGGATATCCAGAAGCTTATGGGGCAGATCCAGCAACTGAAAGCTGAGCTACAGGTACTCTTTTTTTCTTTATTCCCTCAGTTGATACTCTTTAGAAGATGATATTGTTTAACATTGTGGTTGCCAGTTTGCAAAGCAGAATGTGCAGGTTGTGCCCAAACATTTTCATTTGTTCTATATACTTTAGGCCTATAGATAGGCTGCTGTCAGTAAGAACAGACTTGGATGACATGCCTGCTAACTGTATTTGCTTCCAGATGCTAAAAATCCCATAGGAATGAATAGAAAGTGAGTTTTTCTGTGGTGAGTTGTAAATTCAAACCTTGATCAATCTGCCCCTTAATGTGACAATTTTTGTTTTACAGTTCATGCAATTATTCATCTACATTCAACAACCTAATTAGCATTGCATTTAGGTACAATATTCATTAAAATTCAAAAACTCTAAATTCTTTGCGTGCCTAATATGCACACAATCATCACCTTGTAAATCCCCAAGGCCCAAATTATTATTTTTTAAATTGACCAGTCCTGTAGTCAGGCCTGAACATCTAGTAAACTGAAATGTCTCAGAGAGAGCTAGTCCGGTGTCACTTCCAGTGGGGTACACAGACAATAATACACCAACCTTCTCAATGTTCCTCTGCTTTCAGGATGTAGAGACCCAGCAGGTGAGTGATGCGGAATCTGCCAGGGAACAGTTGCAGGATGTGCACGAGCAATTAGCTACACAACGAAGAGCCAAGCAAGAGCTGGATGCAGAATTGGAACGTCAGAAGCAGGTGAGGACTTCTTTAGCCAGCTGACTGTGGGGCCATTCTTATACATAGGTAGCACCTGTACAGGAACCCTTATACTGAAAGGATCAAACCATTCCTTACCACAATGTGTAAACGTTTGCTAAATATATGCAACACCACTGCCTCTCCAAGAGCAAAATTAATTGGATTACCACATTATGGGACATGTGAGTTTAATAAATAAAAACTCACCCGTGTTCTATGTGGGATTTGTAGAAATGGGGAGTTCTAAGTTGATGAAAGTATAATTGTTTTCAATTTTATTTATTTATCCCAGGTTCTGAGCAGATATTGATATCTCTGCTTGCAGTAAAATAGCAAACATCTGTCAAGCAATACACATTGGCTTTTAGCCAATTGCAGTTTAATTGAATTGGGGGCTTGGACCGTTTTGGGGGGAATTCAGAAAAGTGTCAGGAAGGAAAAAATGTCTTTAAAATGTTGTAGCAACAGACGACAAATTCACAGAGCATTTCCCCGCCAATTTTCCAACATATACGACACTTTTGAAATAGTGTAGTGAAAAGTGGGCGTGGTTTTTTCTTCACCACTTTCCCCGACATTTTTATGAATTACTTGTAAACTCATTTTTTTGCCGACAATTTTTCCGACACATTAGGCTCTCCAAAATGAAAATGTGAAATTGTCTTTCAAAATGTCTTGTAAAACGTCTTTAAAATGTTGTGTAAAATGTCGTCTGTACAATGAAAAGATATACAACATTTTAGAAAATTGTCGGACTTACGAGACATTCAGAGCTAGTAACATCTGCCTTTGTGAATTTGCCGTTTGTACGTCATTTTACAAATTTGTCGACCGCCACTTCTGGGTTACTTATTTTACCGACACTTTTGTGAATTCCCCCCTTTGTCTTTCAAAAACAGAGATTTAAAATGCTTGTGATTGTCCCATGTACCATAGCCCTTAACATTGTCTAGGCAGCAGCTGACTAGTGGAAATCTGGTCATAATTTTCTTATTGCCACCAACAGGTCTACTGCTCATTTTATAAACCTGTTAGAAAAAGCCAAGAGTTGTACAAGGTCATTTTGTTTGAGCTAAGACCAGAGAGGCCATAGTGGCCTACAGTTGTGCTCATAAGTTTACATACCCTGGCAGAATTTATGATTTCTTAACCATTTTCAGAGAATATGAATGATAACACAAAAACTTGTCTTTCACTCATGGTTAGTGGTTGGCTGAAGCCATTTATTTTCAGACAACTGTGTTCTCTATTTAAATCATAATCTCTACACAAACTACCCAAATTACCCTAATGAATAGTTTACATACACTGGTGATTTGGCCTGATAACATGCACACAACTTGACACAAAAGGGTTAGAATGGCTATTAAAGGTAACCATCTTCACCTGTGATCTGTTTGCTTGTAATTAGTGGGTGTGTATAAAAGGCCAATGACTTTCTGGACTCCTGACAGACCCTTGCATCTTTCATCCAGTGCTGCACTGATGTTTTTGGATTCTAAGTCATGGGGAAAGCAAAAGAATTGTCAAAGGATCTGTGGGAAAAGATAAAACAGGAAAGGGATATAAGAAAATATCCAAGGAATTGAGAATGCCAAGCAGCAGTGTTAAAACTTTATTAGGGGTTCTGTTGAAACCGAACTACAGACAGGCAGATCAACTAAAATTTCAGCCACAACTGACAGAAAAATTGTTTGGTATGCACGGAAAAACCCACAAATAACGTCTGGTGAAATACAAAAAATGCTGGAGGAAAATTTGCACTCATCAGCCCAGAAGTTAACTAAAGATAAGCAAATGAAGCAGAAGAGAGAGAGCATGCCCAGTGCAGATTCAGTCATCAACTTCCTTATCTTTTTTTACTGAGGGGCAGATTTATTAATGGTCTAATTTCGATTTAAAAAAAAAAAAAAACATTGAAAATTTTTTGGGTGCCATTTTCGATCGAATTAAATTTAGATTTTACAGGAACTCAAAATAGAGAACTAAGAGAGTGTTTGCAGAGATGATGCAGCTTCAATGGTATGTATCTCTGAAAGCAAATGGTAATAATGATAAATTACTAAAACGTTTTTTATGACGTGCTGTTAAATTAGCTTTATTGTCCCAAAGGTGAACAACTCCTTTAAGAACTGGGATATGTAAACTTTTGATCAGGGTAATTTGAGTAGTTTGTGTAGTGATTATGATTTAAAAAGAGTAAACACAGTTGTTTGACAGTAAATGGCTTCAGCCAACCACTATCCATGAGTGAAAGGAAAATTTTTGTGTTATCATTCATATTCTCTGAAAAATGGTTAAGAAATCATAAATTCTGCGAAGGTATGTAAACTTATGAGCACAACATACAAGGTATTGCTCTGCATTAAGTATAAATCTGCTGGAACATTTCAGAGCATAGTTGCCCTTTAATTTTTAAATGATCTAATATGTTAATTTTGGCGTCTTCTCGTTGTTAATACATGTATACACTGATATTTTTATATACATATATTTTAAGGAGTTTCAGTACCTGCAAGAGGATCTTTACAGGACAAAGAATACACTTCAGGGAAGAATCAGAGACAGAGAGGATGAAATTCAGAAACTACGGAATCAGGTATCTACCTAAACTAAACTTAATTCACTACTTTATATTGGACAGTTAGGAATTGCTGCACACCAATGCCTTACAGCAGTGGGAAAACCTCTGTCTTTATATTTCACGTAAGGTTGTAGGTCTTGTACCTACAAACTTACGTGTCCCCTGGAACATCTAGTTTTGTAACATATAAGTGTTCCTGTTCATGCTCAGTTCATTTTTAAATTAAGTAATAGAGTAGGGAATGTTATAATGCCACTTAACTGCCTTTATCTCATAACTGTTTGTCATGCAGCTTACCAACAAGGCCCTGAGCAGTAGCAGTCAAACTGAGCTGGAAAATCGACTCCACCAGCTGACTGAAACTCTAATACAGAAGCAGACCATGCTGGAAAACATAAGCACCGAGAAGAACTCGCTAGTGTATCAACTAGAAAGGCTTGAACATCAGCTGAAGAATGTACAAGGGAGTAGCTTGAATGGATCTTCCATCAACATGTCAGTAATAGACAGCAATGAAGGTAAAGAAGTTCATAAAGAAAATCTCATATTGGCATTACAAATAGGTTTTGAACACCGATCCTCAGCAACTGTTGGCCTACCTACCTCACATATCCCTGTTATTTTCATATTCACTTTAGAAACTACTATTTCTTCTGCTTGATTTATGTATGCATATTTTTTATTTCAATAAATCTATTTTCTCAATACAACTTAACTACTGATTCTAGGATTTGAAAAAGCTACAAAAAAAGCATGCCAAATGATACCTTCTGTTCTCGCTTGACAATAAAGAACAGTGTGAGGCAGTATACATTCCTACCTACATTACAGTTCATAAATCAGAAGCTATTTGAAGCTGTTTCATGTAACTGGCCAAAAACAGAAATCATATCCTATAAACAGCAAAAATGCCAGTTAAGACTAGATGTCCGAATAGTAACAAGACCGTAGTCCAAGGAGTAGTTGGCGAGCTTCATTAGCTATTGCTTGTTTATAAATAAAATCTATATTGATCTGCAATAGCCATATTTTGTCAGACATATGAAGAACACTTATTGATCAAAACAGGATCTTTAAAGGAAAAGGTTAAATTTAAACTTTATTAGAAAGGCCTATATAAATACACTAATAAACCCTCAAACTAATGCTGCTCTAAATCCACTGTCAAAAGAAACAGGGCATTTCTTTCCTTCTACACATGGACTTCTGTATCAGACTTCCTGCCTTCAGCTTAAGCCTCTTTGCCCTAGGCATAAGCATACTTAGTTTGCTCCTCCCTCCCTCACCCTTCTCCCTCTTCCCTCCCAACTGTAATCTGAGCCCAGAGCTATGAGTGGGCAGGGAGAGGCAGGAAGTGATGTCACACCAAGCTAATATGTCAGCTGTATCCTAAACAAGCAGAGAGAGCTTCTAGAGCTATTTACTTAGGTATGGTAAAGCATTCTACAGAATAAATATAGTCTTATAGCTTTCACTATTATAGCTAATCTGTTGGTAATAAAATGCTTTGATAGCTTTCCTTCTTCTGTAAATAATGTTATTTTTTTATTATTTAACCCTAATTCACTTGGCCTATGGAAATAAATACACTAGGCATATTCTGTCATAGCCTCTGTGTAACATAGGAAGATAATAGTAAAAATAATAAAATTAAAAAACTATTAAAAATAATAGTAAAAATGCCCAGTGTAGACTGAGAAGTTGTTCTAACATACCTACTGCCATCCTTACATAGGTGCCCGAATGAGAAATGTTCCAGTACTTTTCAGTGATTCAGACGCAAACGTTGCTGGGATGTATGGCAGAGTTCGGAAAGCAGCAACCACTATAGACCAATTCAGGTAAATATCAATTTTGAGACATAATAATTTACCTTTTTCTGACTTCATCTGTGCCTAAAAAGCTTTCAGTAACTGGTACTCAAAACTTGTTTAAAATATAAGATGCCTTCATTTATCCAGACTATGGGGCAGATTTATCAAAGAGTGAAATTAAAAAAAATTAAAGCTTACCACAAGAAAAACTCCTCCTCTTTCTATTCTTTTCTGTGGGATTTTTAGAAACATATTTATCAATGCATGAAAGTTACATAGTTAAGTTGGGTTGAAAAAAAGACCAAAGTCCGTCAAATCCAACCCCTCCAAACGAATCCCAGCACACATACATCACACTTACACTGACCTTTCCATACACTTACATAAACTGTATATACCAATATCTCTACTAAGTGTAGCTTTTAGTTTCACAATAACCTTGGATATTATGCTTCAAGAAATCATCCAAGCCACTTTTAATGGCATTAACAGAATTGGCCATAACATTTTTTTGTCCCCTTTATGGGTAAAAAGCCCCCCTGCTATTTGTCCATAATGTCGTCTAATGTACTTGGAAAGTGTAACCATGTCCCCTTGTAACTTTATTTTTTTCAGAGAAATCAACCTCAACTATGACAGTCTCCCCTTATCATTTAAACCTTCCATACCCTTAACCAGTTTATTTGTGCTTCTCTGCATTCTCTCCAGCTCTTTTATATCCCTCTTATCTCCCCCAATGGCGGTGTGAGATAATAGATTCACAGTTTTGCTGCTTTGTTTCGCTGCTTTGTTTCGCTGCTTTGTTTCGCACCACCGCTGGGGGAAAGTATTAATAGGTGCCTTTAAATGATGAGAATAATTTATAACTACTGTTATTGAAGTGATTCCAATGCCCTTTTCTGCCACATCTGCTTCACACACCTCTGTTGTTAATTGGTATCACTAAGGAAGGCTGACTGTAGCATGAACCACCAAGATCCCACCAAGATCAAACCTTCCTTTGTGATTATGTCCTTATTTCTGCTTTTCACACCACATAATTAAAGAAAGATGGCTTGGAAGCACTAAGAGGAACAGTATCACTAAAAACTGAAATTGTTTTAAACTAATGACAATATAATATAGTGTAGCCCTACTCTCTTAAAATTGGTGTGTTTGCTTTAGAAACTGTGCAATAATTTATATAAATCAAGCTGGCAGCCATTCAAATCTAAAAAAGGAGAAAAGGCTCAAGATACACAGCAGACAACAGATAAGCTCAGTAGTATACAATTGGATTCTCCACTACTTATCTGTTATCTACTATGTATCCTGTGCTTGAATGGCTGCCCCCATGGCTACACAGCAGCTTTTTTATAGAAACTAAATTAGCGTTTTTGAAGCAAACACACCTTTTTTAACAGTGCAGGGCAGCAATATATTATACTGTCATTCTTTTTAAACACTTAAATTTTTAGGCGTTCCTGTTCCTTTAAGGAAGGGGTAAATGAAGCATACTATCGAGCTATGGTTGCATAAAAGCAAAATTCACAGAAATGAATTGAAATGGAGAAATTAAATGGGGCAGCAATAATAATTCTATTTTGTATTTGCAGTATACGTCTAGGAATATTTTTAAGAAGATATCCCATTGCAAGGGTGTTCATTATAATTTATATGGTGAGTATAGATAGTGTAGATGGCTATATATTTTTTTTTTATTACAATTGTTGTCCATTATCTTCTCATGTCTCATATCTTCTTCATGTAAAGATGTAGTTTAGACAAATATAACTTCAATATTATATGTAGATATGCCTGTATGTATAATAATTATAATAATAATGTGATTTTTGTGTGTTGGCATTAGTCACAACAATGGCTGCAGATAGTTGGGTCAGATTCATACTCCATCTCTCTTTCCCCCCCAAATTTCATAATCTGTGGCTCTTTGTTGTCTGTTGAAGCCCTTTGTTCTTCTTAAACCATCTGCACAACCAGAGGGCATTTTACTGGCAAATCTGCCTACCTCTCAGGCCAGAGATCACAGGATGCAGATAGCAAAGTAAACTTTGTAATCAGGATTTTCACGGTGGTTCAGGGTTGGCTGTACAAAAAAAAGAACTCCATAGTATTTGTCTATTGTGCTAGGGAACTTATCAACAAATTTAAAAGTCAGAGTTTAAATTTTTAGATCAAGGACTGATATGTTCACTTAAAGGGCATGTAAAGGCAAAAAAAAATATTCAATTTTTACTTTCTTTAATGAAAAAGAAACACATCTCCAATATACTTTTAATTAAAAAATGTGTACTGTTTTTATAAGAAAAAAAACTTGCTCTGACTGCTTTGGATAGAAATTGTCAACTGCTCTACAGGGAAACAATCATACTGATGAACAGCAGGGGGAGCCCCTGCCTCACTTCCCAGCCAAGCAGAACTCAAGCAGCTTTGTTTGTTTCCCTGTAGAGCAGTTGGCGACTGTATAGAGATTTGTATTGGGTTTTAGTTCTGCCTTTACATCCCCTTTACTGTTACCAACTCCAGCTGCAGGGACAAAGATCATGGAGCCAGATTTAAACAGATAAACTGGAATTCTATTTGGAGGATTATTTTGCTGCAGCCACTTGTTCTGCAGAGTTGGAGAAAGTTTGTATTAAACAATAAAAAACTATAAAATCCATTAATGTCATTAGATTACATGACAACACAGGACCCAGTGCAGTCTTTATATTCTGATTATTTATCAGTCTTGCATTTGACTTGTACAGATTTGATAATTTATGACGGTCCCTAAGCAGCCCAGATCACAGGTCTTGGTCTTGCAAAGATGTTTAACAAAGTTACAAGATGACAGCCCCCTGTGGCCAACTTTGAAAGCATAAATCATTTGTTTTATTAGTCTTGTGGTGCAGTAAGTTCATGTTTATGCTTTGTATACAAAATACAGCATTTCTAGCCTTATTCTATTTCAGACTTTACTTCCCCTTTAAGATCAATTCATGGACTTGTTTCCTGATAAAAAAACATTGTTCTGTTACCTATCAGTGCTGGCTTTTCTGTCTGTGAATACTATGGAACTGTACAAAGCAATATGAAGGCTTGTAACCACTGCAATAATGTTTGCTTACAGGCCCTGCTACACCTCTGGGTAATGATTGTTCTTCTGACCTACACACCAGAAATGCACCACGACAACCCCTCTGGAAAATAGCAAGCAAGGCCCAAGAAGTACATCCTTATTAGCAGAAGTGCCATACATATTCAGCCACTGTTCAACTGGTGCAATCATTGCATCTAGGTCCTCTGAATATTTTTATGGGTACTCAAACTACAACCTTTAGAAGGTGAATGTATAGAATGTTTTCTGGTGTCAGGTATTCTAATTCTTTTCCTTCAATAGGTGTTCTTTGGTACATGGAACGGTAATTGCCTTAACTGGCATTTTTTATTTATTTGCACAGTCAATATATGTCTGAGGAGCAAAGATGATGAGAGGGAGGTGAACTAAAATGACTTTACTTTGCAGATGCTTAGCTAAATTATCCAATTCCATCACCCATGAATACAAAAATTATTTATAACTGTAACCAGGAATATCAGTACAGCATGTTCTTACCGTGGCATTTTGAGAAACATTAAGCCCAAGAGTTATTCTCTAGTTACCTTTTCCTATTCTGTCCAGTAGTGAGAGAATTGCTCTGACTTTGCAATACTTTTGCTAATATTTAATTCTTCATTTTAAGTGTATGATTATAATTCTGTTCCTATTCCTCAAACTACTTTTGCACTTTTAAAATTTTAAATGTAAATAGATATTTTTTTTCTTTAATCTGTAGACTGACTGGCAGGACTGTAAAATTAAAGTGTAATCTTTTAGTAAATAAATTTAAAATATGATGACATATAACAACATGTTTGAAGTATTTCTTTAGTTCTATATTTATTTAGTTCTATGTTGTGTTTTTTATTAGAGTTCTAAAGTTGTTCATCAGGGGGCGCTAAAGTGTTGTTACAGCCAATATACCGAAAGACTTTAAAAAAAAAAATGTTTTAACAGTCTTAGCATTACAATACATGAGAACTCCTTTATCCATCTTGAAGTAGCATTCCTTTATTTCTTTCAAATAAAACATTGGTAAATAACAGAAGCAAAATTTATCATATAAAAAGTTGTGTTCAGAATAGCATTGTGTTTAAAAAAGTCAATAAAGCTCAAAATCCTTATAATGGCTTTTATTTCCATACATGCAAACGCATTGGAAAACTGCACATTATATTACAAACGAAAACATGAAGAACAATTTATCAAATTAAAGGGGTGGTTCACCTTCAAGTTAACTTTTAGTATATTGTA
>CM044446.1:63362500-63395903 GCA_024363595.1 Xenopus borealis
TTTTCATTAAAGAAAGTAAAAATGGGATTTTATTTATTTTGCCGTTCCTTGTCCTTTCAGTTAACTATTAGCATTTTATAGAATGGCTAGTTGTAAGCAATATTTTAATTGGTCTTCGTTATTTTTTATAGTTTTTGAATTAGTTGTCTTCTTCTTCTGACTCTTTCAAGCTGTCAAACAGAGGTCGCTGTCCCCATTTAAAAACAAATGTGCTGTAAGGCTATAAATATATTGATATTGGTGCTTTTTATTACTTATCTTTCTATTCAGGCTCTCTGCTATTAATTTTCCAGTCTCTTATTTGTTATATTTGAAAGCTGTTGGTCTAAGTGGCTGGTTTAATTGGGATGGCAGTTTATATCTGTATTTATATGGATACCCCTACATCTACATGCCACTTAATAATAATTGAGTGACGAGTAGGTACAGTGAATGGACCCATATTCCAGTGGCTTTACATAATGGCACAACCAGGTAAAGATAAAAGTACAGTAAGTATATTAATTAACAGTTACTTCACTTTACAAGGCTTTATAAGGCTTTACAGACATACATGGAGCCTGAGGGGAAAAAAATTACACTGAAATCCTATATGTAAAAATCTGTCATATTCCATACTAATAGGGATGTTCTATGCAGGTTCTGCTGAATTATTTATCCAGGTAAATTCTAATGTATTTCATTAGTAAACGATTCTGTACAAGAGTTGCATCGCTTGCTTCATATTATGTACCTTTGCCGTACCTTTGCCGTAATTTAAGTAGGGGGAGAACAAAACCCACAAAACATAATAAATGATTAAATGTTTAAAAGATGAAGCCATATGATTAGATGAATTGCTACCTTACTAATTGTGGTTTATCTAAAACCCTTCCTGCAGCTGCAGTTAGAAGAAGTTGGGTAGCTGTATATAATATGGAGCTCAGCCAAAGGTATTATGTTGTTATCTCAGCATCCCTGACTGACTTTTTAACCCTGCTAGAGATTTTTTAGGAGAAGTTGCTTATTCAGAGGACTTAAATTCTCCAGCCTAGGATCATAAAAAACCAACAGGATTTATTTAATCATAGGGACAACTGTACAGTTGAACGTCTATATGATGCTAACTATGGACTTTAGCTCTAGTAAGTGATAAGCTAATATTATTTGTGTTTCTGCCTAGGGCTATACACAGCAATCTCCTGCTTTACATTAGGTTCTAGGTGTGTTTTAGAGGCCTGCTGTAGTTAGGAAGAAGTACAAAAGCCGTATACTGTACAAAGCCCTTGAATAGCATATGCAAAAATAAACACTTGTATAATAAGTCCAACTCAGAAAATGCATCTTAGTCTGATTAAATCTCATCAATTCAAGGCATGGAACAAAATCTTCTAAGAGAGGGCTTACCAAAAATGTATCCACCACAGTAAGAATGTTTTGGTGAGTCAGACACAGTAGGGTGGAGTACTATGGGAATTGTGGTTTGGCAGGAGCTGAAAAGCATTCAACTATAAGTATTTTTTTTTAAGATTACTGTAAGTATATGTTCGAATGGAGCTGCTGGGTGTTTTTGTTTGTCTGTAAAGTCCTTTATCAAATACCCAATAACTGTAAAAAGCAATCAGAGAATGGAAGGATTTGGCTTTGTGTTCAAGCAAATGGTTATTCATGTTGCTTTTATATGAGAGGTTTCATTTTACATAACTTACATGGTCATATTGTATGTTTGGCCTCTCGTAACATCTGCCTATTTCTTACATTGCCTGAAATGGGCATATTCTGATAAAGCTATGTTAAATAAAACAATAGAGAGAACCACCTGTTGCCTCGGTCACTTATGGATGTGATAGGAAGAAACCTTAATCCTCAGGCAGAGAACAGGTTCTTATATTCAGAGAGTAAAGGATCATTGGGTACTATAACACGGTGTGGCTAAGGTTCAGGCTTAGATCTGATTACCATCTCATACATTGCATACATCCAGTGCATCCCACACAACACACATTACTGCTTGTTACCTGGCATATTTCTAAAAGACAGATTGTAATAATGAGTTATTGAAAGCTATTTTGAGTGGGATGCTATTGAGAAAAATAAAGAATAAATGAATCCACTCTTACTACTGGCCAGTACCCCACTTCTGATGACAGTTTATGGGCAAACACTTTTACGATTACATTGCACAACATTTGGTATTAAGTGGAATTAAGGGGGTACAGCAATCAGAGAGAAATACATATTTTCCCAACATTTTGCATCACTGCATGCATCTGTGTATGGTCAGCTTAACTTGATAGTTCAGCAGAATGCTTATAAGTTTCTATTTTTACCAATCTTAGTTCAGCCTTAATTTGTTGTTACAGGGTGCTACTGAGGAAGCTAAGATCTAGCTATGGTATATCAATAGAAAAATGCTGAAGCACACCAGGATTTCGCAATCAAAAAAATGTATTTATTAGATCTAATAAATGTGTTTTTTGATTGAGAAACCCTGGAGTGCTTCAGCATTTTTCTATGGATTTATATATATATATATATATATATATATATATATATATAGTAAATAATGAGAGCACTCACAGCCTTTGTAGAAAAGTATTGTATTAAAGAAAAATCTCAAACATCTACGTGTTTCGGTCGGTTCACAGGGATCCGTCATCAAGATATATATACATATATATATATATATATATATAAATTAATTATTCAGAAGTGCATGTTTATATCTGGAATCTTTACATAGCTAAAAGTGGGAAGTAGGGCTGTAAGCTAGCACCAGAGTGTACCATTTTCTGACATATGTTGAAGACAATACCGTTCCTGCCATATCATGGGAAAAACCAAATCAGCAACAATGTTTTTTTTTTAATTACGCCTAAAAGGCACAAAAATGTTATTTAGAGATTCTAACTTAAGATCAGTCCGGTTAATTGAGCTTTGTTGATCACTGACCTCTATGTAGCAAGCTTGCTTGTTTTGAATAACCACACTTTACTGTAATGGGATGATCTTAGAACTGAATAAATACTGCAGGCCCCTGGGATGATAGTTAGATCAGTGTAATTTACTCACCCACAAATCAGCATGATTAATAATTACCAATTGTGCAACTTTTCTTAAATATAGGCCTTTTTTTTTTTATGGAAAATATACTATACTGCCATGGTTTATGCCACATTTTGACTTTATCTTCTCCTTCCCATACAAAACAAGGCACAGCATAATGCAATGACATGAGTGCATCATGTATTCCTGTCCCCTAATTGAGCTGATGGAATCAGAATGTAAATATGCATAATATTGACAACTGCTCCATGAATGTGTCAGTATCATTTTAAGATGTACAATGAAGGACTGCATTTTGCTTGACACAGAGGTATCAGTAAATTATTTTGGAATTCAGCTCTTAGAATTTTTTGTCTTGCATGTAGTCACAGAATTCCTTAATAATCAACAATAGTCTTATCATTTGTTATTGTTGGCACCTTTTAAAATGGTTACATTTTGTTGGTTCTGGAACAAATCTGCAAAAAGCTAATTACAGAACTGAATAACATTTAACAACTTGTCCTTTTGGCTCTTGGAGATATTAATACTAGTTGGAGCTAAAGAACAGATATACGGTCGCTCATATTAGAAGGCCCTCCAATTAGGCCAATAAAAATGTTGCTTGAAGCCAGTTATTTATAGGGAAAATCCATGAAAATATAGGAAGGCCGGTATTTTTTTTTTTTCAGAAAAAGTGGCAACCCTACCTCCATTATCACACTAAGACATACCTCCCAACTGTCCCTTTTTTGGAGGGGCAGTCCCTCTTTTGAGAGCTCAACCCACAGTCCCTCATTTGTATTAGAACAGCCAGAAAAAGGCACAAAGTTTCTAACTTAACTGGCTTTTGGTAAAGAGCCCAGAACCACCAACAGGTGCAACTAAGATACTTTGTAACAATTTTGAGAAAAGAAAATTGTAACAGTTTAGATAAGGAGAAATATTTTAAAACTTTCATAACCTGCCAAATATTTTACAATGAACATGGTAATTAGGTCACAAAAATGGGCATGGCCAAAAAATTAAGCCAAACTACAAGAAAAAAAAAATGTGTCCCTCTTTTTACTTCCAAAATGTTGGGAGGTACAGTATGTACTAAGAAAGAAAATTTTGGCAGTGTCTGTCAAAGATATTAAAGTTCTCTAGAAACTACACGATATATATATATAATGGCTTTACTCGTGGACCCTAATATAAACCCCGGTCTTGTATAGGTACAGGCAAACAGGACTGCCCCATGCTAAAAAGTGCACAACTGAAATAGACATTTTCCAGCATTTGTTTAGTAAAGCATAACATAAAAACAAATGCAGCATAAGAAATCCCGGTAAACGGTTTAAGGGCCCAATTTAAGCAAAATACACCACCTACGGGGGATTGACAGGCGATCTATGGTTTGTAAGAAGAAGGGTGATGGACAGATAGCAGTGTCAGTTATAAGCAGCACTAAGCCACTTCTGCAGCGCCCCCTCCCAACTACTTCCAGACAATGGCGGGCAGCGGCTTGGGGCGGGGGAGGGGCGTGACGTCACTTCCACCAGGGATTCGCTATATAAAGGGGAGATGCTGCAATGCTCAATAGGTCCCTCCGGCAAGAGCAAAGGAGTGAAGGTGATAGGAATGAGTCAGAGGCTGATCCGCTCAAGCCGCTTTCGCTTTAAATAAGCCGCTAATTACTGAATGTGTTATTTCTATCTAGGAGCTGGGCTCTAAGCAAAGGATTCCCGGTTAAAGCAGCAGCCCCGACAATGCTCTCCCTGGGAGTCATCTCCATAGCCCTGTGCGCGCTCCAAGGTAAGCGCAGCGACTGTCCTTTCAGCACCACGGACAGCTCCTGGCGCACTGTCTGCCGCTTCCAAGGGCTCGCCCGCCGGCTCCTTCAATTGACCCGATGCACACAGGCGCGCAGCAAATAGGTTTAGGCTCTGCCGGGTTTCTCTGGGCTTTGTATGTGTATGTACATGGAAGCACAGCTACAAATCTCAGCAGCAATGAACACCATGGGATCACAGTTTAGCAAGGTCACCTCCAATACATTCTCTCTCCTGGTCGACCCCTCATATTGAATATTGGTTTGGGAAACGGGGCTTTAATCTTAATACCAGAGAGGGGTCTTTTGCCTTAAATATTTTATCTTAAATAATTTGTCGTACTGTGTGTATTCTTTCCCTTCTGACACTTACGAATAAAACTCCGTGCTCTATGGTATGCTAATACTGCCCTGGTCTATGGCAAGCTCTCTTTCTCACCAGCACAGTAAATAAAAATATTCTTCGTAATATGTATTCATTTTTATACATACAGACACACATCTGTCTCCCTAGCTATCTTTTTCTCATGGGTCTATCTAGCTGTCCGTCCATCTGTCTATCTATCATCTGTCTGTCTATAATCTATCATCTATCTCTCATGTATCTATACTACATAACAACATTATTTTATATATGTGTTTACAATCTCTTGTTTTCCCCCCAGTAATATCATTTCCATTATCAGAGCCAGCCAATAGCAAGGATACAAAGGTAAGACATGACAAAATGCCATTATTTATTTATTTCATGTCACGTTTTAGATTTTGCATGTTGCACCAGTAGAAGCTGATACAGGTAGGGTACCAATTATCCAGAACGCTTGGGACATGGTGTTTTCCAGATAACGGATCTTAGCCGTGATTTGGATCTTCATACCTTAAGCCTACTAGAAAATCATGTAAACATTAAATAAACCCAATAGACTGGGTTTTCTTCCAATAAGGATTCATTATACCTTAGTTGGGATGAAGTGCAAGTTACTGTTTTATTACTACAGAGAAAAAGGAAATCATTTTTAAAAAATTGGATTATTTCATTATAATGGAGTATATGGGAGACAGCCATTCCCTAATTCCGAGCTTTCTTGATAACAAATCCCATACCCGTACATCCTTTTAAAATGTTTTCTCTGCCATCTCCACGCTACAGTAAGCACGGATGTGTTATAGCCAGGGAATCTCACTAATGCATGGGAGACTGCTCATTGATTCATGAAGAATGAGAGAAATACATTTGGATCCTAGACATACAGACAAGCAGAGCTCTGCTGGTGATTTATGCACAAAGCAGCATACATGTAGTCATTGTCAAAAATTTTAAATTTTTATAAGCTGAAAAGCAATTTGATTAGTTACATATAAGAATTATATAATGCATATCAGAATGTGAAATGGCATATGTAATTTGATTCCTGATTTGTAATTTTAAACCTCCTGACATAGCCCGTGGGTCAGTATGTATCTAAAAAATGCACACAATTATACAGGCCAGTCATCTTATTCTTATTCTTATTTTTATATTTCCACTGAATTCAGAAATGTTTCCCGATTATGCATTGAAGGAAATATATATGATCTCCTGAAAAGGTTGCATTTTAGTGACAGCTTTTGCCAACCACAGAGTTAAGCCCTTCAGCACAAGAAAGGTCAGCAATATATCACTTTGTAAGTCTTGAAGCGGACCTTTAATATCTGCAGAGGTCAAAAAGGTTCACATTTATAATTTTCCTTGAGTATAGTAGAACTTTGCTGTTGTATAGCAACCACTGGCATTTCCAATGGACATTATTTCTGCACAATAGCTTTTTCATAGAGAATTCTCAGAAGCCCTTCTGAATCCTGGTTTTACAGAACGTACTGGCATTCTGCTTTAAAAGCCAATATGCATTCCCTGTGTGTTGCACATGATGTTTATATGGTTAATGTAAAATTCATACAATAATTATATTAATGAAAACTTCTGACATTGACCATGTAATCAGAAAGGGTTTGAACTGAATTATTATGGGGCTATATCCAAGTTACACCCACAACTGTTAATAATGTAAATATATATATAACAAACGAGAAAGTTGTGCTCACCACTAATTTTTAAAACCATTAGGCGGGGGTGCAATGACGCTGCAACCTCAAAATACATATAGACAAATACAAGAGGTCCTGTGCACTCAACCCATTATCAATACTGTATATTTAAGACATTGAGACATTCTGTGCATACAGCTACTAAAAAATGCCTTACCCTTTAAACAAAACAGGGATTGTTTTAAATATATTGATAATGGATTGAGTGCAGAGGACCTTTTGTATTTGTATATATATATATATATATATAGATATATATAGATATAGATACACAAAGACATATACATTGGAGTTTGGGTTTCTGACATGGCTGGGCATTGGATAGGCTTGTCTTTATGACACACTGCCTCTCCTGCTTCATTACAGAGATAGATATACTTTCCAGTGAAAATGAGGCAAAACAAGGACATTTTCTAAACGTTACAAAAAAGAAAAAATATAGATTTATTTACTAAATTATTTCATCAGTCTCAAGCAGTTTCTCCTTTTTTTGGCAAAGGAATGGTAATAACGTGGATTCAGAATGGACTGTAAAGTACTGTTGCAGGAGAATATTCACACAGATGTGGAATATTCCATGTATTTCATATATATATATATATATATATTTATATATATATGTTTGTGTGTGTGTGTGTACACAAAAAAACTAGTGAAATCTTGAAATCTTTAGTAGAAATATAGTTCGGCATAGTCACTTCTAGTTACTCAAATGCAAATGTTTCTTTAGTGGCATACAGTTTCTGACTGGGACACCAGGGGCCCACCCAAAAGCCTTAGACCAGGGGCCCACCATAAAACCTTAGACCAGGGGCCCACTCTCAGTACTAATTTTCTTCATCTCCTCAATCAAACTCTATTCTCCTAGTCTGTTTTCTTTACATACTATAATCGATTATTCCATCTATTTAGCCTCTTTGTTCTCATAGAAATAGGGAATGGCCATAAAATAGGGAAAAAGTTTAGTACAGTGAGGGCCCACTGACATCTTTGCCCACCGGGAGTTTTCCTGGTATTCTGGTGGGCAAGTCCGACACTGGTGGCATACTCAGAATTTACTGGGTCCCATATACATGTTTCTTATTCTGCATAGCTCAATTACTATGGAAGAATTAATTTTACTGTCTTGTGAACTTTGCTTTTATGCTGATTTATTGTTTAGCCAAGCACTTGCCAATTATCTCTAATAGTTGAATATGCACAAGAGAATAATTTTCAAAATACCTCTCTACAAAACCTGCAGCAAATGATAGCTGCAAATTTAGCATTTAAAAAAACAGAAAAAAACAAACAAAACGGTGTTTGGACTTTTCTTTTGTCTCCTATCACATAACTCTAAATAACACAATAATACATTATTAAATGCATTATTAAACAAACAAAAAAACTTGCTGCCAGTGTTTATTGCATCAATTCAATCCATTGAATGGATTGGATGAATAAACCTGGTGAAACACTGCAGGAAATATGTGTACATTGAATATGATAGATTCAAATTCCCATAGATCTTTATATGCAGTCATGATGTTAACTAAAAGTACTTTAGTCCACGTAATGAAAACATTGCTTCTGTCAATGGTATAATTAAGCCATGGTTCATTTACAGTTTGTTAGCTTTTAGTTTAGTAATCTGTTTAGACAGATTATGCAAGGCATAACAACATTTTTTTTATCTGTTTTACAGAGGATTTTTAAAAAAACAAACAAATCATAATACAGTATTTGTATCAACTAAAACATGAACTAAAAAAATAGCACCCATCACAAGACTTATCTTGGTTACCTATCTGCCTAGTCTTGCTAAGCCCATACTTAGTGAGTCAAGAAGAGTCTGTGGAGAAGCTCAGTCTATTGTGATGGATCTACCAGTTCTGTATACCATCACACAAGACTTTATTATTCTATATTTCAGGCAATATAAATGAGATTGCTAGATCAGTAATTTAGGGAACTTTTTGTACCTGAAAATGCATAGAACAAAATAGAGTAAAATTGCTATTACTTGACTAATTCAATCTGTTCTTCTCAATCTGTTCTTGAGAGGAAGCCATCTGTTCTCTCAGTTTGTGTTCTTGGCTTTGTCTGGTTGGATGCAGAATTCTGCTAGTCAGGTGATAAAATCCCTATCCTTGGGCAAATCAGGAAAATATCTATGCTCTAGGATGCCACTGAAGTTGTTGTGAGGATAACAGAAAATATGATCTGCTTACAAAACAGCTTTATTCACTGTATTCCTTTGCAAGGGGAGTGATTTGTTTGTGTTCTTGCCTCGGTTTT
Organism: Xenopus borealis; assembly: GCA_024363595.1. Lineage (NCBI taxonomy): Eukaryota > Metazoa > Chordata > Amphibia > Anura > Pipidae > Xenopus > Xenopus borealis. The sequence goes on from CM044446.1 coordinate 63,371,700, forward strand.
TCATGCTGGGTCTTAATGCAGAATTTGGAAACTGTTACAAACATGAAAATGTCATTTCATTATTTATGACTAAAGCATATATATTCTAAAAAGAGATTTAAGGAGTAGAGCCTTTGCTAAGGTTTACTAAAGCCAATGCTAAGTGGAGGAGTTTGCTGAAAATCACACAGAAGTAATGAAATTGCTCTTTTGCTTATGTTGTAAAAAACATCCTTTAATTATATTTTATCTATAACATGCCTTAAATAAAATATGCAGTCTGAGACAAAATAAATACCAGTCTGCCATATTTTCTAGCAACCCAAACACATTAAATGTAGCCCTTTGAAAAATATTAATTAACTAAATTACTAGATGTTTCCTCCATCTGGAAGGATCTATGGATTATATATTAATTTAATATCACAGCCTGGTGTATCATTGATCATTTTATGCATCACAGAGATGGAAGCGGTAGAGCAGGAGTTCTCTTACAAAACCAGTTGAAGAGATGTATTTATTATTTAATTTGACTCATGGATGCAGATAAAAATTAGGCAAAGAAGAAAGAACAGCGGTAAGTATTTTGTGTCATTGGGGATGATGGCCTCTGGTGATTTTATAAGAACACAGTTGTGGAGGATTAATTACAGTATTAAAACATATTTGGCATTGCAATCTAGTCATTGTAATTACATTAAATTCTGCATTCTAAAGTGAAGAAAAGGAAACAAAATACAAAATATTACATACAATAAAATGGCTCCCAAAGTGACATTCCCACAGATCTGTATAATTTGACTTTTAATAATTTAGAGCTAGTTAATGTATATCTTGTGTTTCACAAACGACGACCGCATACCTCCCAAATGCTCTTTTTTTTGGAGGGACAGTCCCATCCCTATTTTCTCTGCACAACAGGTGTTAATAAGGTACTTTGTAACACCTTTGAGATTAGAAAATAAGTAATTGTAACAGGAGAAATATTTTCAAACTTTCATAATCTGCCAAATTTTGTAAAATGAACATGGTAATCAGGGGGGCGTAGTCACAAAATGGGTGTGGTCAAAAGATTTAGCTGCTCCTCTTACCTCCCAACATTTTTACTTCCAAAATGTTGGGAGGTATGCGACCGTAGAACTGTGCATGATGTACTTCAAACCTCCTGAGAGTCAGTGCAACACAAATCATTGATTATAGATCTTTGTTTCCCATCAGGTAATGAAATGTATTGTAGAGGTTATTTCACATTCACTGTCCAAACCTAGCACTGTCCCCATCAGTCAGGAGTGCCTGGAAACTCTCAGAGCAGGTAAGGATTTCTAATGCTTTATAGTTTATCTAACCTGAAGTAATACTTGTGCAATACACTACTTATGGTAATACAAGTGCATGTATCTATATAAATGAATCCAGAATCTGCTTTAATTACTTCATGATCACATGATCAAAGGTTTTTTTTTTAAATATTTTTTTAAAATATTTTTTACTATAAATATCTAATACACCAAATAAAATTTCTTCAAAGAATATCCTGTTGATTAGCCCACAGGCTAGGCACCCCCATTGACTGATTTGGCCAGCCCAACAGATTAGGAACCTTTGCACTATTGTGTGGACAAATGTTGATAATATCATGGGAGCTATCACTGTGCTTAGTGACTGTTCATTGGCTTCTTAGTTAATGTAATATATTTTATATGCATCTAGTCTATGAGCGTTGCTGTAATTTAATTCTGGGCTTTTTAAACTTTTTTTTTTAATGTAGAGAGCTGAATATCTGATCTACAATTTTTCTGTAGGCCATAAAAATCCTTTAATGACTGCATCTAGCTCATGGGTCTTCGTTTACTAGACAATCCACGGAAACGGATTATGGATGTCCGGGTCAAACCAATATCTTGAGTTTTGAGCCCTCGCTATGATAAATATACCTTTAAGGAATAGTTCAGTGTGAAAATAAAAATTGGGTAGATAGCATGAGCAAAATAAAACATGTTTCAATTATAGTTAGTTATCCAGAAATGTAATCTATAAAGGCTGATGTGAATGGAACAGAACATTACTTCTTGCTTTTCAGCTCTCTAACTCTGAGTTAGTCAATGACTGTAAGGGATACCGCATGGGACATAACTGTTCAGTGAGTTTGCAATTGATACTCAGCATTCAGCTCAGATTAAAAAGCAACAGTTATGACCCATGTGCCCCCCCCCCAAGTCACTGATTGGTTACTGCTTGGTAAACAATGTGGAAACCAGCAGGTAGTGTTCTGGCTATTATTTTAGACATCCAGTCATTCCAGCCTTTATACATATTCTGACAATTCCTATAAAAATTATAGGAATGTGTGCAGCACATACTTTATACGGACACATTCCTATGATTTTTATAGGAACGTGTCAGTATCGCTTTAACTTTGTTAGAAATTTTTTTTATTTTGCCTATTTACCCAGTTTTTATTGCTATACTGAACAATTCCTTGAAGCCTTTTCTATCATACTATTAGTATTGGTATTTTCATTGAATTGTTTTATGGCTGGTCTGTTTGATAACACAATACATTATGGATCAAATCATATGCATATTATTATATATTGTGATATTTACAGAGATCACAAAATGTTTCATTGAAGGATGTGTAACTTGTCATTATCAATCTTTCAAAAGGTAGCTCTATTCAATAGCTGCAGTTCAGCACTTGTTAAGGAGTTATAGGCTGAATATCCCTGTTATAGACTGGGATTGTAATGTGCCACCAGCTCAACAAAAATACAATGAAAATGTTCAGTGATTAGATTACCATTTTTAAAAATAAAACTGCCTATATCCCCTGTTTATATCTGGGGTATTGCTATACTTAGAATAAAGCCAGCCAGTAATATCCTGCCAACAGAGCTATCTATGGATTTATCAACTGTCCCTGGTAAGGAATAACCTGTAGGGTTTGAAATCCTTAATGTGGAGATAAGCTCCTGTTATTGTCTTAAGAAATCTAGTTCAGTAGGTCAGTGCACTGGTAAACTGGTAAATGGAAGTATATAATTCTGTACTATAGTAAAGAGGTAAGGAAGAAAGATGGGTACTTTTCTTATGTTTATGATAGTAAAAAGAGACATCAGTTTTGAAGAATAAAGGCATGAATCCGCATATTCTAGAAAATTGGCAACTGAGTGTTACAACCAGGGTCACTGGGCATAGTTTCTAGTGTAGGGACCAAGAAGGAAGTAATGCTGACACATTTGAGTTAGATTGGATCAGTTCTTTGGCGGTGAATCAACAAGCTGGAAACACTCTCTCTAAAAAATGTTGCCAGTTAGGTGTAGTTTTATGACTACTATTCAAAGCTTCCATTAGTTTTTGTCATTGTAATTGTAATCCTTAGGACAATTTCTTTTCAAATACAATGTGTTCTTTGGGACTGTAGTTATTTGTAATAGAATATCTCTGCATGTTGCAGATGACAGGATCATTTCCATTCTCCGGCGCCAGAACCTCTTGAAAGAACTCCAGGAACTTGCATCTGAAGGTAGATATTATATCTTTGCTTATTCAATGATGCTGCATGTATTGGGTGCAGGAGAGTTTATAGCCTAGACCTCTGTGATTAGGTTCAGTAAGGAAGAGAACAGACACAAAATCTCCAAATTTCCAATTAGTGTGGAAAAGCAGCACTCTGAATTTGAGGCTTTTCATGGTCAGAGTTCAAGGGCTATTCACTGTTCCCTAACTTGAGAGAGAATGGGATGTGGGTATCCATCAGCAGTGTTCATAAATATGTTATCTGTTGTAAAAGCAATGATGCAACTTTCCATGCCCACAAGCAAAATTTTGATGCAGGTGCAGCATGCAGGTTATTTTGTCAAAACATGCACCTGTTTGTAAATGGTATACGAGTTGTATCTGCGTCATTATAAGGGTCATTTGCCAAGTGAATGTCAGGGTGACGGGTGCAAAATTTGGGAGCAATGCTCCTGAAATGTTGTCAGAAATACTGGAAACACATAGTGCACTGTTAATCAGTACTAAAGATAAGATGATTTTAGATATTTACATAGATTCCATTTAATACCATATATGCTACACCTATTAAAGTCGACTATAGCAGATATATGTCCAAAATGCATCCACACACCTGCTGACTACATCCATTTGGTTTGGAAATGTCAAGGCCTGGGGAAAATGTCAATTACTGGCACTCATAATTCCACTTGATCCACAAATCCTTCTATTAAACCAGGTGGAGGAAACTGCCCTCAACCTGGCAGAAAGAGCTTTAATGTGCTACCTTTTAATCCAAGCAAAAAGGCTTGTAGCTCTCAACTGGAAATCTAAACAACCCCCCAAGAAGAAACAATGGGTAGAAATGGTGAATGCATTGGTACCCATGTACCAACTTACATACCTAAGCAGGGAATGCTCCAAATAGTTTGAAAAAATATGGTCCCCATGGCTTACTGAACATATACCAAGTCTGCTACCCCGTGCCAACCCATAGGTGAGAAATCACATTTTCCTTCAATACCTTCCCCCCCTTCCCTCCTCCCAGGTCTAAGAAAGTCAAAATGTTAATTTATTGTTGACTGAAGTAGCTGAAGACAGTTCTCTTTTGCATCACTGACAAAGAGACAGTAAGATACTTTGGCATAAGATTCTACATACAAGAAGGAAAATATTTGTTAATAATTCCAGACATGCAAAACGAAATAATTGTATCTAAATGTTATCTGTCATTGATACACTATGGGGCAGATTTACTAAATTCATGTGAAGGATTTTTTAAATTGTTTTGGGCTAATTCAACCATCGAATTTGCAAGATTCGTTTTGAATTTTCCAAATTCAAGAATTCGATTGTCGAAGTACTGGCCCTTTAAAAAAATAAATAAATAAATTTGATATAACAATTCGGCAGATTAAACCTACCAAATTGCTATATAACCCTATGGGAAGCTTCCATAGGATTTTCCCAAGTTTTTTTGATCAAATATAAAAAATTTTATTGAATGGTTAAAATCGTTTGAATCATTCATTTCGAACGATTTTCATATCAGATCATTCGATAAATCGAATTGCGTTAAAACCCATCAAATTCGAAATTCAAATTCGAGGTGTTTTAATTCGATAAAAATTCGATGGTCGAATTCAATGGTTTATTAACCCTTGAATTCGACCCTTAGTAAATCTGCCCCTATGTGAACTAAGGAAAGAAAACTGATTTTGATTTGGAACTTCAATATATTGTGGGAAAGTAAAAATTCAATAAAAAAACGACTTGGAAAAGAAAATATGGGAGAATTTATATACAATACAATACTGCCTGCAGCAATATATTCATAAGGGGTTTGGGGTAGAGAGGGGATGCCTTTGTGTCATTTGTAAATGACCTCTTTTGTGTTTAGGGCTTTCAGAGTTTGGGCATTCAGTCTCATGCCCACTTATTATGTTTTCCACTGACTGATAAATTAAAATGCCCTGTGTGCCATGGCCATATCTGATTATAATCTCTGTACTGTACCACTGCCTGTGGCTTCCTGTACATTTCCTTTGAGGTTTTTATAACTTGTATTATTATTATGCCCTTGGCACCATCACACCGTGCTCACCATAGAGACACAGGGAGTTATTTATAGATGGACAGCTCCCCTGATAACAGAGTGTAGGTCTTTTATAAAAGAGAAACAAATTAGAAGTAAAAAGGAAACTATAGCATGAGCCTGAAATATTTCTCAAAAACAGAGCTATACAAAGACATTGGTACAGATCTCTTTAAAGATAAAACCTGGTACTCGCAGTGATTGTACATATAGATTATCCTAAACGAAAGTATAGATTATCCTGATTAATATAGAAACTTAAATAAATTATCTGAAACTACAGCTCTCCAGTAAACCTTTTTTCTATGATACTTTTTTCTGGAAGTGGCAAAACCAGATCACTGATGGATTGAGCAACTAACTCTTTTACACGGATTCAAAATCTGTTCATCTATCCTGAATAATAGTTACCCAATTTATGAGTTACCCAATTTATGATTATTTTTAGGAGTCACTTACATTAGCAAATGTTGTTTTAGCATAAAATCAATTATATGCATAAATATATATTAATGTTCTTCCTAATAAATTTTGTCTTTCTCTTCTTTCAATTTCTGGCTAAAATGCATTTCATTTCTACACATATATTTCATTATTCGTACCGGTACTGAAAAATGTGTTTTTTTAATTCAATCTATAAATATTTGATTTATTATTACCAACCCTTTATTTTCAAAAAATAATGAACAGTAAATAACTGCAATAAACAGTAAATAATTTCTCAATATTTACCCTTAATTATATTCTACCGATTCTGCTTGTCTTAGGAGCAACGAAAAGGGAGCAGAAGAAAAAAAAGAATGATGACTATGAAGATGAACTTTCTGAAATCCTTGAGAGGGAGAATAACAAACCTGTGCATTCCGGTTAGTGTCACTGTGACCTGTACTGCGGCTAATGCAGATGTTGTTACTAAGAACCTTGGAGTGAAAAGGAGAATATGAACACCTGATGTGAACACCTGATATTCACAAACGGATGAAACTAACACTAGGGCTATACAAAATGCTACTTTAATTCAATCTGGCTGTTTGGTTTTTTTTTCTTTTGTTGAACACCATTCTGTTAAATCAGGCTTTAAACCTTAGTGATAGCTGGAATCAACCACTGCAAGCAGCAAAGGAAAAAAACTCTTTAAATATAAACGTACCATTAATTTCCCCCAAGTGGTAAGAATCTTTAACAGTGCTAGACGCTAGGTATCAACTCACATTACTAAAGCCAGTTACTATATGTTACAATATTGTAAAATAAATTCTGATGATGTTCCCTTCAATCCACACTTTCATTTTTTTTTACCCTGTAAGTAATTGTAATCTCTATGTTAATTAACCTTATAATGTGATTTAATGGTAAAACTTAAAAAACTGAAGAACTAAATTATAAATAAATTACCCGGCAGCAATTTAATGTGCGCTGCACCTTTATTATCTCACACCATGCAGACAAATCTGATGAGGTCTCTGCTGAGGATCAGAAGTCTCCAAGACCTGACCAGTCAGCAGAGAGCGAGGAGAGCAAGAGGGAAGTCGAAGATAAAAGAGAGAGGAGGACTGACTCAAAGCAGGAAAAGAACAGTCAAGAAGATGATGGTGCTGAAGAGCTGGAGAGCAATGAGATCAGCAAGAGGGAAGAGTCCCCTGGTGATGAAGAAATAGACAACCATATCACAGATGAAATCAATGATCAGGATATTCCTACAGAGAAGCACAAAGACACACGTGAGTCTCACAGCTCTGAGGAGGGAACGGCTAAATCCAGACTGAGTGAGAAAGTTGCAGCGGAAATGGCATCAGATGAGAAAAGGGACTTTGAGAAAGAAACCCCAAAGGAAGATACAAATGAAGCAGATGAAGAGGATGAGACCCAGAGAGAAGACAGTATGTTTTAATGGCAATGGAATTTGAGAATAAATACAATGTTGTAATGCAGGGATATGCACCAACTTGATATCAAATTCTGGGAGGTATACTTTTGCAGCATCTGGGGTGCCTGACTAACTATCCCTGTTTAAATTCATAATTCAGATGCTTAGATATGTAGCAAATAGACAGACAGTTCTAATTATTCTCTGTTCGTTGATTATTTATTATTCAGGAGGACCATTTCTAAATAGTTTACAATCACATACAGAGGGCTGCAGTATCACTATTATTATGAACATGTAATTATAAAGCCATAACATATTTTGCAGTTATAATAGAAGGGATTATACCTTGACCACATATATTGCATACTAAAATAAAACTATATATATAAACTGTATGTATATACACTTTTGAGAAAGGCCCCCTTGGAGTAGGTTGAAACATTAGTCCTAAGCTGTTCTTTCAATAAACTTTTTTGATACTTTTAAGCCCTGAGAGTGCTGATTTTTTTTGGATGGATGTATTGATCGTGCACCCAGGCCGGCACTATGTTGGCTGTATATACATACATACATATATATAAATTTTTTCTGTCTGTTTTTATTGATTTTCAGCTACAGTAAGAATAGCAAGAATATTTTCTGTTAAATAAGGTAACTGTTTTTCTGTTACTTATTAGACTCTATGAAGCCTGGTGAAGATCAGGATTTTGATAGAGAGGATGCCACTAGAGAAAGTGAAAGCAGTAAGGAAGGTGGACATCCAGATGATGAAACCATGCAAGGAGGTGGGAGTTCACACCAAAGAGCATCTAAAAGTGAAGAAGAAACATCATCTAAGGAAATGGAAGACTCCAAACGATGGAACAAAATGGATGAACTTGCCAAGCAGTTAACAGCAAAGAAATGGGCAGAAGAAAACAATAGTGAAGAAGATCCTGATCAGTCAATGAAGATACCACCCATGGAACAAAAATATCATTTTGGGGGACCAGAGTCTGACGACAGACAGTCTTGGCAGCAGTCCGGAGAAGAAAGTAGTGAAAGTGAATTTAACATTGCAAAAAGGCCAGAGGTAGAAGGAAAAAAAGAGGAAGAAAGTTCTACCAGGAACTCAGAGGTTGGTTTCAGTCAATTAAAGTGCTATACATGCAAAATATTCAAGAACACTAAATTTTACATCAGATGATGTAGGCTGACATTTCATCCACTCTTTGAGCTCTTTAAATATTTCACTACATTGTAGGGGCATCGTCATTCAAAGAACCATAATGCACTGTTTCTTCTTTCCTCTCACATTGTACACTACCTTTTTTTAAAATAAATCTATACAGCAGTTGGTATGTGTTAGGGAAAAGCTTTGAGGGCAGGAAAGCTCTGTAATTTGATCTTTCAGCTATTCAATGGTACTAGAAGCCTGTTGATATGCTTTGTATTCCCTAATATACACTTCTGTTCTGATTGTTGAAACTTGTGAGATTTGGAAAGCTCTGCATTCACCGGTATATTTTCTTGGATAAGTACCTTCTGGGGGTTGCATCTATATTTTTCATATTATACATTATGTGCTAGGATAAAAATGTAACCATTATTCACAACATAGGGGGTATAAGAAATAACCCCATTATTATTTTTTATGAAGGCTGGAAGACTTTTTTCTTTTCCTCATTTGTTATACTCAACTAGTCTATATTGCCCTGCAGGGTCCCATACATTTACAGGTGAGAATAAAATTGTACGCTCAGACCATTACATACTGAAGATGCCCATGTGCACAATCATATTATAGCTTGTAGGCTGAAAAAAAACCCTCAGACTTGTATTTAGGTGTAGGCCTTGGCACCAAAATTTACTTTCTCCTGTCTTGGGTATTTTTACAACTATAGTAGTGGGATTTACACACAATTCATTCTCATACCCATGTCCATTTTAATCAGTAAGGATATTCTTACCACATGTAGACTAAAAATCCAAAAATACTGCTCAGTCACTCGGTCCATTTCTTAAATAGGCTTTACATTTTACAGTGATTGAAGGATGATAACATCCATCTCAAAGCCCCTTTTGAGGTAACATAATAAACTCACACATGTATATAAGCATTATGTGAGTATAATTCTTGCTGTTATTTCAGATGCTTAGTGGTAATGACAGAGATACTCTATCAAGTAACATCATTTCATCAGGTAGATAATGATCCAGTCCTGGTTTATACTATGGAGCTTATTGATACTTCTGTGATGAACAATTGCTGATGATTGTCCCTGTCTGTTTCAGGGGAAAGATCTGGATAGCATTGCAGCCATTGAAGCAGAGCTGGAGAAGGTTGCACACAAGCTCCATGAATTGCGAAGATTCTAAACCCTCCTTCCACTAAATTTGTCACACAGAAAATTTACTATTGCACCTTCTCTCTTTCTTTCCTACGCTAATTCCTTTGCGCCAGAGAGGCTGAAGAGCAAGATCTTTCAGAGTCCACCCTTCTCTCTAGCAAATCTGCCCTTTAGCAAGGCCACACTTCATGTCTTTACATTGTGCTCTGCAGACTTCCTGTCCATTTTTACCGATATCATGATTAATGGATGTAGTGTAAGTTACATTCTTGGGCAATGGGATCTTGGCCATTTCCTTTTTTAAGAAAAAAACAAACAAAAAATGAATGTGTGTTTTATTTTGGAATTGAGATGCTTTTTTAGAATACCTTTCTTTTTGTTAGAAAAACATGAGGCAATAACTTATCTTTTGATTACATTGGGTTAATGGGAAATATTCTATTTAATCAACCACTTTAAAACAGGGAAATAAAATGCAGGATTTTTCCTTGTCTGTGTTTTTCTTTTATTCTATACCAGCAAGAACATGTGAGTTATATTAAACACAAATCTCAACAGAAATATGACTTGTGCTGTTTATATTAAGGCACAGGGTGATGTGCTACTTTCCAGAGACAGCAAACATATGCAATCTAGGATTTAGCTCCAGGTTTGCATTTTCTTCCCTTCAAATTTCCTCTTGTGCACCTGACTCTGTTTACCTGGTACAAAATATAAGCATGGCAAGAGAAGTCAGTGGACCCTGTCCGGGGTGGGGATGAAACATGGACTGAAAGCTGAGATGTTTCATTGGGGTACATGGAAAATTATATATCAACCTTATTACCTTTGTGCAAACACAATACTAATAGTTATGCCTTTTCTTGCCCTCTACTTGGATGGGGATTTTATTTTTAAAGCCACTAGCTAGGTACAAAGAATGGCTTATATCACTCATGCCACAATTATTTTATAACTGACAGTTGGGTTGCTGGAACAAAGTATGGACTCTAAACTCTGGATTATCAGTTATACATGTATACTGTTATTGGGTTAAAAAAAAGCAAACTTTCATAAAAGCAAAATGAGTTTCAGGATTTTTTTAGGTACCAAAGCTGATTGTACTGTCTTAAAGGGTTTGTTCACCTTTGAGGTAACTTTTAGTATAATGTAGAGAGTGATATTCTGAGACAATTTGCAATTGGTTTTAATTTTTTATTGTTTGTGGTTTTATAGTTATTTAGCTTTTTATTCAGCAGCTCTCTAGTTTGCAGTGTCAGCAATTTGGTTTCTAGGACAATAATTACCCTAGCAACCCTGCATTGATTTGAATAAGAGACTGGAATATGAATAGTAGAGGGACTGAATAGAACAATAAGTAATAAAAAGTGGCAATAACAATATATTAGTAGCCTTAGAGAGCATTTGTTTTTAGATGGTGTCAGTGACCCCCATTTGAAAGCTGCAAAGAAACAGAAGAAAATTGCAAATCATTAAAAAACTATGAAAAATAAATAATGAAAACCAATTGAAAAGTTTCTTAGAATTGGTCCTTCTATAATATACTAAAAGTTAACTTGAAGGTGAACCACCCCTTTAAGGTGGGAATGTACATACAGATAGTGGCATCAGATACAAGGTTTAGTAAGTAATTGGATGGGTAATACATTTGTGTTCATGTCCTTTGGTTCATATGACCAAATCTCTACATGTGCAGTCAAGCTTGCTATAACAATAGAATGATCATTCTATGTGATTATGTCCTTACTAGAAGATTGTAAAGAACGGCAGGTCCATACAGGGATTCTGTCATGATTTTTATGGTGTATTTTACTTACTAAACTACACTGCGTACATTGGAAATAATTAATACCATTAAAATCATATTCTTGAAACAATAAATATATATTTTTTAGCTGTAATATTTGTGTGAAGGCAGCCATCTTGGGTCATTGTGCCCTATCCTGTGCTTTCAGAGAGCAAGCACTACACAATGGAACTGTTTTTAGAGAAGATACTATTTCACCTACTCATTGTAACTGGAAGGGCCATGAATAGACTTCAGTCTTTTATCAAATCTACCCAGTTGGGGCAATGCAGGTGTCAGGGAGCTCTTACCTTTCCTTTGTTCTGCTAACAGGCTGCTGGGGGTGGGGGGGGATCACTTCAACTTGCAGTGCAGCAGTAAAGAGTGACTGAGGTTTATCAGAGCACAAGTCATATGATTGAGGGCACCTGAGAATCTAAGAACATATCTAGCCCCATTTCAGATTTCAAAATTAAGTAAAAAAAAAATGGATTAGAATGCAGAAATCTGATGGATAACTACTATGAACTGATGCATTCTGTATAAAACATGTTTTTATGTGACAGAATTCCTTTGTGGGAGACTAATCTGCTTTTAATGCTTTCCCTCTGAAACCCATGTGTTCCTCTTGCCTCAAGCAATTTTGAAAGACTTAAGCCACACATGGGTTTTAACGCCAGTGATTCACTTTTGTGGTTGCTGATTTGTGTGAGTAAAACTTTTCCTTTGATATCTTTGCATAATAACAATCAATAACAGCCCTGAATGGAACCCTTATTAAAAGGGGGTGGAAGGACTACAGCCCATAGACCGCTAGAGTAAAGAGTAAAGCTGAGTTATGGGGGGTTTTGCAATTCGGTCTAGTTAAGTGCTTTGTTCTGTGTTTAGTCAGGTACTATGAAGGTTGGGCAACCTGTGAATTAGAGCTGTCAATACCCATGCAAAGCTGTATAATGTATAACTATATTAAAGGCCTTCTATATTCATAAATATTCACATTATGCTCAGTTAAATCCCCTTCTTAACAATTTGTAAGTGTAACAAAAGAATAGCTTTTGCCTACATTTATTCAAATACATATTGTCAGATTGGAAAATATCATCTTAAATTATATATTTTAGTCTAAAGGAGGCTTTTTATGTTGACTAGAGAGAAAGAAGGAATTGAATAATGATCTTTTATTAGAATGTCCATTACACAACATATGAAATTAAAGATATTTTTCTTTACATGTGTGTAGAGCATTACTGAACCTTTATATGAGGATTTTGTTCTACAGGGAAGGTGGATCAGAAGCTCTTTTGCCCAACTGTGAGATATAAATATGGTTGCCCTCATGGGCAGCAGGACAGTCTGGAGAACAATGCTGCCACTTAAAATGTTAAGGAACATAACTCACTTGCATCAGGGCAACTATCATGGGCATGGGGGTATAGGCTAGGAGTTAAATATAGTTTGAGAGGGGCATCAAAGATGTCTGATGAATGCCCTGTCCATCACTTTATAGCCTGCAGTAAATGAAAGCCCCTTACTGTTGGGTTCTTGCTTTTCCCTCACAGCCTGGATCTCTGGGTAATATCTGATTTCAGCTTTATCTTAGCCCCAGTAAAGTAGATCTTCTGATGGAACATGTTGTGTTAGAAGCCATGGGCATACCATTGCATTAATTTGCTATTGTTGTGCAGTCTTTTGCATTAACTGGAAATAGCCACATTCAAGTGACTAGGGAAAACAAACCCTACCCCTTAAAATCACACCTTAAGACATGTAACAGTGGATACTGCAACATATTTTTTCCCCTTGGGCTCTCACTATTTTGCATATGCAAGTAAACTGTAGCTTTGGATTCAGTTCAGGATTCAGCAAATCCTTAATGGAATATTTGGGTATTCCGTTCAATCCTAAAAAAGTGGATTTAGTGCATCCCTAGCCTTGAATTAGATTTTCTTTAATTATTTAAAAAAAACATTTTATTTTTTGACTCCCCCTTAGGCTGTGCCTAAACATCTAATATCTCTGACTTTCATGTTCCACGTATATGGTGGCAGGAGGTTGCCATTTAAGTCAGAGGCAGGCAGCACAAGCATTGCCAGGCGTTTCTAACACATCCCAGTCTGACACTTTCACAAGTAGTCTTTCTTTACTGTCCACATTGTAAATTGCATCTCATTAGTACAATTATTATAATTGATTTCACATGAGCAAGGAAGGCCCTACAGATCTTCATTGTGCAACTATTTAACCCACTTACGGCTACAGGTTGGACATTTTTCACGCACATACTGAGACTGATTATTGGCATACAATATCTATGCCTTCAGTTATACTACCCTCTAATGTCTATAATTCTTTACTCACCAAAGTTTATGCTGGGGGGGGCATTAGTCACTGACCTGATTATTTCTGCACCTCTGTCTATTAGCACGATGGTGGAGCTGAAATGACATATTCATTTAGAGATGTTAACTAGATGCCTTTAGACTGGATATTGCAACAGATGCGAATATGCAATCTCTAAATGTCAGTGGGCCAGTTTGCATCCCCATCAGAACTGACATTAGAGAGGAATTTCGTATTCACGTTATTGTCACATGATTTTCATTATGATCGGCAAATGTCACTTTTATATAAACACTTTTTTTTGCATTTTTCCTGTATCATCATGAATAGCTAATAAACTAAAGTAGCACTCTTTTGTGTATAGATGCATATGCATTGGCCAGACTAGAAGAACAGGCTCTATTTGTGTAAGGCACCAATAGGCACACTATGCAATTGAGGAGCATTCAAGTTCACACACCCTTGTTCATTCAGTTACTAACTGGCACAGAGGTTTGTTCCCAAATACTGTTGGTGCAGTTATGCTGAAATTCTGGGAAGGAATATTGCATTGACATTAAATATTATAGTGTATTACACTGATTTGTTTCTGCAGTTTGAAATCTTCAAGTAAATGGCACATCAGTTATTTCAGAACTTGCATATAATATACATGTTGGGCAGTTCTATTTTATATAGGTATTTATCCTACTCATATGTAGATAATCAGGAATTGCATATGCCCTCCACTTTAAGGGGATCTAAATCAAATAGCAGAGTGTATATCACATAATCTATAAACAATAAAAAGGTAATATTTACTTAAATGGCATTTATTCCCAAGTATAAAATGATTGTACACATAATACAAGTTGTTTTGTTTGCAGGGCGCAAGAAGCAGCCGCTTTCCTCCAGCTTAGCACAGCGACCTGACATGGACCCAGTGGAATGTCTCTCTGGAAGAAAGCCACTGCTTGTCTCCTGCTGTCGGCACAGCTACTGTGAAGGTGACATGAAGAGAACTGCTGCATAGTCAGTTAACCCTCTGGTGGCCATGTAGGGAACAGCATGATATTGGCAAACTAAAGGGCTGACATAAACATATTGTAGGTGCTGAATTGCACAAGTGCAGCTGCCAGGTCCTTGTTTTCTAATTCCACCTTGTAGTAGCCTGCTCAGAAGTAATTGCTGATAGGTTGCTATTGGGAACTGTACTGGTGAAATTAAGTTCATAAATCATCCTATAAAATGGTTAATGTCCCAAAAACAGAAAAATAACAAGTATGCTGATAAGTGTACTCGGAGCAATTATACATTCATTTTCTGTTTGTTTAGGTGCCCTAAAGAACCAAACTCATGCATTCTATTTATGTGCTGTTCAAAATGGGTACTAAAGCCCTATTAATACTTGAATGGCACTTTTCATGGATATATTGGAGCACGTTTATTTCAGCTATGATAGACACTCCCATGCAAGGGTAACAAAATATTAATTCTATCCAAAACCCCTTTATTTCTGGTGTTACAGGTATAGGATTACTTTTGAAGGACCTTTCCATATGGGTTGACAAATGCCTTCAACCATTTTCTTTGTGTTAGATTCATACTTACGGGATTCCACATGTCTTAAATAAGTTGTTATATGGGCTAAAAATACATTTGGATAATGTTGCATGTTAAAGAAGAAGAAAAGCTACCAGCGCAGATTATTGTCAACACATTAGCCACAATAGTGCAAGCTAGAATGCTTTATTTATTCTGTAGAATGCTTTACCATACCAAAGTAAACAACTGCAGAAGCTCTATCTGGTTGTTCAGGATAGCAGCTGTCATATTAGCTTGGTGTAAAATCACTTCCTGCTTGAGTCTCTCCCTGCTCATTCACAACTCAGATTACAACAAGGAGGGGGGGGAAAGGGAGGGGGAGAGGCAAAGAGGAGCAAACTGAGCATGCTTGTGCTGTGCCCTGAAGGTTTAAGCTGTAAGAAGGAAGTCTGATACAGAAGCCCATGTGTACACAATTAGAAGGAAAGAAATGTGGTGTTTCTTTTGACAGAGGACTCAAAGCAGCATTGCTTTGAGAATTTACTGGTGTATTTATATAGACCTTTCTGATAAAGCTTATTTAATTTTAGCCTTTCTTTCTCCTTTAAGTCATTGTATTCAAGCATTCCTTATAAATTGGATATGATATTTTGTGACACACTTCTCTGATTATTCTGATGATCTAAGATATTTTTTGGCTGAATATGTTGAATTTTGGTTGAAAACTATTTTATGTTTGATGGGGGTTTTTACCTCCAAATGAGTGGGCTGGCTATGGGGTTGGACTTTGCCCCCTCATACCAATTTTTATATGGGTTGGTGGGAGGAGTCTCACATATTTGGAGATGTCTACCCTTTAGGGATCAGGTGATATGGTATGGTGGTTACATGGACAACCTACTGTTGATTTGGAAACTTTGTCTCTTAAAACCTTTTTGCAATATGTAAATAACAATAATATGAATTTGTCTTTTACAATGAGGCAGAATAACTACAACATTGATTTTTTTTTATGGAAAATTGGACTTTGTTAAGAGCTGCCACCTACATCATACAATAAAAAATATACCATATTCCCAATTTCTCAGTGTTAGGAGATGTTTGAATGAGATACATAAGATTGGCATGCTGATGTTTTTAAAAAATATACTTGTGCAAAGATCTTATTCTCAGGATATTATTCAACAAGACTATGAAAAGGCGACTATATCTAATCATAATAGTCTTTTGGATCCAGAACATAAAGACAAAGGACAAGATGCTCCAGTTGATACAGGGACTAGTCCGATTGCCATTTTGGAGTCAGGAAGGAATTTTCCCCCTCTGAGGCAAATTGGAGAGGCTTCAGATGGGTTTTTTGCCTTCCTCTGGATCAATTAGAAGTTAGGCATCTTAAAAAAAAGTTAAAAAGTTGAACTTGATGGACGCGTGTCTTTTTTCAGCCTAATTTACTATGTTAATCCAGCTCAGACCTGCCGAGTTCACATAGTAGTCAATAGCAGATGCCCTTTTGATATCTTGATCTGCATTGAGTTTCATCCAATAATGCAGAGATTTCAGGTGTCAAATCCAAAAAAAGTTGCCGTTTTCAGAGACAAATTCAAAAGATTTGTAAGATTTGGATATTTTCACAGTTTAATCTGGTTTTTTCAAGCACATGAAATTTTTGGGAAAAATTTATTGATAAATAGGGGGAAAAAGTCAGTGTAGTTTTCAGAAAATAGTGAGAAGTTTCAGATTTTGACAAATAACCCCCAAAATGTCTATGCAAATTATAGAAAAAGGCCTCCTCTTTCCAGTTAGATAAGGTGCTTCACTGACAACCATTAAACACCAATGAGGAATTTTGGATTTTTAAGTTGGGAACTAGGAACCCTGAGGGACTTAATAAAAGATGGACTATAAATAGTTTTATATAGGACTAACTGAAATTAAAAATAGACTGAAGTGGCTGGATGTGAATTGTAATACGGTATCTGTTATTTATACTTGACACTATTTGATGAAGTTATTCCTCTTAGTGTTTTGAGGTTAAGAGTTAAATTGTAACACTGATAAGTCTGTTAATCTTGGAGGGGGAGTGTTTTAATATAAAATATGATCTGATTGGTCAGAGACAGTCATGTGGTTTTTTCGTTCAGTATTTAATTCTGTTAAGACAATGACTAAGGACCAGATGTGCCTGAAACTAGTCAGGCAATAAAGTGTTCACTTGTACTCATTAGCCATAAATAAAATTTGATTTTTTTTAAATTTATTTTGTTGAGGTGCGGTCCATTTTCCACCCTTCAGATTGGAAGACATGCAGTGTAAAGCCTTCTGAAATTATAAGGTATTCACATTTCATACTGCATGCATAGCATTGCCATTAAACCAATAAAGAGAGGCTTTAACTCTTATTCAAGGAATCATGGGTGAAGACATGTAAATCACTCCTTAAAGGAGAAGGAGACACTAATAAAGAATAGGACTAAAATGCGATGTTTTATATACTGAACTTATTACACCAGCCTAAAGTTTCAGCTTGTCAATAGCAGAAACTATGTCACAGGGGGTCACCGTCTTGGAAAGTGTCTGTGACACTCACATGTTCAGTGGGCTCTGAGCAGCTGTTGAGAAGCTAAGCTTAGGGGTCATTGCTAATTATCAAGCAGAAAATGAGGTTGAGCTGTTATATAATCTGATGCTACAGGGCTGATTATTAAATTCTGATGCAAATTGCACTGGTTTCTTTGCTATCATGTAGTAATTATCTGTATTATAGACTAATCAGCCGTATATTGTGACATTTCTATTCTATGTGTACTGTATATTGTGAGTGGGTCCCTAAGCTCAGTAAGTGACATCAGCACAGAGCATGTGAATCAGTGAATCAGCAGAAAAGAAGATGAGGAGCTACTGGGGCATCTTTGGAGACACATATCTTTACTGATAAAGGGCTGTGTTTGCTTTGGGTGGGTACAGAAGCACAAAACATAATGTACAATATTTCTAGTTACTTCTTTAATTTAACTTTACTTGTTGTTTAATGTCCCTGTGACCAACTATGCATCCAGAACTGCTGCTTTAATAGCACAGATACAGCCTAATAATTCAGAGCTATATATTAAAACTTACAGACAGCTTCAACCTTGTTAGATTTCATCAGTGCAAGAGGTTAGAACGTGGCTTCTGTGGTGGTGGGACTTGGAAAAGCAGTGAAGCAAAGAAACCATTCCAGTTAGGGTGTTTGGGAGATAGTAACTCTTTATAGATCTGTCTGCCAGTCAGTGGGTTGATTGATGTAGTGATATTGTTCTTGCATTCAATTGCTTGATCAGTTTAAAAAGAAACTCAGTTGATACTTCCTTACAAATGGAAATAGATTATTTTCAAGATACTTCCACATGTTTAAAATGAGAAGTCACCATACATAGTGTGAAGTATGTTTGATACATTCATAATGATTTGAAAATGAACTGTTATGACACCAAAAAGACTCATTGCAGAAAAATGTGTATAGTTGATTAAATTAATATTTTATTGCTGATGTTACAAGGAAGGGATGAAGTCGAGGTATGGTAAGACATAATGCCAGTCGTACTTTCTGAATTATCTCTTAGTTATGCACATGTCATTTCTTGCTGGTGTTAAGGGGTTCATATTGAAGAAATGGAGGAAAGTAAAACTACCTGGAATGATTTGAAGACAGGATAAAGTAGATAAGACCATTCAGCTTCTATAAGGGCACTGCAGAGAAACTCTAGGACTGCTTGTATTGAGATTTCACTTAAAGGAATTGTTCAGTATAAAAATAAAAACTGGGTAAATAGATAGGCAGTGCAAAATAAAAAATGTTTTTAATATAGTTAGTTAGCCAAAATGTAATGTATTAAGACTGGAGTTGCTGGATGTCTAATATAATAGCCAGAATGCAACTTCCTGCTTTTTCAGCTCTCTTGGACTGGTTACCATGGTGACCAGGCACTAACCAATCAGAGACGTGAGGGAGGGCCACTTGGACCATAACTGTTGCTTTTGAATCTGACCTGAATGCAGAGGATCAATTGCACACTCACTGAACAGTTATGTCCCATGTCGCTGACTAACTCAAAGTTAAAGAGCTGAAAAACAGGAAGTCGGCTTCTGGCTATTATATTAGACATCCAGTCACTCCAGCCTTTATAGTTTGCATTTTTCCCTGACTAACTATATTGGGAACATTTTTTTATTTTGCACAGCCTATCTATTTATCTGGTTTTAATTTTTACACTGAACTATTCCTTTGAAGGCGATATACAGTTAAAATGCATTTTCCATTTTTTAGTCTGCACGTCAACCCATGCTTTCAAGAGCGACAGAAATTATTTTTCCTATAAAAACCATATTTAAGAAAATATTCTCTTCTATATTGACCAATCCATCTATTTTTTATTTTCCTTTCACTAGTCACTTTCAATGTACCAAACACCATCCTCAAAAACCCTATTATAACTTCTGCAACCTATTCCATTCTGGTTTATACCTGCTAGGCCAGGGTATGCTCAACATCACACTTCAATTAGAACATTAATTAATTAATATTGTTCAGAGTCATGTTCAAATGTCACAGCAGCAAAATTATTTACTAGGCAGATTGTTAATTACTGCAATACCTAGAGCAGCTCCAGGCAAACTGCATACCTTTTGATAACTCTAAGCCTCCTTGGATAAACCCTGAAGATCCACCACAGTTTATCAATCTATGATCTACAACAAAACCTCATATTGTCTACATTTTTTAGAATTTTGGCAGAACAAACTGGCATTGTTCGATATAAAGAAAATGTTTTTAATTTATGAGATATTAAATTAAGCACATGGTGCTAAATGGGTGGGGATTATTTATAAACACTGGTCAGATTTCCACCTGAGAAGTAACATATAACACCCAATCAGTTATGAACATTTTCCAGCGAGCTGCAGTTATATCAATGAAAGTAGACTTCTGATTGGTTGCCATGAGTTCCTGCCCATATGCAAATTTGCCCAGTGTTTATAAATGATCCCCAGTGACCCCAAACTGATCTGCCTTTATTTGGTCTACAGCAGCAATTATATTATTTAAGAGACTTTCTGTTCAAATACATTCCCTGACAGGCATCAGAGAATGCAAAGCTGAGGAAGGGTAATAAGAATTCAGGAAGCAAGTTAAGACTGAGAAATGTTTCAAATAAAATCTAAATCACAAAATAAAATTAAAAAGTCAAGGTGCAGCATACTAGAAGAGAAATAGAAAGAATATCTTTTAAAAAATTAAGAAATTAAATTCATACAATCACAAGACCCAGTGGCTGATGTGTGGTCATTTTCATATGGTGAAGAGACAGTAGGAATAAGTAATTTTCTTTTTAAAGAATAACATTTGTTTGTTTGTTTTATAAAATAATTCATTTTTTCAGAACACAACCCACCTCAAGAACATTTTGTTTGAGTTGAACAGTTGCTGTTTCACTTTGAAGACTGTACCACAACAGTCTTCATAATTGAGCAGAGATTATGGTCCACCTATGGTTGTAGAAGGGAACCTCTTCAGAACTTGTGTCTGCTTCTCAGGAACCCTTGAAATTGGACAGCAGTGTTTCTCACAACTGCACAGGGTTAATTGCCCCAAATTTCTTCTTTGAAAAAAACCTGTAAAATATGCAGTCAATGAAAACACTAACTGTCCAGCTGCTCTTTTACTGACCAACAACCTGCTGTTACAACTCAGTTCAAGTAGTTATCTGATCAACACCAAAATAACACTGTTCCCCTGTCCCTTTGGAATTCCCTGTGGTCCTTCAAAATGATGTGTTATTGGGAAGAAGCCTTGGTTGCCAAAGAGGCCACACAGTGCTGCTGGAAGCTGGGAGAAACTGATGAATTACATCCTAGTCTCTGACTTTGCAACTTTACAGATCCACTTGTGTCTGTCTCCAGAATCCATGGGTCTGTTCGAGCAGATGGAGCACAGCAAAGGCGCTCTCCAAGTAAGCTTCCTGTCTGCTCCACTGAGGACTTGTTTGCACTCTGATCTGGACGCTGCAAGATGGTTGTAATGTGGTTCAGGAGGTCAGTGAAGAATTCTGGGACACCCTCATAGCCTAAAAAACACAAAGGTACAACAATCAATATAATTATATAAAAATGTAATAACACATAGTGAATTTACAGAAATGGTATATATATATATATATATATATATATATATATATATATAAATAGGTGTGTATATCTATACAAGTACATTTTTTAGCCTATACTGAGCATAAAAAGCTTCACCTGATATGCTTAAAGGGGAGATTCACCTTCATGTTAACTGTATGTTAGAGTTGCTAATTCTAAACAACTTTGTAATTAGCCTATAGTTTTTCTTTTTTAGTGTTTTTGAATCATTTGCCTTCTTCTCACTCCTTTCAACTTTTCAGGGGGTCACTTACCCCATCAAAAAACAAATGCTCTGTAAGGCTAAAAATGCATTGTTATTGCTACTTTTTATTATTCATCTTTCTATACAGGCCTCTGCTATTCATATTCCAGTTTTTTATTCAAATTAATTAATAACTCAAATTAAACAAAAAAATGAAAAGCAATTGCAAATTGTCTCAGAATATCACTCTCTACACCATTCTTCAAGTTATGTTATGGGTGAATGACCCCTTTCATTGGGATTGTTATTCTTTACTTTGCTAGGGATTCTGTACCATTATCCTCATTATACATTTTTTCTCTCCACGTTTATCACTTTGCATGCAAGTAACATTTAATAATTTATGTGCACACACACACACACATTATATATAACAAAGTAATAAAGTGGAGAAATAGACATAATGTAATTAGAGAGAAAATTAGGGATGCACCGAATCCACTATTTTGGTTTCCCGAAACCTTCCTGAAAGATTCATCCGAATACCGAACCAAGTCTGAACCCTAATTTGCGTATGCAAATTATGGTTGGGAAAACATTTTTTACTTCCTTGTTTTGTGCCAAAAAGTCACGTGATTTCCCTCCCTGGCCCTAGGATTAGGATTCGGATTCAGTTCGGCCAGGCAGAAGGATTCGGCCAAATCCGAATCCTGCTGCAAAAGTCCGAATCCCGAACCGAATCCTGGATTCGGTGCATCCCTACAGAAAATCAAGTGAAAGGAGACACAGGGTCCCTATCAAACACATTAAGTGCAGCTCACTGTGTACAGTGTAGACTACATTATTCATTACAGCACCATGTCTTGCACAAGTTGGACTAAGTCTTCTAGAGACCACCAGAGAAACCTCCAGTGCCCACTCTCATAATAATCAATGATAATAATAATTATTATAGGTAGATAGTGCTAAATGTTATAGGTGTAATAGGGGAATTGTCCTAGTCGTATGGGGCTGGGGTTCAATAGGGCCTAGAGAAGATAAATTAGAAACCTTAATCAAATATCTGTCTACTTTTGATTTGGTTCCTCGTATCATTAATGAATACCATAATTTCAGTTGGTTTTTGTCATCATAATTATTCATCAAATAAGTAGGATACCGATATATACATTATGTCTGACTTGCTAAATAAAAAGCAGCTATGGGGCACTGTATGATTAACATTAGATGTTCAGAACAAGTTTCTTGGAAACATACTGGGCTTAGATATCTGGTCAAGCTTCCTGGCCATAGTTATTAATGTCTGTATTCCAGCTCAGTTTGTCCCAAACACGAGGGAGTAAAGGGAACAGCAGATGCCAGGGACTGAAGTATCTGCATATTAATAGGCAGAATCTTATTAATATGCAGTTAGAAGGTTTCTGTTAAAGCTCAGCTAGTAATTTCATTTTAATCACATGCACATGACTCCCTGGAAAGAAATATATTCCAAGCATGTAAAAATTCATATTCTTGGCTTAAATGAGACTGAAAATGCAAGGGAGCAAGTACGAGAGTAACATATTGTAAAAGAAGAAAGACAGATTGAGACACAATGGATGTGAAACCAACAATGAGACACAGATCAGTATACACCTTTCAACATCAGCATTCAACTAACCACAGGGACATTGCATTGGTACATAGATAAGTGCAATTTTAAAGCTACATGTAATCATTTATGTGCTCAGGGGGACATTAAATGGTGGTTCACCTTTAACCTAATTATCATGTTATAGAATGGCTAATTGTAAGCAACTTTTCAACAAAATTTTCATTCTTTTTTTTTTTTACAGTTTTTTAATTATTTGCCTTTTTCTTCTGACTTTCCTGCTTTCAAATGGGGGTCAATGACCCCATATAAAAACAAATGCTCTGTAAGGCTACACATGTATCATTATTGCTACTTTTATTATTAATTTATCAGTTAAGACCCTTTTCTATATTATATTCTATACACTTATTCAAATCAGTGCATGGTTGCTCTTGCAATTTGGACCCTAGCAACCATATTGCTGAAACACAAACCCAAAAATAATAAAAACCAATTGCAATTTGTCTTAGAATTAGAGTCTACATCATGCTAAAAGTGAATTAAAAGGTGAATAACACCTTTAAATTCATTAATGTTTATTCATCTATCTATATATCTAGAAAAATATAATGCCATACTTTACAGTGGGGGTTCCCCAGTGGCGTAACTACTCACTGGTGGGCCCTGGTACAGGATGGGCACCGGGGCCCCCCTGTGGGGCCCTTACCTCTATAAATCTCATGCTGGAGTGTTAATGGCATGTGTGATGTATAATCTCCCCCAAGATAACTGCCTGCCTTAAAGGGGTTGTTCAACTTTGAGTTAACTTTTAGTATAAC
>CM044446.1:63419327-63459041 GCA_024363595.1 Xenopus borealis
TGATAATCATATAATACAATAATACACACGGCTTTAGGATATATTAACCCAAAACCAATTATCAAGAAAGCTCCAAAGTACCAAAATTAAAAAAATTCAAAGCACTGGATTCCTGTTATTTAAATGTTTTTTATATTTCACTCAAATAATAAAATAGATCCTCGTACTGGATGGTAACTTTGATAGCATGAATCCATTGGTGGCAAAACATTATATTTTTTTATATTAAAGAACATTTTTAGTACACTTATGGCATACAGATAGCTCTTTTATACTGAAAAATCCTACTTTACCATTTGGTCTGGGCCTCCCTTCATCCATAATAAAAATTAAAACAAAGTTAAAAATATTTGTGCAGATTGTTGCATGAGCCAAACCAACTCAATTCCAGTAATCAATATTGCAGCAAATAAATGTTCAACTCCAAATTACATGCTACATGGCCATCAAGCTCAGCTTTCAGGACACAATATAGGCATTATTCCCCTTCTGTCCCTGGGCTAGCCCCACAGTTTACATCAGGTCTGAAGTATTTGATAATTGTTGTAGCTCTGAAACCATGTCTGAGTTTGCATACCTGAAAACATAGTTATTGTCAATCATTTGCCTCAGCTGGTTTCATATTTATTCTCAGATATGCTACAATGCAGAGTAATACTTTGCCCCAAAGAGTTGATACACAACTGGTTACAAGCAGAGGGAGCTGAAGCTCTTTGGTTTTATACATCCAGACTAAGCTGAAAATGACTCACCAGAACACATTTATTATTTAACTATTCTGGAACCAAGGTTCCTACACCAGTATATGCATTGCTTACATTGCATTTGTTACATGTTGGCTATAGCTTATCTGCCATAAATATCACATTGTAAAGCTACAGGTGAGGATGGTCAAAAGGATACATTCAATTCAGTGGTCATTTCTGATGTTTTCAATTTTTAATAAAGGTTTTCTTTAACATTTTCAATTTAACAAAATAATTAGCAGAAGAAAAGGATAAGAAGATAGAGAGTTTAGGGAGAAGGTTGTGATGGACTCTCCCATTTTACAAGTATTAACTATTGTTCTTGTCAATTGCAGTCAAACTGTTAAATAATCATTAGGCAGATTAGTCAGCATTAAAGTGCTACATTGTTTGTCTGTGGGTCTGCAAGCCAACTGTTTCAGATTTTCCCAAACTTGGCAGGGCATCCTTGTGCCAGGTATCAGTTTCTGCAATGGAAGTGTGTTATCAATTAACTTAATCCAAAAGTTCAGCAATGGGGGGTCCAGGGCTTTCCATTTCAGCAGGATTTCTTTTTTGGTCTGATGTTTTCATGATTGATTTTCTAAATTGCCGAATTAAGGTGTTCCTTGGAATATTCAAAATGTGTAGATATTTTTTGTCATTGGGTAGAAATAAAGTATTTACATAATTTACAAATATGCCCTATATTCACATAAAAAATGTGAGGATAGGAGAGAAAGAGACAGGGAAGAGTTCGCTCAGCTATTCACTGACTTTCAGTTATAGCCTCTATATACCGATATTAATTAAGATCAAAATTATTCAGTATATGTATGCAACATAGAAAGACAGAGCAACATAGTAAGTTAGGTTGAAAAAAGACACTTGTCCATCAAGTTCAACATTTTAGGTCTATATAAACCATTACCTAACTGCAGAGTTGATCCAGAGGAAGGCAAAAAAACCCCATTTGAAGCCTTTCCTGACCTCAAGATGGAAATAGGATTCCCCAAAAAATGGTTTAAAATCGCCTCCAACCCTCTAGCCATCTTCTCCTCCAAAGCAGCTGCACCATCATCATTTAGGTGCAGCCTGTAGCCGATTGAGAAATCAGCCCAGTTCTCTAAAAACCCAAAACCCTCCTCCCACACCAATCTCTCAGCCACACATTAAGCTCCCTAAGCTCCCGCAGTCTTCTTAGCATTGTTCTTAGTACAGGTAATGTCTATAAGAAAATTACCTTGGACGTCCTTGCCCTCAACTTTACACATAGTTTTTAAAAACATTCTTGCGGTCGCCTCCTCTGTCATTTGTAATTAAGCTTTTCATCTGAATTGTTTACAGTGTTTATAGAAATATAACCCAAGGTGCAATGCCTATTTTTGACCAAGATAGCACCTGCCCGTATAGAGGCCAAAACAACCTGAATTGCATATATTACCCATGTGGAAATATTCTAATTGGAAATGCATATTTATTTATTTTCTTGCATGTATAGGTATGTATACTTGACAGATCCCTGGACAGAGATTCCCATTCACTCCATTTTCTCCCATACAGCAGCCATATACTGCCACTGCACCAACACACTATGTGGGTTATTTACTAAAACAGGTTTTTTTTTTACTTTATTTAAAAAACAACCAAACTAAATATCTTGTGCTACTGCTAACTGCGATTTCTCTGTAAATGGTCTTGAAACACGTACTGCTTTGTTATAAAGACACTGCCCAGAACAGCAACTGGTGCTGTTGCCAAAGGAACATATTCAGATTTAGAACAGGTATGGGAACAATCACCCAGAAACCTCTGAATTATGGAAAGGTTGTCTCCCACAGACCCAAATTTAGCCAATAATCAAACTTAAAAAATTATTTCCTTTATCTCTGTAATAATAAAACAATAGCTTGTACTTGATCCAAAGTAAGATATAATTATTCCTTATTGGAATCAAAACCAGCCTATTGGGTTTATTTCATATTTACATGATATTCTAGGAGATTTAAGGTATGAATATCTAAATTATGGAAATTCTGTTATCTGGAAAACTCCAGGTCCTGAGTATTTTGGATAATGGATCCCATATATGTATTAGAGAGGCCAAGTAATATGGCTGCATTTACTATTAAATGCAAATGTACAAGGAGCTTGTAATTAGTGCACACAGTATGCCTTATCCTAATAGATTACTGAACATTCAATGCAAAACTAAACACAACATAAATCCTATTTCAGAATACTGTATATACTTGATTACTTTGTCTCCAAATATTTATCAGCTGGGGGATTTAGTTTTTTTTTAATGTTTTAGATTTGTGCAACAGCACACTGTATAATTGTAGAAGTAAGAAAGGGTTATGTGGGGGCAATATATATCTTGCCATGGCAGAGGTAAAGAATGCAAACTAGGAATGAAAGTAAAAGACAAAAGGGGCAGATTTATCACAATGTGAGATTAAGTTTTTTTTTGTTTCTTTTTAAATAGTCTTTATTTTGTTTTCATGGGGGTACAGAAAATAAAAGGGTTAGTGTAATGACAATTATTGAGGTAATATTATATTGCTGTGCATACAATATTATCAAATGTTCACGTTACATCATTACTGCATTACATTGTTGTTGTTTAATTAATCTTATGGGACTGTATATTTCCCGTACTATAAATGAAGAAAGACCAATGTACAGTGTAACAAAGGAAAAGGAAAAAAGAAATAAAATTAACATTATATTACAAGAAGAGTAACGTCTGATTTTCCAATATGGTGGAGTTTTTCTGTGGCAAACTTTAAATTCACATCTTGATAAATCTGCCCCATAGCATCAAGAACAGATTTTTTTTTTCCTAAGCAACTTAAGGCCGCCACACACAGGTGACAGACTGAGTATCTTATTAGCCCGATATTGTCCACCTCAATGTGGGAATATCGGAGAGAGTTCTGCTTGTTTGGCGACATCGCCAAACGAGCAGATCTCTTTGTCTATGGCCATCTTTAGTCCAAACATAAAGGTAATCACAGTTTTACCTGCTCAGGATGTGCTTGTGAAAACTACAGAATGAGAAGCGAGCTTTGTTCAGGCACAGTTGGGTTACTTGTATTAGATTCATGAGAGGTTTACCTCATTTGACTCTTAGGCAGTGGATAAAAAGATCACACCTACACTACACATATCTGTGTAACACACAGGTACTGACCATGGAATGTGCTGGAAGCAAAGGGTTAAAACTATTCTTTAAAGCACAAGTTTGCACCTGTCAACAACTCCAAAAAGGAAGGCTCCTGTTATTCTGGGAATGATGATTATTTAGGCTCAAAGGCAGATTTACTGCAGGTTACAGCCTGCAGTCTTCCAAAACCATGATGAAGTAACGCTATGTAGCTAGATGCTAGAATGCTAATTTTCTTCTCTGCAATGAATTTGCGGCACGTCATTTTTTCATTGCCTGACTTTCTTTGACTTGAAGAAAATCCAGAATGGGTACACTTTAACTGATGAAAGTGCTTTACCCATGTATTTAGCCATTACCAACTCAAAAGCATATCCATGTGGTATCTTAGGATTCCTACACATATTTTCTTTAAAAAAAAATTTTTTTCTAATGGGACTGAAATAAATTCATGCATGTTATTAGAATTACTATTTTCTATCGTGTCAAAAAAAAAACCTTACCCACATTATGAAAATGGGATAATATGTGCTCTCTCTAAATATCATAGTTGTAAACCCATATTTAGGTTTCGACCAATAGGTTAAGAATTGTTGCTTTAGCACCAATGATGTTAAAGGAGTCCCACTATGTTTAATTTTCTTTGGGGTTTGAATTGGGATAAATTTCTATTCAAAATGTGCTTTTATTGCACTAAAAAAGAAAAGCAGAAACACAAAAAGGCTTCTAGACAGCAGCCTTTTGTGTTTAAAAATGCTAATTTTTTTTACTAGCCAAATCTGTGGGTACTAGCTGACCTACTTACCATGAAGCTAGTAAAAACAAGCTTGTTTTGAAATTCACAAGACTTATTTGTGGATCTATGTTTCTGCCATGTTGCTCATTAATGAACATGAATGTAAAGGCAAAATGCCCGCTCAGTGCATTACTTGTTGTCTACTAGTGCAAAAGGCATACCCTAGATAAATTGCTATGTTCACTGTATATCTGTAACTTAAAGGGATTCTAAAATGATTTTTATGATCTCATTTTTATTTGTAAATTACAATGTTTACATTGCGAATAATTCACTCTATAATTTATCATTTCATTCCTGATCCAGCAACTGTATTATTGGTGTGTAGGCAGCCATCTCAGGTCATTTTGGTCATGTGCTTTCAAGAAAGAGCCAGCACTTTACAATGGAACTGCTTTCTGGCAGGCTGTTGTTTCTCCTACTCAATGTAACTGAATTTGTCATGGGACCTGGATTTTACTATTGAGTCATGTTCTTAGATCTACCAGGCAGCTGTTATTTTGTGTTAGGGAGCTTCCATCTACTTACATTCCACAATCACTCCAGCTTACAGTACAGCAGTAAAGAGTGACTGAAGTTTATCAGAGTCACATGACTGGGGCAGCTAGGAAACTGGCAATATGTCTAGTACCATGTCAGATCTGTTTGTTATTTTGAGAAAGGGATTTTAATGCAAAATTATGATGCGGCAGCACTATTAACTGAATTGCTTTGAAAAAAAAAAATTCCATGACAATATCCCTTTAACCTTAACACTTGCAATCCAATGTATTGAAATGCTGTATTGAATTCTTGCCATAAAATACCCTGAATAACTTGAAATAGAAAACTGTAGCATGTGCTTTCTGTTGTGTTGTGTTATGTATTAAGAGGCAATGTTTTGTAGTAACGTAAAGAGCTCATGACTTTGTACTAAAAGTTTAGTGAAATACAATACCCCAGGAGGGGCTTTTTGTAGACAACATGCAAAAGATGTTTGAAGACCCTAAAGCTGTCAGTAAACCAGGGCCTCTTACTTCATAAGAAACACATTTAAATTTATCTCCCTTTTGTGGTGTACTTGTTGCTATAAACTACACTTTTTGGATTATTTTGCACGCAAATAGCCTGTCAGCCAAGCCGCTTGATCAGGCACAGACTGCGTTAAGTGCTCCAATATTTACTAGACAAATGCTTTTATAACAAACTTGTAAAGACAATTTTAGCAACTGGATCCTACACTTCATCAATGCCACACATAGTGCAGATTAGGAAGATCATGCATAAACTATAGCTCTTTTACATTTCTTGTAGTTAGACAGGTCTAATTTTTGTCTGTTTCTTAGCTACATGTACATAGCTGTATATATTGGTCTCCTTATACAACTTATGCATTAACCCTTAGCCCATAAAGTATCATGTTTTGAAAACACACATCTTATCCATTTAAAGTGATTCAATCATTGTAATTTTCATTTTTGAATGTAATTGTACAATTCTTGGTCTCCTAAATTCTGCACTACACCTTATAAGAATATGAAAAAATATATATTTTAGCTTCCAAAGAAAAGATCTGTTCTGGTGCCAGCCACTTGTGACATTTAAATGAAAGGGAGGCTGGACTAGAATTGTGGTTATTTTTTACTAGAAAATTCCTCTGTGTATTTCACTTGAAACAAAAATAAACTATTAGTAGAATAAAAAAAAACAGCAGGGGAGAATGGCTTTGGTCCAGGCTTCAGGGACAAAAAGTAATTCCCATGAACAGCCAAAAGGAAGCTAAAATTGGAATTTATCTGTTTTAGATCTATTACTCGTATCTATTAGTTTGCTGCCTTAAACATAAGCAGCAACTCCTAAGATTGAGAAAATGTTTACACATTAATAAACAAGTTAAAGGAAGGGACACAATTTTTTGGAGGGAAAAACTTTTTTACATTTTTGAAGAGAATAAAAAATGGCCTGTTAAGGACAGTTTTGGTGCTTTGTGTCAGATATAAAAAAAAGTAAGCCAGTTAAGTTTTTTGTTTCATTACAATTTCTTGAAAAAAAAAAGCTACATTTAAGTGATATAAAATTTGGCAACAAATGAAAGGGTCTATTTACTACATGCAGGGATTGGGCAGGTCTTCCACTCAAGAATGGACCTGCGTTCCCTCCATAAGCACAGCCTGTTTTTAGCAGAGCATTATTTATGAGGGGAAGGCTGAAGGTTGTTGTGATGCACAAGGAATCACTGGAGGGTACACCGTGCCCTTTCCTAACTGCCCTATGGCCAAAGTATGAGAAATAAGGACAGGGCTACCGTCTGCTTACCAGTACTAAACTCTACAGCTTGCTCCAGATTATTAGTATGGACAGAGGCGCAGAGAGCAGCAATGCACCAGACTCAAGTGCTGGGTAAATGAGTACCAACGGATGATTTTGCCCCTTTTATCACTTAGCAGAATTGGTAAATGACCCCCAGATGAGTTATATGTTGAAGGTTACTGTAGTACAATCTGCATTCTACTTGGTACACTTATAAATAAAACAATACCTCTTATGCCTTCATATTTTTGATAACTATATAACAGGAGTTCTGTGAGAAGCACATTCAGCTTAAGTACACATTCTGCACCCATCAGCTTTTGACGCTAATGCAAAGAGAAACCTTATCGTATTACAAAGAAGACACAGTGATTAGTCACAGATATAAACAGCGCCTAATCCTCACTAACAGCAAGAGCCATATTTACACTTACAGTCATGTCCTTGATTTCGAGCTACATTATTTGGAGGGGATTTTCCTTGCCATAATGGGGCATCATAAAACAGGTTCTTGTATCAACAATACAATGTGCATGCCAGTGAATGACATTTGTCTTTCTGCACTGCACAGCATACAACACTATTTCATCTATAGAGCCATAAATGCCACGTATTACTGGCTTTTTATTATCAATGACAGCACCTATTGCAAACAAGACATTTAAAAAAATGCATCTGAAAGTAAAGGTACATTTCAGACCTTTCTTTAGTTTATGCCTATTGCATAATGTGACATCAGTACAAAAATACAAGGACATTATTTGTCAACCAAATACAAGCTCTCAACATATAAATCCACTTAGCTCTTAAACCAGTAACCAGCTCTTAAAATATGATACATTTCAGCTGGAAATGAATATATTTTATGAACAACTAGTTTTTGTATAGATGGCTTAATTGAAAAAAAATGGGGATGTTAGGGTGTGTTTTTTTGAGCCGCCAAATTTGGGGAAACTTGATGTGTACAATGCATGAAGATATAGTTTACTGTAACCACAAAACAAAAAGTATGTGTTGTGCAGTTGCAATTGTAAAACATGTAAAAAAGGGGGGGGGGCAAACAGGTATTTTAATGTGGTACAAATGGAATGATGTATAATCTCTGTAAAGCAAATGTGTTGTAAATGTAAATGTGTTAGATTCTGCACTATACAAGAACCAGTAAATAAATAAGCAACAAGTGGTCATTTGTGTGACCATGGCTAGTTCTGACACAACCATAAAGAGACAAATTGCAAGGTTTTGCGTTGGTGAGAAAATGAATGTACTTAACACAACAAATTGAATATAGAGTTCAGTTGGGGTTGCCTCAAAGTTGGCTAGTTAAAGCATACCCATGTGTTGTTTACTGTATAAAGAGGTACTTTTAAGTTATGACTCTTCAAAAATGCCTGCTCGTACAAAAATATGCTTTATTAAAATAAACAGCTTTTCCCCACCACAAATGTCCCTAATGAAGGTGCAAAATTAGGTTCCTTTATAACCCTTCAGCTGCATAACTCCTGCCATTTGTTGCACAGGGGGAAAAAAAGCATCATTAAAATAGTCTATGCTTTTATTGAATTCTTAATAGCACTGCTCTCCAAGTATGCACATACAGTTGTGGGGGACAGTTGTGCAGGGACCCCCTCATTTAGTGCTGCACATAGCATACTAATAGCATACTAATATACAACTCAAGGCCAAAACTAGGAGTGAGCAAGGTCAGACATATCTCTTAGGTGTAAGTAAATTACAACATGGATACTTCTGCTGGTGCTTCTGAGCGGCCTGGAAGTTGCAGGTACTGAAAATAAAGTGCAGCCCAGGTCAGGTTTAAGTGTGTTCTTTGTAAAAACAAACAGAATAGAAATGTTGATGAAAGGGATGAAGCCATATTAACAGGGTTCTATGATGCTTTTTCATATGTGTAGTAGAAAAATAAAGGCGGCAAGGAGAGTGCTTTTTTGTCAGCCTTTGCCTAAAAAGGTGGTGTTAATCTTTTGATCTTTGAGTAGGGCCTGCTTCACCTCTTGTACCAGTTATCGCTGCTTTATGTGTAAATTTGTAATAATAATACAATAATAATCAAGCCATATAAATTCGCTTTTTTCCCCCTAATTACTCCTAAAAGAATTTATTGTGTAATATTCACTCAAAAAGTGTAACAACATGTCCTTTGCTCATGTCCTGAATGAAAACAGGTGATTTTCACCAAAACCTAAAGTGAATTAATTGAGTTTACGGATAATAGAACGTGAAACTTCATGTAAAGCATCCAGTTCCCGGTTTTCTCTGCCTTTGTTGATATAATGTTGAATAGCTGCCAATATTTAAGGCTTTAACCACAGGAAAGGGATTTTTAGGAGAAGATCTGGTCACTTAGCTATTGGTCATAAATTACACATAAGTTTCTCAGGGCAGCTCATGGATTGCTTCAAACATGAATTAAAAAACATAATAAAGAAAAAACTTTGACATGTTATCATGGTTGAACACAATCTTTTACATTCAAGATGATTTTTCTCCCTGTTTAGGAACAAACCTTGACATGTTAAACAGATATTTATGTAGAAATGCATTCAAATTATCAATGTTTAGTCAAATGGGGAACTGCAGAGAAAACCACTCTGTGATTGGACAGTCAGCAGCATTCACTCCAAGAAACCGTAATGCTTAGATCTGCGCTTTATCATTGTTATTCTGTTTGACATTCTTGCTTCCTAGAAGAAGGCCATGCAAATCTGGAGACTGCAGTCTGAAATTAGCAGGAAGAGCTTGAAGTATGTCAGATGCATCTGTTGTGGTTCTGTTTACAGTTAAGCTTTTAATATGCCACATATTAGCTTGTAATAATTACGAATTCACTCTAATAGGTCTGCTTTTTATTCATTGGCACAATGTAGTAGCCAAGAGGCTAATTCTAATTAAAAGCAGAAGCTACTGTTAAGTGTGGTTTCAATGCTTCATAGTACAGTACAGTTATGCTAAAATAGCTAGTTCCTAATGATTACTGATTGAGTGTTTGGAGTGGTCTTGTGAAAATGGACATGCCTGGTTTACAATTTGTTCCTTGAGGAATATCTACTAACTTGGGACACTTTTATAGCCATCTTTTTCTCATAGCTTTTTGTCTCAAATTTCTACCCCTTTTTTGGGATAATGACTACAAGACAAATGCTCAAAAAACAACTCAACAAATAGTGGTCAAGGCAAATATTAGGTATAGGGCTTTGAGCCCATTGCATGTTACACCTTATTCTTAATACGTAAAAGAAAGCACCAAATCCAAATTGGTGCACAATGTTAATAAAAAATCAATGCAATTTGGAGCAAGCTCATATTTGTAGTTAAACTTTATTGAATTTTTAAAAATACAAAAGCCATCAGTCTGTGACTATGTGATTATTGGGTTTATAATATGGAAAAAGTAAGAATTTAGCACTGCTAATTTTTTTTACCTCTCATGAGTCTTAAAGCTACAACTTTATTAACGGTTCTCAGCAGTGGATACAACCCCATCCATTGTATAGCTATATAACCCAATCTGATTCAGCTATAGGCATGGTTTGTAGGATTAATTTCATCCAAGTTTGCAAAAATACATCTCGTGGCAACAATGCTTGACCTAGGGTTGCCACCTTTCTGTGGCCCGCGATCTTTGCCAGGGGTGAGATGGTGATGGCATAGGAGTGGGTCTGTGATGCAACAGGGAGTGCTGGTGGTCGATGAGAGACATCATGGGGCGGGGCTATGATGTGGCTGATCGCCATGTCAATAAAAGATGATCCTGCCTAGTTTTCATCATTTGGAAAAACGGGGAGGCTGTCTTGACCTGAGAAGACCTTCTGAAAACCGGGCTGCCCTGGTCAAAACCAGACAGGTGGCATCCCTAGCTTGACCAGTATTTATGTACTGGAGGACAAGACACATCATGTGAAAGAAATCAGTACCAAATCAATTATATGGGATGCATGTATCACTTGGACAATTTCTGTAGTAGGTGCCACATTTTATATTGAACAAGTCTGTCACCAGTATCATCAGCTTTCTCCCAAAACTCAAGAGCAGGCTTGAGTTTGGGCACCAAATCCAACAAGAAGGAGAAGAAGCCGCATGCTGTCAGTAAGAATAGCCAGGCAGGAGAAATGGAGCACAGCAGGATCGATGGTCACCCTGTTGCCTTTTGTGAAGAGGACAGGGAGTGGAGTTCCTGTAAGTTATTTCTTAATAAAGACTTTGTGATTTTAAAGTTTGGCGCTTTTTTTTCGTTGTATAGTAACAAATTAAAAAAAAAATTTTTTTCATGTTACTGTTCTTTTAATACTGCAAAAGTAGCAGAGAGCAAGAAACATTCCTCAATCCCCTCCCCATTTAAAACGTGCAACTGAACTTACTGCAAGATTTCCGCTAAAAACCTATATATTTCCCGCCTTACTTATTCATTCATAACACTGCAGAAAACAGGGCTGGACATTCATAAGCCTTTGATTCATATGAACTTTAACATAATACCTCTGACAGTGGTTAGAGAGTATAAGCAAACAATTACAAGAATTCCATTCTTAGAAAGTATTGTATGCTTTAATGTGGTAAAGCTTTGAGGTGAGGCTGCAAACTGGTTAGTGCTGGATATAGCTAATATTTAATTATTTATTCAGAATGAAATATGCCTGTAACAAGCTGGTGGTACACTGCAAGATCTGCAAGCCATGACAACGGCCAATAAAAAATACTGAAAGGCCAATATTAACTGTATAAAACTGCAATTCCATGAAATCAATGTGACAGTTAGGCTTTAAAGCAGTATGGAGTACCCATACTTTTCTAATGCAGGGTTTACTTTTGTGATATTGTCCAATTATGATCTTATGATTCTGTTCCGTGAAAAATATTACTTCCATATTAGATTGATTTTAGAGAAAATGCCTATTGCTATATTTAATAAACAATTATTTCTTATGTAACTGGGATGTAATAAGTATCAGACACTTTGATGACAGTGTCTTGAGATCTACTGATCACCAGCTAAAGGTCTACTGATAGGTCACAATCTACTTTTTGGGCACCACTACAATCCAGTCCAGTAAAAAAATAAAAACTAGATATGCAAACAGTTTATGCATAGGCTATGCAAAATAAAAAAAAGTTTAAATATAATTAGTTAGCCAAAAATGTAATCTATAAAGGCCGGAGTGAGCAGAAGTCTAACAGAACACTACTTCCTGCTTTTCAGCTCTCTAACTCTGAGTTAATCAGCAACTTGAAGGGGGACCACAGGCCCACCTTGGCAATCTGTGGATTCTGGCAGAGGGGCTGCTATAAGGTCCAATGGATTGTCACTATTTAGTGGGCTGGTGGAGGACTCTTTGGACCTCAGTGTACTTGAAATGCCAGGGCCTATTTTCACTTCTAGTCCAGACCTGGGGGGGCCACATGGGACATAACTGTTGAGTTTGCAATTGATCCTCAGCATTCAGCTCAGATTCAATAACAACGGATATGACCCATATGGCCCCCCCTCATTTCACTGATTGGTTATTGCCTGGTAACCAATCAGTGGTAACCAAGACAGCTGAAAAGCAGGAAGTAGTGTTCTGGCTATTATGTTATACACATCTATTCCCTCCAGCCTTTTATTTAAAACATGTTTTATTTTACACAGCCTATTTACCCAGTATCTTTTATACTGAACGATTCCTTCACACTGTTTCTTGCCTGTCAGCCACTGATCAAGGAACTGATTATAAAGTACCTTCACACTTCGGTAGCATGAACCTCATGCAAGACTGATTTGCTGCCACCCATCATTACCATGTAAACTTTCAAAAGGAACTGGCACCAGGCTGTTTTCTATATACAAATTACTTTGTGCAGTGGAAAACAAGCAAGACAAAATACCCCAGTAAGGCCTCTCCTTCATATCCAAACAGTGAAACAGACTGATTGGTTAAGGTGCTTTGTATCACACTAGATAATACAGCAGTTCACCATGGTTACTTGCAGATTTGTTTCATGATATCCAGAAAGAAAGATAGTAATAGTTCTGCATTTCATGGCCAAATGTTTTTTTTATTTATTTCCTTGCTGTTTTTGTTTTTATTTTAAAGTAGTAAATATCATTCTACAACCTTTAGTTTAAATGTAAGATTCCTGTCATTTTGATTTCTCAACTCTTACAGAGCTGTCTTGTCTTGGGCAGCTCAAGCCAGTAATCAGTGCTTGCCAACAAGATGAACCGTTGCCCCTTGAGTTATGAGAAGGTAAATGAATGCCAATACATTTTTATAACAACAAATGTTGCATTATTTATCCTAAAACGTGTTAAATTCTGTATACAGTGCAATACAAACAAAGCGTATGCTTCTTAACAAAGGCATTGTCTAAAATGAGAAACAAGCTGGTGAAATGTGTTGGGGAGAATATTCATTGTAAATTACCAAAACATGGTGCATACCTGCTATATCCAGTAAAGAGGTCAGGACCTATTATTATTACTGTATGTAAGTTGCAGATACAAAGCTACACAAACTCCCCTAGGAATTCCTACTAAGAAAAGCTAGAGGTGGCAACCTATGTTCTTTGAATATAAAGTGATACCTCAATTTTACATCCTATGATTTTGAGTTTTCCGCCATTTTACATTGTTATTTTATGGTTCCACCTATATATTATGCATAATACATTTCCCCGATTTTACAGTTTCCTGTATTTTACACCATTTTTTTCTAGTCCCCTGAAAAATGTAAAATGGGGGTTCTACTGTATATCGGTGGGTAGAGGCACAATTCAGTATTTTGATAGTTTGCGTCATGGGTGATGAGATTTATGAAGACTTGATCCCATGGTCATAACAGCGTTATATATAAAACAGTTTCATGCAGGTGGGTGTGATTATTATTATTAAAGTCATAAGAGGAAGTTCTAACGTACATTGTTAGGACAAGTCCCCATGCTTACTCTCTACCTGCATGCAGAGCGTGTATTCAAATGTACCAAGTCATGCATGCATTGTATCCTAAATATGCTGAGACTTTTAGCTTACTCTGTGATTTCATTCCAACCTGCTATGTTCTTTTATGTTTTAACAAAAATCATTCATTCTACACAAAGCTTCTCTTTATGCTCATACAATACTTTTGTCTGTGTGTAGCAAAAGCTTTCTATGTTTTTTTTGCAACCAACAGAGGCTCCAGCCAGAGAAGAAAAACTGGTTTCCATGTTCTGCAATCCAATGCACTAAGAAGCAGCTACTAGTTAATCCCCACTACAATTATCTTTGGACAGACTTATACAAAGCATACATCAAGTTACTGCATACCCCAAAAATAAAGTGCAACATAAATCCAAATAATGTTTGGCCTATGATGTATACTGTGGAGATAAAACTGCTCTTTGTTTTTTCTTACATGGACTAAAAGCAGTCTTCTAGAAACACAGAATTGTATTTTTTTTTTTAGAACACAGCCAAAGAGACTGGGTAATTATTATGGTTTGAAATAAAGGACTGGAATATAAAGGACAAGCGATTTATAATTGGATTGTGATCAAAAACAGAGCAAGAACAGACAAAACACGAAACCAGAAGTAGAAAGTTCGTCTGATCAGAAATTAAAAAACATTATTCATTTTCCAAGAGATGTCTTTAGTATGTCTTTAGTATAAAAGAGTCACACATGTGGGGAGCACCACTTCATGACACCTCAGCAGTAAAGAAGCAGTAATATATTCCTAGTAATGTGGCACTTCTGTAGGTTTCTCTTCTACAATAAAATAACAAAAAAGAAACAGTACAAGTGTCCCTTTAGTGCCCTCAAAGAAGTATTATATAATAATAATTGATAATGAATTCAGATCCAGTATAAATATTAATACAATATCCATGGTATATGTAATTCCATATTAAACTGCAGTAGCATTGATATTTTCAGGTACTGCCATTTTCATGTGTTTATACAAAACAATACAGGTTTGGGATCCGTTATCTGGAAACACATTATCCAGAAACTCTGAATTACGGAAAGGCCGAGTCAGTTCCACAGACATTTCATCCTAATAATCCAAATGTTTAATAATAAAACAGTACCTTGTACGCAATCCAAACTGAGATGAGATCCTTATTGAAAGCAGTACCTGCCTATTGAGTTTATTTAATGATTATTTATTTAAAAGATTTTTTTAGTAGACTTAAGGAATGAAGTTTCAAACTAGGGAAAGTTTGTTATCCAAAAAGCCCCTGGTACCACGAATTCTAGATAACCAGTATAATAATACGTATAATGATACCTTTGTAATACACAAAGTCCAATTTCTCTGGAAGGATGGCAATCTGTGGTTACAGAGCTATCATCATAAACACACATTAGCCTCTATAATGAAGGAATAGTGCCTCACTCCATACACAATTATTAAAGAGCTCTTAAATTTGGGCCACAGCAATGACGACCTGTTGTGCATGAATACAATACAGCAACTTACCTTGCATGTAGGCCTCAATTCTGCGAATAAGCTCATAAGATTTTGAGCGGTCCAGCAATGTTCTAATTGCAGGCAATGGGTCAAGTATTATTGTTTCAGGGTGGGCTTCTATATAGTCCTGTAAAAATCAAGATTGGTTCAAATAGATCATAAAAGAGAAAAAGATGGGTAATTTTTTTATAAGTTACATGCATAGTTAAAAATCAACCCAAATCACTGACACAACAGCAGCATATGCAATACAATTTTAATTTTCTTTTGGACCAGCTACTAAAATGCAATTTTTTGACATTCCTGTTCCAGTTTAATTGCACATTTCAAGCTGCCAGTCCACCACATTATTGCTAATGCCTATAAATATTTTCATTCATCTAGTTAAAAGCTGTCAATAAGTGTACCAATTCCCCTGTGCAGGTAGCATAAGATGCAACACTACTATAGCGTGCCAGTGAAATCTAGAGGAGATATGTGGCATTCCAAGGCCTGACTGCACTCAATAGAGCAACACTGGGCAACTTTGCACCTGGTCATTAACCCATGACAACAATTCAGATATCAGCTTTTACTGTTCTACCTGCAGCTGGCTAAGAAAAACTAATTATGGATTGGTTGCTATGGGTTACTTCCCAGGTTCAAATTTGTTTGTAAATGAGCCCCAGTCTGTGACATGTAGAGTGCTGCACTCTACAGAGCATTCCACATCAGAGAAAGCCCACCTCAGTCTCTTATTTTAATGCGAGTCCCTAACCTGTATGGAGACACCAAGCAATTTCCTGTCTGGGGCACAGACGGTCTCTGATGAAAAATCTAATAGTCAAGTAAATTTTAGGTGGAACAGATGAGATAGGAAATCTTACGTATAATAAGCAATAAAAACAAAAGACCTTTATCTAAAGTAATGTTAAAAAGCAGAGGCCTGGTCTGATATCTGCTTAGGAAATAAAGTAGGAACCTGTCTCAAATATTGAGTAATCAGAAGAACATCAGCAGCCTCTTTCTTTCCCCTGACAACTTCCTTGACTACTTGGTGGTCAGAATGATCACAAAATGACCAGCAGGTCAAAATTCATTCATATTAACAGTACACACATCCTTTAATATCTTGGAATTGAAAAATAAATAAATAATGAATGCACATTGCTAAAGTGCTTAGAATAGAACCCTCATCAATTTTACATTCACTTATTTTACAAGTTTACTTATCCTTTAAACACAAATATATAAATATGTCACACTGTAGAATAATGCATTGGACATCTATAGGATAAAACAACTTAAAACTAATTTATAGGTAATCATTAAGGGAGTTATTTTTTAAGCTCTGAATTTTCTAGTTGGACTATGGGAAAATTATGCTTTGGAAAAAAAACATTTTTTGGAGGATTTAGGAAAGTCTGATGGTGTTAAAAGTCAGATGAAAAAAAGTACTCCAACGCAGACCTGACGAGAACAAATAAAAGTCAATGGCTGATATCCTGTTAACAAATGTAAGACTTTGCATTGCGCTGGGTTTCCGAAAAAAATCTTAACTTTTAGACAATGTTACAGAAAAATCGGTTTTTATTTCAAAATCTGAAAAAATCATAGGATTCTGATTTTTTTTTTTTTTAATTTTTCCACACAAAGAAATTGTATTAATAAATAGAGGGAAAAGGCTAACAATAAACACATATATATATGTATATAACAAATGTAATACCAATTTTTGATATTGATTCTTAATTAAGGGAATAATGGGATGTTTAGATTAACCAGATTAACCAGTGTCACTCTGAATATATATATATATATATATAATGTATGTGTATTATATAGTGAATAAAGTACCCCCTATTGTAAAGTATAAGGATATTAAAAGTCACTGAGTTGTTCCATGACTATATAAAAGCACAAGACCGAGTGCTTTTATACAGGTCATGGAACTCTGAGGTAACTTCTAATATCCTCGTATTTTCCAACAAGGGGTACTTTATTTATTATAATACATAAGTTTTAGTGAGGCACGTGACAAAAATTACATCACTACTCACCATTTATAACTGATGACATCACTAGTCACCATTTATAAGGATATCATTTACAGGATATTTGTAGCTTTTGTGTATTATATATGATCTATATATGCTCTAAAGCAGTCACCCACCTGCAACCTTTGCACCAGCTGCATGGACTCACTGTCTTTTTGGTCAGCCTCAAGAATGACATCTGTCAGTTTGTGTATAATCACATCTAGAGGGCCCTGGTCCTCAATGGGTTTGGCCAGATTGAGCTGAAAAAAACAAATGACCATGACCACGTGAATTACAAGAACAATAAATGAAACATATGACACCTTGCTCTACACATTTACCACTGAGACACAAAGGGATATGTCTACAATGTCAAAGTCATGTTTTGGGCAGCATTATTATAAAAATATAGACATTTGTTGACCATACATACAATATTCAACCTGACAAGGTAAACTGTATGTAAAGTAAAGCACAAAGGTAGAGAAGAAAATACAAGCATAAAAGCTAATTCATTATTCATACCATTCCCTGCCCCAGTGGACTTTACCATGTATCACATTCTCACATATATTAATACAATAAATGATATATGCATTTAATATTAAGTAGTGCCTTCTTCACAAAAGCACACATATAAAATCAAATGTCTGGGTTTGTACAGTAAAGAAGGAACCCCCCTATCTGCAGGGAAACACCTTAGAAGTCACCAAGTAGTTTCCTGTCTGGGGTGCATCAAGTACATTAATCTCTGATGAAACATCTAATAATCAAGTAAATGTTAGGTTAAAGCGGAATGGATGAGATAGGAATTCTTATGCATAATTAGTAATAAAAACAAAAGACCTTTATCTAAATTAATGTTAAAAATCATTGTAACCCTTTTCCATGTGGAGGTGATCCTGTTCCTCGGATCATACAGACACCAATTATAAGTAGCAAATGTTGCAGCCTTTTCCTGCTATAAGACTGCCCACTACAGAAAGCATCATGGACTTTACAGAACTACCATTATGTGCTAGGTGAAACTATTTCTGCTAAACATGATGAGCAAATCTGTTTTGCTGAGAGAAATAATCTTGGGATGAGAAAAATAGTATGTTGTATGTAATAACA
Organism: Xenopus borealis; assembly: GCA_024363595.1. NCBI lineage: Eukaryota > Metazoa > Chordata > Amphibia > Anura > Pipidae > Xenopus > Xenopus borealis. Next base: position 63,437,889 of record CM044446.1, read on the forward strand.
GACATATCATTAATTTTACAGGTGCAAACATATAGGCAGACACACATACACAAATCAGTAAGTAAGCTAGGATAACAACTTTTAAGAGAATTTATAGCAAGAAGAGTTCCCAACAAAAACAAGCTTGTATAAAAAAGCCTTGTGGGATCCATGTGTAGGCTGGCTCTGGCTCCCAGCACTCCCACATGTCAGCACAGAAAAGTATATTTTAGTATCTTAAAAATAGACGGGGTCAGTTGCAATCTATTACAATCGAATGACTTAAAAGTTTTAGATATTAAAGCCCTGTGGGACTTTAGCCTGATACCAGATCTGCAGCAGCAACTCCATTTCAATATATAGCAGGGCAGGGTACTAAGCACAGTCATTTAACAAATTGCTGAAGCACTGGCCACAGGCCCCTTTTCTCTGTAGCCCCAAGTTTCACTCTATTATTATTTGACTATTATTTGACATTGGGCCATGTGATCTATAAGCTCTTAGCACAATAAAGTGACAGGTAGGAGCATGGGATTTTGCAGCCGGCTATCATTCAGGAAGTCATTTGCATTACTTATTGTAACCTTGTCTGATCTGGGACACTTTGCACACAGTTACTGACAAATATATCCATAGGATAAGTTTATTAAAAATGAATGACTTATAAGAAGCCTTGAAGGAATGTTGTTAATGTAGCAGGAAATGAAAAGAGGCCCCTTTAAGGGTGACAGCAAATCAGAACTGAGTATAACCCTGCACACTTTTGACATGACTGCAATATGGACAAATCCTGTCTGCTAATGTACTTGGCTGAACAGACATGACACCCATTTATCATTCATGAGCAGAAAATGTATCTGTAAAGAGCAGAAATGAAATGGGAGGGAAAACAGAGAATAACCCATGTCTTTTTTTATGTCTTCCATGTTGCATAGTCTTTTTAAGCTGTATTCACTACAGAACTCCAGTTTACAAATCTGCACAACTGTCCATGATCTATGATGTAACTGTGGTGCTAACCATGCCAAGCTAAATGTTTTACACAATTAAAGTGTAGTATTTCATATATCAGCATGGCACATAGAATTGCTTCCTGCAGAGGTGATATTCTGAGGTCAAACACACACACACTACTCCCATGTGTTCCCAGTGTGTGACACTGACAGAGCAGCATATTTGCTTCCGATATTCTGGTTTTGATTTCGTCTGACCGCTAACGGATTATGTGTCAGATGAGGAAAAACAGGTTACCAGGAAATGAGAGCTCTGGACAAAGAATCACTAATCCCCAACTGTTTGAATTCACCTTGTTCACTGATGAACAGGTTTTGGGCAAGTCATTAAAAAACACTAGTTAAAATCATGAAAATCCCAGCCAGAAAGCAGGTACTGGATGTGCATGGGGGGCAGCAGGGCACATAAACGGGTACTAGGGGTCCCGGGGGCAGTGGGGTTTCAGGAGCGAGGGGGACAGGGTCTAGCCTAGGGGCCTCAGGTACCGTTAATCCGCCACTGCTGAAAGTGAAGGGATGTATAATATTACATGTATTAATACCTTTTTTCATTAACACTGACCACAGTCTGGGACTCGGGTAACAAGAGTTTACTCAGATCAGAGGCCTGAATGGGGCCCAAAGTCAATACACATAACAATATGAATGATCTAAAAAGTTACACAATAGAAAAAATACAGTTGGTTGCTTCGTTGCCCAAGCTTACATTAAACTATTGAGTTGGGGATCCTAAAACTAATTTACAATAATACTTTTGGGCAATATATAAAAACAAACTTTTGGTATCTCTTATCTTGGACTCAATGCAGCTTTAAATTTCTATCAAATTACACCATAACACCTATTTCATGTGTATTTACATAAAAAGTGGTATTGCTTTTAAAAATCGACAGCACATGCTTTTATATACAACATACATTTACTCCACTGAATGAAGCCTCCTCAGTTTCACTTTGTGCAAAGCACATTTTACAGCACATTCATGCTGCATCTTCTACACTACTTATCATATACTTGTTAAAAATATCTACTTACAGTATTTTTAAAAAGGATTCCTTGACTTGAACATTAAGTACTAAAGTTCATATAACTCATCCTATCAACAGCCTTGGCAAAGAAAAAAATATTATAACGTTAGAACTAAAGGAACATTCACACTTTATACTTTATATATTTACATACATTTATACTTGTTTTTTATTGTTCCCTTCTTCACAGAATGTACAAGTCTTTGAAGGGGCAGTAGTAAAAAACAATGCAGTGGTAAACACAGGAATATCTATTAGTAGCAGTACACAAACTGTACTGCAACACTTTCAGGGAGGCTGGGAGGGGGTCTCTTCATGATTTACCAACGAGCAAGCAATGATGGGGTTCAATTACTGATTATTTAATATATTGGGGAAAAAAAAGCATTTATGCCAAACTGGAACAATCATCCCTAAACAGAGGAGAGGATCATGGTTACATCATGTTTTACTGTACAGTGCTTTGCCCTCAAGGAGCGCTACACAAATAAAAATATACATACATGTCAGCAGCATACAATGCTCATTTAACTTTACTCCGGAAAAGGTGTTTTTTTTTGTTTTTTTTAATGCATCAATTAATAGTGATCTACCAGCAGAATCCAACATTGAAATCAATATTTCAAATAAGCAAACAGATTTTTTAATATTTCATTTTGATTTTCAAGTGGGGCTAGACATGTCCTTAGTTTCCCTGGTGCTCTCAGCCACATGACTTTCTCTGATAAACTTCTGTCACCCGTTACTGCGAGACTGCAGTTTGGAGTGATATCACAACAAATGTCAAGATGACAAGTCTCTGACACCTGCATTCCTAAAAATGCTCTCATATAGATATTAGTGTAGCCCTCAATAGTAAAAACCCAAGTTTGCTTGTTTATCTGTTTATCTGTTGGTGCTAAACAAATAAAGCATGAAAATAACAATATTGTTTTACAGTTGAGTGACTCAAATTCTACATATGGACTTTCCTCTTTGCTGGTAGTTATATGATTGAATTGCAGAAAACATTAACAATGCATACTAATATAGCTAAACATTTTCCCACAGTAACCAACTAAACACTAGCCTTGACTGGACACGTGCAAGCTGTACCTACATACATACATTCATACACAAGCAATTGTGATGATTCTGCCCACAGATGCCAAAAAGCAAAAGAGTGGTATGACTCGAGGCAACAATTTAAGAAAATCTTAGGACATTTAAATAATAATATTTTTTTTACTATTAAACACACACACATATCCCCCACAATATACATAAATAGAGGAATCAGACAATGCCACCCTTATTTGATATACTGTCTCTTTAAAAAAACTTCGACACTTCACCAAATTACAGTGAATTATTATTACCTATGTTAGCCTACGGGGACCCTTTAGAGTTTTTCTAAGTTGAAGTAAAATCGTTCGATCGAGATTTTACTTCGACTGCAGGATAGCCAAATTCTTTGCAAAATTCTTCGACTTCAATATTCGAAGTATGTCAATTCGATGATCAAATTTCGAAGTATTTTCCACTTTGAAATTCTAGCCTTAGTAAATCAGCACCTTCCAAGCAACTTTTGAATTTGTCTTCATTTTTTAGATTATTCATTTTTGAATTATTTGCCTTCTTCTTCTGACTCTTTCCAGCTTTCCAACAGGGGTCACTGACCCCTAACTAAAAAACAAATGTTCTGTAAGGCTACAAATGTATTGTTATTGCTAATTTTTATTACTCGTCTTTCTATTCAGACCTCTCCTATTCGTATATCAGTCTCTTATTCAAATCAGTGCAAGGCTAGGGGAATTTGAACCCTAGCAACAAAATTGCTGTAATTGCAAACTGGAGAGTTGATGAATAAAAAGCTAAATAAAAACCCTGAAATAGTAAACAATAAAAACCATTGGCAAATTGTCACTCCCCATATCATACTAAAAGTTAACTCAAAGATGAACAACCCCTTTTACAGCTCAACCACAATTATCACAGGAGTCCACCAACCCATTAGATTGCAAGTTCTATGGGGTAGGGACCCAGTGGAGCTTATTCTTGATTGTAAATGTATTGTGTATTTATTTGAATTATAATACTGTAAGGACCCTGTCTGTTCTCTAGTGGGGGGTTCACAGTATCTCTAGCTGAAACAATAAGATGTTTGCATTTAAACAGGTGACCAGTAAATGCTACCTGCTGATTGGTTGCTATGGGTTACTGCCCCTGGGCAAACTTAGTGCTTTTTATTACATAAACCCCTTTATCTCTCAAACTCATACAATATTAATTCATACCAGTGAATGGAGTATATCAACCTCAGCACAAGGAAGTAAATTGTAATATTTAATCAGCGTGTCACTACAGCTTGCCTTTACTCAAATCCATATTCCACTCTTCATTATACCAGCAGCAAATGCCAAATTACTGGAGGGCAGTGGTGCCATCTTTATCTGAAGAATGGTTTAAGCAGAGGTTATCGACCAGAGAAAATGAAGCTGTTGCTTACTGCACAATATGAAGTATTAGACTATGGAATTTTATCACAATCTATAAAAATGTCCCTACAGTGAATATAACCAGTATTGTAACATGTTAGCCATAGTTCATGATACCATTTGCAGGCTAACTTAAATATGTAAGAATGCAAGCTTTCAAGGAAAAATGTACATCACATCATTAAAGCAGAAATAATACCCCCCCCCCCCCCCCCCCCACACACACACACACACAGTCACTGGATCCCCTCTATGCCTCTCCCCCCGCACGGTACCACACCAGAACAAGTGTCCTCTCTAGCAACACTAACTTGCACATTAAGAACAATGCAATGGAGCACAGGGGTGCCATGTTCGCCAGCCTTATTAAGTGAGCGCCGACACTTCAGCGCTTGGCACATACTCAGTTGCAGATGGAAAGCTCCTTAAATTACCAAAAAGAAAGAGGAGGATCCGGAAGATACCGAAGCAAGCAAATATGGCGCCCCTGAGCTCCCGGCTGCACTATTCTGCCTATACAGGTGTCACCAGAGGGGACACCCATTCCAGTACAACACCATGCGAGGAGGTCAACAGGGGCCCCTCAGCTGCAGGGGGGTTTGGTTTTCCTTTAAGCATGAGTATAACCAAGCACGGAATCAATAACATTGCTAAAATTGTTCAAGGAGAGTTCTCATCTGATCATGGCCAAACAGTCATATATATCGTAAGTATTCACAAGATCCTCACACATTACACTTTCCACATATACACAATGTACTGTGAGGTCCTTTTGGTAGGTTCAAAGCACAGATTTACCCCAAACCATGTCAAAGTCTCTATCTGATACGAATATCTGATAATTTAAACATTGTATTGAAGATAGTTGGCACAAAAGTAGTTTGCACTCAAATCACTATTTTTGTTTTTCCAATCACAGACCATTTTCTTTACTAAAACTAGCCACCTTAACCAATGGCTTTCATTCTGGCATTCTGACTATGAACAGATCATACTAGCTGGGTTTATATACAAAGAATCCTGGCAGCACACTGTAGTCTCTTTAGTGAACAAAAGCTTTCAGAGGAAATTTTATGAGGTCTGGCATAAATATTTTGTATATACAAAAGATGGGAGATTTATGGAGAAGCCACCCTGTTCATAGGGTAGATGTTTATTATGTGGTGGGTTAGAGAAACCGTCAAAGAGATAAATTGTTCTTCTAAAAACTATTATTTGCTATACGTGATATATTTGTTGCCAATTTAAAATTTGTTGGACCACTTTTACACTTTACACTTATCAGAAACAACAGAGCTTTGTATATGTACACCTAAATCTACGATACTGTTAGTTCAATTTAAAAGCGATTTTTGTCTCTTGTTTTTGTTTTTACAGCTTAACAATGGCTTGTTTCACCTGGAGAGCATTGGGAGCTCCTTTGAGCAAGTTGTCTGTTCACAGCAAAATCTTCCACATACAAGCACCACCCTTCAAATCAACTCCAGGGCTGTTATCTGCTTAATTAATAATGACACAACAAAGGAATTGCCCACACCTGCCCATGAAATAGCCTTTAAGTCAATTGTCCAATTACTTTTGAGCCCCTGTAATGAAGTGACTTTGTTAAAAGAAGGCTTTAGTTCCGCACATTTTATGCAATCTTTTTGTTCAACCCACCCACCATTTAATTCATTGTGGTAATGTACAGAACCAAAATTAGAAAATAATTGTCTGAAAATGTATGGACCTAACTGTATGACTATGTTGCTAATTTACTAATGAAGTGAAGTACAGAAGTAACAAAGAAGGAACAATTTTGCCCTGGATAACGCAAAGACAGGCACGAAGGTTTGCACTAGTTAATAACATATTGCACATATTACATGTGCCCTTACGTATATAGCACATATTACATGCCCTTACATGCCCTTACATGCCTTGTACTGCCTGATCAAGGCAGGAGGCTGGACTGGTTATGGTGTTTTAAAGGGTGCAGTGCATTTTTTTCTACGATGGTAAATGAGCCCTTTTATTTTTAATGTAAATAATACCCTCTCTAACGAGTAGTTTAATTGTAATCCAGATACCCTTTATCCAGAATTATGAAAAGGCTCCCATAGACTCCATTATAATCAAATAATCAAATTTTTTTCTCTGTAGTAATGAAACAGTAGCTTGTATTTGATACAAACCAAAATTTAATGAATCCTTTGTAGAAGCAAAACCAGCCTATTGGGTTTATTTAATGTTTACATGATTTTCTAGTATTCTTAAGGTATGAAGATCCAAATTATGGAAAGACCCATTATCCAGAAAGCCCCAGGTCCAGATGATTCAGGATAATAGGTCCCATACCTGTACAGAGGAAAATTAAATATTTTTTTTTAAATTTGGATTATTTGGTTATAATGGAGTCTGTGGCAGTTTGGAGCTTTGTGTCGACATGGTCTTTTTTTCTATGATCTTATCTGATCTATGATAAGACACCTAATGAATCCTATAAAAAGAATATTTCATACGTACGGTGATGTTCCTAAAACCTATATTCAGTTTTTAAAGGGCACCTATTGCCAAAAAAATGTTATGCTCAACCAAAGGTGCGGGCTGATAGAGCCCGCATTCCATTTGGGGATAACAGTAGTTTTTTTTTAAAAAAATGCCCCCCGCCAGAGCTAGCCTACTTGCACTGGGAGGGAGCTCCTGGTGCGAGCCGCCATGTCAGCTCAAGTGCATGCGCATAATGAAAAGTGTCCCCAAAATGCAGCAGCTTTTCGTCATGCGCATGTGTGTGTGACGTCACTCATTATGCGCATGCGCTTGAGCTGACATGGCGGCTCGCACTGGGAGCTCCCTCCCGGTGCGAGTAGGCTAGCGCTGGCTGGGGCATTTAAAAAAAAAAAAAACTACTGTTATCCCCAACTGGAATGCGGGCTCTATCAGTCTGCACCTTTGGTTGGGGATAACATTTTTTGGCAATAGATGTCCTTAAGGAGACAAGATGAAGCCCTCTACTAAAGACAGAGGCTAAAAATTAACATTGTAGAGAATGACTCAGGAAATTGAAATCTTCCATATCTTTTTATTATTATTATGTATTTTTAGAGCACCAGCATATTTCACAGCTCTGTACAATAAATGTGTTGTCATTCAGAAATGGCATAACTGGCAGCTCAATCTCACGTGAGCCTGCAGCTTTCTTTTATACAGAGGAGAAACGGCACACAGACACCGTGCTTCTCTTGCTTCAAGAAGACAAAACTTTACTAACACTTCTGCATTAGCAGACAAAGATCATGTCACATGACACTATATCCAGGGTCGGACTGGGGGGCCTGGGGCCCCCCGGGACTGTTGTCCAGGGACCCCTCCGACCCCCCTGCGGCTAGAAAGGCGCCGCTCGACGTGCCTGCATGAATGGCGCTGCACGGCGCCTAAGGAAACTTTTTTTTTGTACCCATTAAGGGCTAGGGCCTGCCAAGGTCCCGTCGGGCCATTCCAACACTGACTGTATCAGATCAGTATGGGATCTGTAGGAGAGCACACACATTAATATATATCTTGACAAAATGGACATATACAAAGAACATATAGATTTACATACATAGTGGCCAGTAAGCAATACAAAAGGTGAAGAGGATGCTGCCCGAAACAGCTTACAATCTTTATGTTTCAATTATCTTTTAAACACAAATTATCAACACATAATTAAAATTCAAAAGTATGTTTGAGGTTTAAAATAAATTTGAAAGCTTGTACATAAAGGGGTCCATGAGGGGTCTGAGTGTCACTTGTACAGGTAAGCAATGATATATCTTTACATGGGCTACAATGTGTTTAACATTTCTTAAAAAATTACAAATCTAAAGTAAGCAAATGGGTTTATATTACATTCACTGTTCAGTATATCAGTGACTCATTCCTCTGCTTTCTTGCCAGGCGTAACAGATGGAATACAGGAGACCAGCAGGTAACTGCCAAATGATCTTTGCCTCTTGGAACCTGATCTCAGACACAAGCCTCCCAGCACCACCCAGTACAAACTTACTCAACTATTCATTCCAGATAAGGCACCAGTGGGCAAGCACAGGGAACTGCTATTGTTAAGCAATTTCTCTAATCAATAGCTTTGTCAGGGAGTGTCAGGATAATTTAGCTATGCAATGAACCTCACCTTGATGTTTTATGATTTCTGCTTTACAGATAAGATGTGTTGTGCAAATTTGCTTTTGTTAATTTACTCATTAAAGGAAAACTATACCCCGAAAATTAATTTTTGAGCAACAGATAGTTTATATCAAATCAAGTGACATATTAAAGAATCTTATCAAACTGGAATAGATATTTATGTAAATATTGCCCTTTTACATCTCTTGCCTTGAACCACCATTTCATGATGGTCTGTGTGCTGCCTCAGAGATCACCTGACCAGAAATTTTCAACTCTAACTGTAAAGGGAAGAAGTGTTGAAGCAAAAGACACAACTCTGTCTATTAATTGGCTCGTGTGACCTAACTTTATAGTTTGTTTGTGTGCACCATTGAATCATACGATCCCAGGAGGCTGTCCTTATTTTTTTTAAATGGCTATTTTCTATTTATAATTACCCAATGGCACATGCTACTACAAAAGTGTATCATTATGAAAATGGTTTATTTACATGAAACAGGGTTTTACATATGAGTTGTTTTATGCAATATCTGTTTATAGAGACCTACATTGTTCGGGGTATATAGTTTTCCTTTAAGGGGCAGATGTACTAAGGTTCAAATGGTAAATAATTTTTTTTTTTTGTGGTCAAAACTCGAATTTTAAACCTGAAACTCGAATTTGAATGAGATTTAGAACAACTCAACCCTGGAAACAGTTCTATAATTCGACTATTCTCCACCTAAAACCTGTGAGGTTTTCATGTAGAAGTCCATGGCAGAGGTCCCTTGAACTATTGATGTTAATAGCAGTGATGAGCTATTTTTGCCAAGTTCATATACTAATAAGCTTTAACTAGGAATGTTTACATATAGTGTTCAGCACCTGTACTACATATAAGAAGCACAACTTTATGTGTGCTATTAGATTAGGTTTTTTTAGTTTTGTGACTTGGCTAAAGACTACATTTTTATGAGTAATTAACGCAGAAACCCAGGTAATACCAAAATGATCACCATTATTTTATTGCTACAGCATATAAAGATTGATGTTTATACACATGTACATATACAAAATGTGCTTTATAAAATAAACACTATTTTAATAATAATGATAATAGTGAGTAACAAACACAAGATATTTCCTTACTATTGTTGCTGGCCTTAGAAGGGGCAAGGATGCACATACAAATTACGATTTAGCATACTACAGAATAGGACAATATTTTCTATATGGAAACCTGACAATGCTAGTACCTCAGGCCAAGTACCTATGTATTACGTAAGAGCCCAGACATCATAACAACCAGGGCCGGATTTACAAAGTGGGCGCCCCTAGGCCTGCAGTAGTTTGGCGCCCCTGTCCCCTCCCTTTTATCTACTCAAATTTTCATCATCTGGCAGTGGCACAAGGGAAATGTTAATTTCTGAACCAATGTGGGTGTGGCTGGGCAGTATGCCGCCCCCTAAAATCCTGCCGAACTTGGCCCAGGCCTAGGTGGCCTTTCCACAAATCCGGCCATGAGAACAACTGAGATGCAGTAGAATGCCAACAGTTTTGTTAGGAATGTTATTTAAAAGCTAATATACAGTTACAGCAAACTGCTGAGCCTTTGCCCATATAAAGAGATACAATAAGTGTTTCTCTGTAATAAGCATAATTTGGCTGTAAAATCTGAACCATAAAAAAGGTTGACTCAGTCTTATTTTTTAAAAAACCCTAATTAGGTAGGATCATCACTGTAATTACAAGTGGATTTTGGATAGTGTGTAGAAGTAGGATTACAGATTTCATACCTGCAATTTGTTTGTGCTTTGAACTTTATGGTTAGAGTTGATAATACAAAAGACTGTTGTGTGCTGTGTATCTCTAAATAACACATTATTAACCATATTATGTTTAACATAGACATAAACAAACAATAATAGAGATTAGGGGGGTTATTTATCAAAATCTGAATTTCTCAGATTATTAAAAGAAAGTTCAAGCAAACCAGAATTCACAATTTGACCTTATTTATTGTTTAAAAAGGCACAGTTTAATTGGATCAGGGAAAACCCTTGATAAAATTGAGCAAAATATCCAAAAGCGCATGTTTTTTGGGGGGATTTTCCAAATTGCTTGATGTTTTTGGGCTGTCCCAAAAAGTCAGAAGTTTTTTGGATTTTTCCAAGAAAAGCCCAAAACAGTTGTATTTTCGGGCTAATTCATGCGCAGACCACAGAAACTTCCAAATAGGATATGGACCCATTCACTTATATTCAACCTCAGCAGGTCTGAGAAGGATTTGGATATTTCCATCCTTGGGGTATAATACATCTTGAAATATTTTAGTTTTCCGATTTTACAGTAAAAAAAAAAAAAAACAAATGTTTCCAGTTTTTTTGCATTTGGACTTTAATGGTTAAAAGTTTAAATAGGCAAGCTATTTAATAAACATGTGGAAAATTTTAAATGGGTTAGCTAGTTCCACTTGATGTTCAGAACAAGGAAAGCTTATTTCTGAAGATCCATAAACATATTTGAAGGGTACATAAATGTGATCAAATTGCTGGTACAGAGGAAAGTGGCTAGTTAATTTACTGAACATAAGCTCTGCTCATCCTCTCTGTTCTCTGGGAACATGTGCTTCTCCCATCCAAGCATTCAAAACAAAACGTAAGCAATTTATATGCACGTCAGGCTCAGACTACTCATTGGCTCTCTATCAGCCTCATCAGGGCCAAATCCGCAGAATGAGTATAAATCACTAAGAGCAAACAAAGCACTGCAAAATATCAGCTATATCACAAAGGGTAATATGACAAACAAAATTAAGGTTTGCAGACCTTCAGTAATAAACAAGATGAAGATGAACAGGTCCAGACTAGGTTCCACATCTTGTAGGACAATTCTTTTATCCATCATCCACCAGCATTTTTCAAAAGCAAGCTTTCCAAGAGGCATGCAATACTCCCCGGCACAGTCATACCTTCCATTACAACACCAGAAAAATGGTTATTAGTTAAAAAGGAAGTCAGCAATAACACATTTTTTCCTACATCCTCAGTTTTGGGTATGTTCCAGCAACCAGGAAGTGTTTCTACTAAAGCCAAATTTTAGTAAACCATTTTAGTATACCGACAGAAGGCTAAAAAACTAATGTTTCACCTTTCTCTCTGTTATATTTGACCTTCCATAAGTCTCCTGAGAGAAGGCATCCCAGTTAGCCAGCTCCTAGCTCTGCTACAGAAGCCCATGCACCTGTATGTTATGTAGTCTAACATTGGCTAGATGATTACCATTGCATCTAAATGAAAATTTTCAATTAGAATTTACATATCGTCATTCCAACAGAAACAGATACTTCAGATCCTCACCCCCATTATAATTTTAACTCAACAAGAGTATGCCAACTCCAGATTTGCTCTGGTACCCCAATACAATAAAAACAATGACCGGCTTAGGTCCAGGTCAGTAAGATAGCCCTTAGCTCAGGAACTAGAACACATTTAAAGGGATCCTGTCATTATTTTTATAGTATAGTTGTTTATTACTAAATTACACTACATATTTTGCTAGCAATTCATTCCACCATTTAAAACTGTCTTCTTGAACTAACAAGTATATGTTGTTTCAGCTGTAATATTGGTGTGTAGGCAGCCATCTCAGGTCAGTTTGCCTGGCCACATGCTTTCAGATAAAGTAAAGTATTGTTTCTTCTACTCAATGTAACTTAAAGAGTTGTGACTTGGGTTAGCTGGACTTAGCACTAGGAGAGCATGGGGGCATTTTTTAGCAATGCAGGTGTCAGGAAGCCATTATCTTGTAACCTTCCCTGCTGTTGGAATGCATGGGGGAAAATGAAGGGGGCAACATCTGTGCAGTAGTAAAAGTGACTGATTATCAAAGCAAAATTCACATTGCTGAGGGCACTTGGTAAACTAAAAGCATGTCTAGGCCCACATTGAATTTCAAAATTAAAAAAAAAAAAAAAAACTGTTTGCACTTGCACTGTTTGCAAATGGATTTAAGCGCAGGATTCTACCAGAGGAATGCTATGAACTGGTGCATTGTCTGTCCCAGGACAGAATCCCTTTAAAACCTCAAGTGTAATTATTTTAGTACTGGGAAATGGTGGAGGGTTCTCAGTCATTTCTTCATAGTCTGTTAACACATTTCAAAAAGACATTTAATTAAACAGTAAAGACCATTCCATCTGAGCAGTAAGCCCATAGCTTGGAAAGCTTATGGGACAAATCTACTAACGAGTGCAATTTCGCCAGCGACAGCTTTGCAGCCATTGCAAGACTTCACCACGTGAAAATTCACAAAGTTGCGTCCAAAGTGCCAAACGTTGGCGAATTTTCTCTAGCATTATTTCAGCAGAGCGAGCATATCAAAGCAAAGCAAAGCTACACTAGTGTTCAATTCTGCCTAGCGCAACTTCACTAGAGTTCTTGTGCTTAGGCTAATTAACTTACAGTGGGAAATTTAAAGTGCAATGGAGCTATTTATGTTACGTGGTACATCTAATACATTACATTTACACTGATAAATAGACATGCCAAGGGAACCTTAATAAAGTCAATAGAGTTGTTTGAATGCCCTACACATAAGCCCACAGTTAAATAATGTGCCATATGGTAGAAAATGTATTGGGAAACTGGGTGCCCGAAAAAAAATTGTATGCCTTTTGCAGCTTAAAATCATGAAAAGACACCAGCGTTTTTTGTACTTTGAAGATATTACACTTTTGTGAACACGATTTGTCACTTCGCCCTTTAGTGAATATGCCCCCATGGGTGAATTCTTTAAAAGGCCAGTGTCAGGTCTTGCTGCATAACATACTAGTTTAGAGACAAAACAAGGACATACAAATGTAAGACAATTGCAAAATATTACCAGTACTTACATAACATCTCCTGTTATGTAAACTAGACTTATGAAGCAGAAAGCATTTAAACATATAGTTTAAGCCAAATTATTTAGAAAATGTAAAATATGTGGTCATGGCATTTCATAATGTCTGTCTGAAAAACATAACACAGAGGTGTGAGTGGAAAGTCAGACAAGGGAGGCTAAAGAATCAACATTAGTGCTGTCCCTTGCTAAATATCTTCCATGAGAAGCTCATCTTTGGCAAAGGACCTGCTGGATGCCATATTCCCTGATTACAGCTATTCTTAAAACATAATTTAAGAATGCCAATCTTATGTTATGGAAACCACAATACAAATGGATACTGGATTTTGGTAAACACACATGAAGACTGCAATGTTGAAGTGCAGCTAGTGTGGCAAGCTCAAGATGATTTCACCTTGGGCAAGAAAGAAGGATTTGGTCTTAGAATCAGTTTAGACTTGCAAGTGACACTGGAGTTTCCAGATATCTTTCTATCTAGTAAACTTTTTATAAATTACTTTCTATTTTCTATTTGTGACTTTTCTCAATATTTTTATTTAAAGTACAAATTTTCACCTTCCTATAAATTTTCAGTTTTCCTAAACTGCTCTGGAAGGGGGTTATCAACTCTGTAGACTATACTAAATGATACCGATACATTTTTTGTCTCTCTTTATCATACTTAAAACTAGGAAGTATCCCTGAGTTTCATTAAAGGCAGCAGTTAGAACTGATACAACAGTTGCTAATATTCCACAAATCCTACTGAAAAATGCATACATCAATATAGCAAATTGTAACAGTTTAGAATATGCATTAGGGAGCTGCCAGACTCAAACAGAGAGGAACATTAATCTTTAAACTTCAATTTTGCAAAATGGTCAAAAAAAAAAATGGAAAGCAGTGGAAAAAAAAGTCTATTTTCCTGGTGAACAATCTGAAAACAACTGAACTGAAATAAGTGTGCAGATTAGTGTGCAGCTATGCAGTCCAAGTTTCGTTAGCCTTGGTAGCATTTGTAATTGGTGAAAGCATAAACTGGGACAAATTCCCAAAGTTGAGCCAAATCCCTATAACCTGAAGTTTAAGAAAGGGAATGCTCTTTCTTGGCATTCTCTCAAGTTTGAAAGACTTAAGGGCAAAGGCTCTATTCCCCTGGAAGAAGCTATTTCTTACTTAAGATATTTGCTCATAAATTGCAATTGTGCAAAGGAAAGGATGTTTTGGGTTCTTGTTATAAGATTCATGCTCCTTATACAATCTTAAGGTTTTATAAAATATGCTGTTATGACATTTTAGTTTTGAACCGGGGCATTTGTATTTTTTATTTACATTTTAAAGGCTAAAATGCCACACCAACAGCTCTAGACAGCTGGAATGATTGTGCTTGATGCTTTGATGCCCTTTTTGGAAAGGGCACCATAGCTACATTTGCTTGTATGTGCTGAAATAAAGGAGTATTAGAGGACATTTAAAGTCTGTTTCACTGGAGGGTGCCTAGCAGTTTTTCCCCCAGGCTGGTGCTCATGTTTGGGGAAACCGCACTGAGCTGTGGAAAAAAAAACAAAGCACTGCACCTGTATTTTACATACCTTTAAAGGGATACTTGGGAAAATCTTTCTTTTTTTAACCGCTTCAGTTAATTCTGCACTGAAACCCATTTCTCAAAAGAGCAAACAGATTTTTTCATTTTGAAATCTGACATGGGGCAAGACATATTGTCAATTTCCCAGCTGCCCCAAGCCATGTGACTTGTGCTCTGATAAACTTCAGTCACTCTTTACTGCTGTACTGCAAATTGTGAGGGATATCACCCCCTCCCTTTCTCCCACCAGCAGCCTAACAACAGAACAATGGGAAGATAACAGCTCCCTAATACAAGATAACAGCTGCCTGATAGATCTAAGAACAGCACTCAATAGTAAAAACCCATGTCCCACTGTGACTCCTTCAGTTACATTGAGAAGGAAAAACATACGCCTGCCAGAAAGCAGTTCCATCCTAAAGTGCTGGCACAAGTCACATGACCAGGGGCAGCTTGGAAATTCACAAAATGTCTAGCCCTATGTCAGATTTCAAAATTGAATATAAAAAAAATCTGTTTGTTCTTTTGAGAAAAGGAATTCTGTTGGAGGAGCACTATTAACTGATGTTTTTTGGAAGAAAAAAACACATTTTCACATGACAGTATCCCTTGTAGAGCGTGATATTCTGATGACAATTTGCATTTTTTATTATTTGTAGTTTTTGAGCTATTTACCGTTTTATCCAGCAGCTCTCCAGTTTGCATTTTCAGCAATTTGGTTGCTTGGGTGCAGATTATGATAGCAACCATGCACTGATTTCAATAAGAGACTTGGAAAATGAATAGGAGAGGGCCTGCATAGAACGGCAATTAATAAAAGTAGCAATAAAATAAAATTTTGCAGCCTTATGGAGCATTTGTTTTTAGATGGGGTCAGTGACCCCCCCGCCCCCCCATTTGCAAGCTACATTTGCAAGCTGGTAAAAGACAAATAATTAAAAAACAATATCAAAAATAAATAATAACGACAAATTGAAAAGTTGCTTAGAATGGGCCATTCTAAAGTATACTAAAAGTTAACATAAAGGAGACCCATCCCTTTAATGACATATGGCCACATCTTAGCCCTACTGGTTACAGAGGCCTGATTGGTTGTTCTGGTTCAGTATTTGAACTGTCTCACAATTTCCTGATGTTTGTATGTTACAATAATTAATATTTCATGGGAATATAAACCGTTCCTGATGTTTCAAGAAAACAGCAGTTCCCTGGCAACTAAAATGTGAATATCATGCCCAATCAAATTAGGATAAAAGCTCTTATTCTGTAAACATCTCTGCAAGCCAGGGGCATGACAACCGTGATTCCAGTTTTAAAAAAAAAGTATATACTGTATATATATCACCACAAGAAAAAATGGAGCATGTTTCAGTCCTGCTATTGACAAAAAATAATGATTAATTTTTTCATGTGGATATGCATTTCTCTTGGATGCACCGGGGATATTTTCCCCAGTGTGTGTTACTATCATTTGCCTCATTTACAATAATTTACTTGTGTGGTTGTTTCCTTCCTTTCTCTCTAAAACAGCAATCCTAACATGCTTTATGGCATGTAGCCTCTTCTATAACTGTATTCTTTTATAACTGTGACTGAAATATACTATTGCACGGGAGGATATATAATACAAAAGTTGAGCAATTGAAAACTGTAAAAACTAATATAGGGTGAATATATGCTTAAACATTTAGGATGTCAAAAAAGAGGGTATTCATGAGAGGACTGCCTTCAAAAGACTAGATTTCCTCTTCTCTTAATACATCTTAATTAACAGAGGCATTCCCTCTAAAGTCAGAAATAAATCAAGATCTTAATTTAACAAAAAATAACAAAAACTGAGCTAAGTGGAAAAAAGTAAGTAAATTGTAAACTGCTGTGAACAAATCCTTGTCTACTTTTTTGCAGTTCTCTGTAAGGGCTGACAATTTTCTGTAGGGCTGGGTACAAGCCTTCTTAGGTGAACTTTTTCTATGTAATTAACCAATTGTCCCCTTTGACCTTGGTTTGGTCACAAATATATGTCAGATTGCTGCAGTGTAAACTAGTAAGTATTTATTTTTTAATTAGCAAGTTTCCATATGCACAAATACTGTGTTTCGAAATTTTTTTTTTGACAGCTTTATTTCAAAATATAAAAGAGTACTCAAACTGAATTTAGGAATAATTATTACACAAATCTCTCATGCAAGGTTTAATTTAAAACTGCTACCAGCAGTCTGAATTCTAAAATTCCAGTGTAAGATATAAATTCCAGTATGCGCTGCAAGGTACAACAAAGTTCTGTAGCTAATGCCTAGTTGCCTACTGAAGGAAGGGAAAGTGCAGGGCTAAGTAGTGTGATCTCTAAATGGCACACAAGGTAGGAGTTATTCCAGGAGATGGCCACATGCAGGTGATTCATTTTGTATGCTGTTTTAGCAAGAAGCAATAATACACTCTGCAAGGCACTCTGCACAACAGTATTATTTTTCACACTTGCCCCAACATGGTATAAGCCCTGTGTTTTGGATTTTCAGATGGAAGTTTCACAATTAATGTTGCCACACATCTGGGTATGGCATATGTGTATTTCTGAAATAAGAATAAGAATGATGCTGCAGTGTTAGGGTGACCTTTGCTATGTGCATTATTAATCTAAAACTCAACTGAAAACTATTTGAGAGAATGAGAGAGAGGTCTTTGGGCAACATAACAAATGAGCTTACAATCAAAGATAAATAAAACAGTTGGTTACTGTGTGTTTTGGGAGGAAAAGTGAAATTGTAATCTACAGCAGCCAAACAGTAAGTCTAACTCATTTATAGTACGACTAAAAAGTAAGCCTCTGCTTGTTTTGTGTAGGTTACTAAGCTAGAGTAACACTGCACACAATTTGTGTACTTGTACTTAATGGCTACTACTATGCTTAAAATCACAGCGGCATCCCCATGTCTATACTGATCATACTGTAGCCAGTGACTATTTATTAAATCAAGGACATGAGCAAATCTTATCACTCACCACACCATTGCCCTGTTTGGAAAACGTAATAATGTAAACAGACCAGAAGACAGGGGAATGGGAAACAGACATGAACATGGTCTAATAATGCCCTGACCAGATAATGTGATACTGTGCATACCAGCCTACTTACCATGCAAAGATGGCTACATGCTACGCAAACATCTTGGCTCTCTGAATGCCTGGAGCTTCTACTGTTTACATACTGTCATTTGACTGATACTGTGGCACAATCATTAGCAAATTGCGTGGATTATGACGTGGAATTCCCAGGTGAAAAAAAAAAACACAAAGTGCAGATGCATGTGGGACACCATAGGACAAGTATTCAAATCCATGAATGCAGAAGCACATATTTTATGAAGGCTTATGTTCATGATTATTAATAGTTATGGATAACACAATAGCTATAAACATGTTTTCTAGCATTCTCAAATCATTTTACCACAAATGACCCATGCAAAACATCAGAAAAAAGCAATTCAAAATTGAACACAGAACACTCCTTATGTCCCGTTGTCTTTAGAGCATAAGAAAACCCACAATTCACCAATCAGGAGAAACAATTAATTCACAAAGTGACACACCACCATCTTAGTTACCTTACCTAGATGTCTTTCTTTACACTTGTGCATGTGTAAGTAAGGTGATACTGACACTAAAAATGTTCTTTTCAAAATATTAATCTATATTGAAAGTTACCTATAGGTCATGTTGATAATTTTTCACTGCTTTTGTAAGTAATTGTTACTTGAAAGTTATAAACCTGACTTGTTTTCCAACCAGATTGCCCCTTCGTCACCTGGCAGTTAAAATTTCTAATGCTAATGGACTACTGTTGCAGAAATATGGCTACCCCATCATACAGGAACATGGGGGGTAAGGAAGATAATGTAAAATCACCAGGCAAATACCTTTATGGTAAAATTATAGATAGTTTACAAAGACAATAGTATGCTAGATTAAAAAAGGTTATTTTCTGGTGTCAGTATCTCTGAATAATTAATAATAATAATTCATAAATAATAAAGAGATTTAAAGCAAAAATAGCCAATACTCTGTATAAAATATTTTTTGTTAAATGAAAGACTTACCTGTATGACCTCAATGCCTCTTTTCCTAAAATAAAAAATAAATCTAATTACTAAAAGAAAAAAGGTAAATCAGTACAAAAGCATGTAAGCAATAAGTTTGCTATCTATCTGTCCAATATTATTTAAATATTTGAAAGAAGTACCCGGTTTTGTATAAAAATGATATCCCATAGGTGTGTGGTGATACATAAATGACATTTGGCCCCTTTAATCACTACTAAAGAATTCAAAACACTATATTAAACAGACAGTACAAATATTAGCCGTACCTGTATGTAGAGAAAGCTCTAAAATTATGCAAGACCTTTCTATGGACCCTCTGTACATACAGCAATAACTTGTCTAGTCTTTTTCTTTATAAGCACAAAGATTTTCAGTCTATGTGTTCCACTCTCAGGTTCAAGATTTGGTCAGAGCCAATCTTTGCTTAAAACAAGTTCACAGACATAAAAAACAGTGGTGTAATCACCTTAAATAAACCACAAAACATTCTGACAGCAAATAGGCTGACACCCCCACATTTCAACCAATTTGGCCCTGAGGCTAGGTTTCCAGGATTGTCTAGCACAGCACGTAGGTACTGTATTGTGTCGTAGTTTCACCATAATGAGCCTTCTGAAAGATTTTTACAATCTCCTGCCAGTTTCTTCTACTTCCTTTATTCTTCTCAATTCACTTAATTATTCCAGCTCTTTGTCTGTAGCTGGAGATATAATAATAGGAACTGCAGAAAAGACTCTGTGGTTCACTAGCTCTGACGAGGATGGATCCTACTCTCTGCCAAGAAGGCTAGGATACAAACGATCGTTCGTCTTAAGATTTTTCGTCCGACATTGGTCTGATGATTGATCGGCCAGGTTAGAAAATCTTTATCGGTCCCCATGCAATCTACCTATGTTTGCAGGGTCAGTTTTGCTGGCAATATCGCCTGAAATGGTCTTTTTAGTTGATGGACACATCAAGAATTTAAACGTATCGTTTTTGAGACAATCGTGGTCTCACGATAACTATTGGATCTTTCAAAAATCTTTACTTCTATGGCCAGCTTAACACAGACTTTGTGAAGCTTCAGTATTTATGTGAAGTGCAAGCTGTTGCTGAACTACTACTCACACCAGAAGAGTTGCTTGTTGAGCAACGCTAATACACAATGTTGCATTATCTTTCTATATTGCTCCAATCATGTTCTACTATACCAGTAACATTCCACTATTGTATGTCCTCACTATAAGCAGGACCCAACACAGGATTATCGATTATAAACAGAAACAGGCAAGCATAAAAATTCAAGCAATGCAACCCTAACTTCCACAGACAGTTTCTTGTATTCATGGTTTGTGCCATTAGATGGTGGGTCCTAGAAAGCTCAAGCTTCTGAATGGAACAATGTTTCCGTGACCCCAGATCAAGTCGGTTTGTTGCCATGTTGTAAGTAATTTAAAGGGTGTATATAATATCCATTCTCTTAGGCATATACTGGATGGTAGCTGGTGGCAACTATACCAACAAAGATTCACCCCTCCTAATAACCTGTTCAATAAATATATATGACAACCATTATTGTTAGTCAGTATTCCTCATTATTGACTCCAACAGCCCATACAACAAAGAGTACGCATTTTAAATGTACTACAAAGCATCAAGAACCAAGCAGGTTAAAAAAAAAAATCTTGACAATATGGACAAAGAAATATCCCAACTTCTAGCTGGACAATCCTGCCTTGATGCTTTGTAGTAACATAACTTTTTGAGAATGAGCCTGTGAATGCAGCTACAAGTAGAATGCAGTCACATGGATCAAATTATAATTTAGACTGATAAAATCTGATGGTACCTGACCTAATTTTTGTCACTTAAAATACATTGAATTTTGGATGAAGATGCATGAACAAACCAAGCCATATGCCTTTATGTGATCTGACTTTACATTATAGCTATCAGGGTCGCCATTAGAAATCACGGGCC
>CM044446.1:63462387-63475779 GCA_024363595.1 Xenopus borealis
TTTCCTTGCCCTTTAAATAGCATCTAGATATATAAACAATATGAATAATACATTGCTCCTCTGAACTGGCTTTACAGAGAAATACATTTTATAAAAAGAACTATAAATAAAACACAAGGTTAATAGAATCTTCTCATCCCAGAAAATAAAGTTTCTATATATAATCAATTAAACTTTCCATACCGTTTACAAAATAAGCAATTTACTTTTTATTTATTGGCTCTCTTTGCCTAAATTATGCATTGGAATGATTTTTAAAAAGATAGACTTCAACACAAAGTTGCATACAGAGAGATGCTACTGTTTAACAAATTAACTTAACTGTATTTAGAAAGTTTATTCCTAGGAAAGGAAGCCACATAGCTTATAACAAATTGTCATTTCCATGCCCCCTTACCAAAGCAAATGTTATCAAAATCCTTAACAGATAAGTAAAATGTCCCTTTAAGGGTAAGGCCAGACGGGAAAATTCGGGGAGATTTGTCACCTGGCAACTAATCGCCTCTTCTTTGGGACGACAAATCTCCCCAAACTGCTTCCCCCTGCCTTCCAGATGATTAATGAATAATCGCCTGTGCCTATTCACAAGCGGCGCTGGCTTTTCCGAAGACGCTCAAAGTTGCCTCCTAAGGCAATTTCGATTGATTTTGGGAAAGTGCTGAACCGCATGTGAAAAGGCGCAGGTGATTATACATTAATCATCTGGAAAGCAGGGGGAAGCAGTTCGGGGAGATTTGTTGCCCCAAAGAAGAGGCGATTAGTCGACAGGCGACAAATCTCACCGTATCTTCCCGTCTGGCCTTACCCTAACAGTTGTCAGGCTGGGGTCACAAGGGCTACTATTCTATTTACAACTAAAATATACAATATGGGAGGCAAACTGCAGCTTTGTATGATCACAAAGGAAACAATGAAACTAGTGATGTCTGGGTGAAGAAAATCTCAACCTGCACACAACCCTAACCTGCAAAATGTTGCCACTGTAGGACGGCACCCAACCCATACTCACATCTTCTGTATACCACCATGCCTCCATGCTCTTCTGGTTCCAATCGAAACCTGCAATGGTCACCCAAATTTCTACACATACTAACCAACCCTTGGGTCAACCCATCAACATTACTAAATGAAACCTAGTTAAATTAAGTTATAAGTGCTTCATTTACAAATTGCTAGGGTGACTTAAGCCTAAGAAGGTTAAATAGCAATCCTTCAGCTTTTGTGAGCAACCTTTTTCAGAATCTTCAGAGAGTGTTATTGATCATAATAATAATAATGGGTAAATAAAGGACTGCTAAAATAGAAAAAGAAACAACGAGAAATGCATTTGCTCAAACTGAAAATATACAAATCTCAGAGCTCATTCATGGGATAAAAAGACTTGCTAGGGCCAAGTCTCAATTCTAGTCTCAATTACATAACATAGCTTGGTGGTTTAATTCAGAACCCAGTAATTCCTACTTCTGATTGCAAACTACATATATTGGTTCAGTTGAAAATTTGAAATATATTTCATAACAGTAGAGAGAGAGAGAGACAGAGAGAAAGAGATATGGGACCTATTATCCAAAAAGCTCAAGACCTGGGGTTTTCCAGACTGGATAACGGATCTTTCCGTAATTTCAATTTTCATACCTTAAATCTACCAGAAAATTAAATAAACCCAATAGGCTGGGTTTGCCTCCAATAAGGATTAAATATATCTAAGTTTGGATCATTTTTTAAAAATGTGGATTATTTCATTATAATAGAGTCTATGGAAGACAGCCATTCTGTAATTCAGAGCTTTCTGGATAACTGGTTTCCAGATAGCAAATCCCATGCCTGTATATACAGATATTTATTTTTAGATATATAGGCTGAGCAAATACAAGATAATGTGTGTCCTGATGCATCCTCCCTGAACATTATTTTTTCTACAGGATTAAGAGATGATCCTTTACATATTCTGCTAAACAGCATTAACGAAAAGTGGCAGACCCACTTAAAGACTACTTCAACAAAGATCCCAAGGATGAGGAGTAACAGTTACAATATTGTTACAATATATCGACTGAAACACCAGGTATAAAAATAAAGAAAGACCAATATCCTGGTTTTAAAATTATCAGTATATCCAATATGCAGGTAATACAAATAAAATAAAGTTCTTTGATCTTTGACTTGTTAGAGTCATTAAAAACCCCAAAGACAGTATTTATACAATTAACTGGGAAATGGCCAGACCTGTCGGTATTGCAGGATCCCCACCCATGCCCTAATAGGCAGTCATTACCGCTGTCCAGCACTGCATGCCCCAAAAGGTCAGCAATTTAAAATCAAAGGGTAAACTTGCTATACAGGTATGGGACCTGTTATCAAGAATGCTCAGTACCTGGGGGTTACCGGATAACTGATCTTTCTGTAATTTGGATCTTCATACCTTAAGTCTACTAGATAATTATATAAACATAAAATAAAACCAACAGACTGGTTTTGCATCCAATAAGGAAAAATTGTATTTTAGTTCGGATCAAATACAATGTACTGTTTTATTATTACAGAGAAAAAGAAAATATTTTTTATAAATTTGGATTATTTAATTATAATTGAGTCTATGGGAGCTTTCTGTATACCGTGTTTCCGGATAACGGATCCCATACCTATGTATTTACATCTACTTTAATTATAAATCAATGGTCGATATTGTCATAACCTACCCTGCTCAGGAAGTATTATTTATCTATGCACATAATTTAGATACTAGTGGGCATTGCTCATAAAACTGACTGGAAAAAAATGCACTTCTCAGATACAGGAATGCCATTTTCCACATGAAAGCTGATTTATTGTAAATTGATCATTTATTAGTATAATGCTGCTATACGTCTTTCTTTTTTCCTTTAGGGGTTAATGCTATAATAGACCTGCTAAACCCGTATCCAGAGAGTCGGTGGAGCCTACTAAGTATAGCAAACCCTTTCTTAAAGGACTAGAGTATGATAAAGCCCTGTAGTAGTGCTGCCAGCCAATAATCTCATGCACTTACAGATGGAGTTATGGCACTCATTATCTGGAAACTGGTTATTCAGAAATACAGAATGCTATTTCCCACAGAGTCTCTTTCAACAAAAAAATTCTTCATCTTTTTTCAGTAATAAGACAGTACTTGATGATAACTTAGCTAAAATAAATACATATTGATGACAAATCAATTGCATTGATTTCCTTTTATTTTTAATTGTTTAGGTACCTTAAGGCATTGTGTTCCACACTATAGAGAGATCATTTAAACAGAAGCCCGCCGGTCCCAAGCATTTTGGATAATAGATGCCATATCTGTATATTGATCCAAAGATAAGAACATTCATTTGCCCAGATCACAATCAGACCAATAGAAACAAATTGTGACTAGATGAACCAGTGACTGTCTGTCTCACAGGGTGAATATAAGTGCTTGAGACCAGCATTACTTACGGAGAAATATGCAGGAAGCAAATGTTTCACACAATGGGTTTCCTAACCTGAAGCATAGCATCTAAAAATGTGACTTCTCCATAAAGTATTCCTAAATTATCTCCAAAAATCAGCCTACATGCATATAATGATTAAAATGAATTTGAATACTTCCTCCTCAATGTGACTAAAGGTGGCATGCTTTTGTTTATCTGCCAGGTGAGATTAAGTAGTTCCTTGGTTACTGCCATTACCAAATTGTACTAAATACAGAGTGTATTGTGCTACTGCAAACAAGGTGGATTTTCTGTTGTACTTTTCAATAGGAGATTTATATACCATGATTTATGGTAACTGAGCATACACAGCAAGAGAACATAAGATATAAACCTACATATGTAGTTTGGCCAGTCTGACTTCACAATAGCTATGGACCTACTGAGGAGTAGCAAAAGTATGCAGAATGTATAGCATACCACTGCATTGTAGTCATTATGTCACACAGATCATTTGGTCATACTGATGGGTAACCATGAGAGATGCCATTCAATCTGAATAGACACTTTGAGACTCTCAATATGCCACTTTTTTAAGCAGCAGCCCAAAAAAATGCAACACAAACAGACATAAATGCTCCCCCACCATAGAATTACACTGAAATTGCCTGAATTTTTAAACACTGATAAAAGTTTAGCGGCTAGCCTCAAGGCTAGACAGACATCTGTGTTGAACAATGAGTTCCTGACTTTGATATTCTTACCGCTATGACAAAAATTAATAGATGTGTAACCTTGATATAATATAATGGTGAATTAATCCCAATGTCAATGTCTAGAGTTCAGGTTAACAAATCTTGTCAAATCACTGGTACTAATTAATCTTGAATCCAATGTTATTAATAGACATGAAATATAGTATAGAAAGCATTTTTTTCACAGAATGTGTCAATCCTAAACATGTCATTATAACAATATTGCTACAAAGCTATCTTCCTGATATCCAATAATTAAGTTTCTTGTCTTATAATTAAATATACAAAGCACACTGGGAAACCAACAGCGCGTACAATGAGAAATCACTTGAAGTCCAAGTCAGCTCAAGATATTGTTTCTGCACAGGATACACTCTGAAGATAAGAGCTAATTACTGTCTGGTTGTGGTGTGTGTTACTACTCTTGCATAAACGTCTCCTAGTGACAAGTCAACAATAACTGGGAGGGGGGTCGGTGACCCTGTAAACTGTTCTAAATTGATACATTTAGTTGATACATTTCTTATCGTTGTCCCTGTTGAGCAGAACCTTTGGGTTTCATTAAAGGCAGCTGTTAGAATTGATACAATAGTTGCTAATACTCCAGAGATGCTGTTGAGAAATGTATCTAAATGTTGCAAAACTGTAACAGTGTAAAGGCTGCACCTGCATTACTGAGCTGCCTGACTCAGTTGCCAGAGACACGTACATTCAACTTTAAACTTAGATTTTGGAAAAACAAATAATAATATAAAGTAATTGAAAAAAGTCTTTATTTCTGGGGAACAATCTGAAAAAAACTGAACTGAAAAAAAGTGTTTGGAAGGTGAACAATCCCTTTAACTGTACAACCACTTAGTGCTAAAACTATAGCTGAAGCCAGTGTCAGGCTTCAGTAACATATTTGAAGGAAGCCCCAAGTCTTGAGGATCAAAAGGAGAAAATTTAAAGAAAAATGTTAGTGTCACGTTTGCGTTGAATGGACTTGCGGCTTTTTCTAACACACACATACATTCTCTTTCAGAACAATATGCTATTGCATGACCAGAGTGGCACTTCTGAACAGGAAGCAGTTATTGAGAAAATAGGAGGAAGTTCTGAGTCTTTCTTCTTATCGTGCTAAAGAGAATAGACCTTTTCCTACATCCTAAAACTCCCCTGCTACTGTGTGCAATAATAATTATCTGAAGATTACAAACCGAGACCATGTGACAAACGAAATCAACACATGCATGAAGAAAGTCAACAAGATCAGTCACTCATAACAACTCTTAAAAACTGAAAATGGAAATGAAGTCTCTAAATCTTCGAAAACCCATATCTGACTTTTTCTAAAAACTTAGCTGCTTTGTAATAAGCCCTGTTATGGTCATCATTTCTGCTTAGTATCTTTTATCTATTTTGAGCCAGGACATTATGCAGCAGCTGTTAGATCAGTCCCTACCCCTATTACACATACACATAAACAAATTAGAGACATTATATCAGGAGACAGTTAACCTGAAGGTGTGTATTTGAGTTTGGTCTAATTGCAAATATTTTAAAGACACATAACATCTGCTGGCAAACTTCGGGGGAATGTGGCTCTGCAACTGTGGGGGATAGTGATGTAATCATTGATAATCACTCTTGATAAATACTGTTGAAGAAAACAGTAAGCCCTAACAATATTTTGCCATGGGGTTCAGTAACCTGTAGTTATGACACTGGATGGAGTAAATTAGAGGACTCATGTGAGATGCGTCATACAGGTTAAGGTCCAGGGAAAGCACAGAGCACTCCATCCATGAAATAGTTACATACCTGCCTTAGAAGTGCAGCTTTTACTTGAAGCAAATTCCTGAGGTTATGGAAGCTGTTTTATCAACAAAATTCTGTTTCACAAGTAACAAAATGACGTGCAACAAACTAGCATTTTATGCAGGGTCATTTACAAAACGTTGGCCAAATGATCAGATTAATAGACATCATAAATATGGAAACCACAGACCATACCATGCATGAACCAGCTCTGTACCTTACTCTCTCTATTTGTGCTCTGTCATCATAAACCCCCACCTTGGATTTTGACCTTACCTGCACAGGTCTGCAAATGCCTGAAAATTCAGTTTCTTGATCTTTTTCTCACTCATCCAGTAACCCACTCTCTTCCCTTTCAGAAAGGTCTGCATTTTTTCAGCAGTCTGAGCAACAGAGTCTGCGTAGAAAGAAAACCAGTTTTTTTAGCCGATACTTTTAACTGCTCTGGAACATCAAATGATAAAAAATATTCTTAGGAATTCATAGCATCGAGGTGTTAAACTCATTTAGTGACCTGTACAACAGAAATAGGAACAGTATTTCAACAATTTGTACCCAAAAGATATTTTCCATAAAACATATATATATCACTCTATAGGAAGGACCTCAGTATGTAGAGGGGATCAAATACAGAATCCTGTTTCCCCATGCAGCTCCAAGCACCATGCACTGATGTCAGCATGCTTGTTAATAGCATCATAATGCATGCCCAAGCACGCTTCCTAAATGCTGGCCAGAATGGGGCTTCCGAAAACAATTAACTCATTGAGGAACAGAGAAGCGAACACCTACTGACACCCATTCAGTATACTTGCCAAAGGAAGAAAAATGAATGTGAAAAAAATTCCTTGTCGAGTTTTCAAAAATAACTGTATATCTTCTTGACAACATCACCAAAGAATACAGTTAATGTAAAAACAATTCCAGTGTTAATAAGGGCTATATACACGCATACATACTTGCTCAAAACTACTATTTAGGAATCTATTACATTCAGAAGAAGTGGCAATTCTGTGTACATCCATACAATGGAAATATGATGTGAATCTGTGTGCTGTGATAAGTATGCCCTGAAGGTTTAACAAGAGCATAATTATAAGTTAATGATGAACATGTCTTACTGTCATTATGCAATATAAAACAAAGCTCAGTCAGCTGTTGCTAAACTACAACTCTCATCGCCCACAACTTGATTAAAGAAAAACTGTGGGCCAGGAAAGGGGGCTGGGGCACATCATATTACAATTAAAGTGAACCCCACAAAACTAGAGAAAATGTAAGCAGTGATGAGCAAGCATCTGACTACAACAATCAGCCAGCACATGTGACAATATGCGCCAGTAATGAGTGCTGCTGCTGTCACATCATGTACTTTGGACTAGTGCACATAACTCCCCCTCACACAGGCACAATCCGTCAGCATACAGCTCTATGGCAGGCAGGAAGCAAGGCAGCCAGATAAAAAGACAGGCAGCATAATGATGCACACACATACACACGCAGAGAGAGAGAGAAGCAGCCCCTCACATGTCACTGCTCTCCCATTACTCACCTGATCACTAGATGCTGGGCTCCAGGATGATCTGAGTGCAATAGACAGCTCTCTCACTCTCTCTCTGGTTTCGGCGATCAGCCTGTCTCTCACTCCCTCTCTTGTTTCCCTCCCCCTCTTTCAGATCTCCATTTACTGAACTCGGTCCCTCCCTGGTTTGCTTCTGCTCCAGGCAGGGAGGGCACACAGGGACTTCAGAATTTCAGCGCAAGGAGGACACACCCTCGGCTACAACTACAACCCCTAGTGCCCTTCGCCTGCTGCCACTGAGCGACAGAATAATGTGCGATTTGGGAAGGCAGCATGGGACTGAGAAGGGAGAGAAAAGCAGCTGCGCGCACACACACACAGGCTGAGCTGTACGTAAAGGAAGCGTAAACGCGCGGTACCTTCATGTGGCCAGCAGAGGGTAGCGCTGAGTCTTATCATAATGAGCTCGTCTGCCAACCTTTGTACCACGCGTTTCCGTGTAACTGGCACTGGGGGCACAACAAGCTCAGTGTCTTTGTACAGACAAAAACCTTGCTGTTTTTTTTTGGTGGAAAGCATTGAACAGAAAAACTATAAACTAAATGGCGCTCATCTTGCATCAAGTGTCATTTTTATTCAGCTGACTTTTTCATTGAGGCCATGGCTGGACTGAGATTCAAAATAGGCCCTGGCATTTCAGGAACACAGAAGCCCAAACTGCCCCTACCAGCCCAATCAATAGTCTATGGCAACTTACAGCAGCCCCTCTGGCATTTGCCAGAACCCACAGTCTGGGCCTGACTGAGGCTATGGCATTCAAGCTGTTTTCTTATTCAGTCATTGAATTAGTATTCCAAGGATAAGAATACCCTGGGCTACGGATTTGACAGGGTTTGCCTACATAAATTCTTTAAAGGAGAATTCAACCCTGCTGGCACTAAAACCCCTCTCCCTCCTCCCCCCGGGCTATTGACCAAAACATGTAAATGACCCCAAAGCGCAGGTCCAATTCTGGAAGGTTTACGGGCACCATATTCTGCCGCACCATCTTCTTCATTGTCCAGACAGCATTTGTGGCACATTGGTACTACTGCACATGCACCCGAAGTTCACAAAGTTTTCCGATTAAACTTTGTGGAACTGGAATATGGGACACCTAAATATGAAATAGACTTATTATTAATACTCCTAACTGGGCAATGGGCAGAGTCCCCCCTCCTGCCTACTCCTATGTCCTTTGCAACATAATGTAATCTCGGGAGCCAAGCATTTCAAGCTGGGCCGCATTCATATCCATCCTGGGCCGCATGTTGGACACCCCTGCTTTAAAGGGTTACATGCATGTCTACCTCCCAGCTGTCCCGTTTTTAGAGGGACAGTCCTTCTTTTGACAGCACAACAGGCAGTCCCTTAATTGTACTGGAAAGTCCCGTTTTTCTATGCACTGAAGAGCCAGAAGAAGAAACAAAGCTTCTAACTTAATTCACTTTTGGCGGAGAGCCCAGAACAGCCACAGCAGAAGATAAGATACTTTTGTAACAATTTCTAGATAAGCAAATAAGTAATTGTAACAATATAAGATGACAGGTCCCTTGGGAAAAGTGAGACTCACAGCTTAAAGGGATACTGTCATGGGAAAACATGTTTTTTTCAAAACACATCAGTTACTAGTGCTGCTCCAGCAGACTTCTGCACTGAAATCAATTTCTCAAAAGAGCAAACAGATTTTTTTATATTCAGTTTTGAAATCTGACATGGGGCTAGAAATTTTGTCAATTTCCCAGCTGCCCTGGTCACGTGACTTGTGCCAGCACTTTAGGAGGGAACTGCTTTCTGGCAGGCTGTTGTTTTTCCTTCTCAATGTAACTGAATAGTATGCAGTGGGACATGAGTTTTTACTATTGAGTGTTGTTCTTAGATGTACCAGGCAGCTATTATCTTGTGTTAGGGAGCTGTTATCTGGTTACCTTCCCTTTGTTCTGTTAGGCTGCTGGGTGGGGGAAAGGGAGGGGGTGATATCACTCCAACTTGCAGTACAGCAGTAAAGAGTGATTGAAGTTTATCAGAGCACAAGTCACATGACTTGACAATATGTCTAGCCCCATGTCAGATTTCAAAATGAAATATAAAAAAATCTGTTTTCTCTTTTGAGAAATGGATTTCAGTGCAGAACTCTTCTGGAACAGCACTATTAACTGATGCATTTTGAAAAAAAAAAATTCCCATGACAGTATCCATTTAAAGGGCAATTCACCTTCATTAGCAAAACTTTAATAACTGGAAAAACAGACATATGTTCAAAAGCATGGCAACTTTTTTGTCCCTCTTTTTATTTAAAAAATGTTGGGGGGTATACGGTTGACTTCTAAGTATATTTAGAAAGAGAGGGGTGCCTCACATTATATCCATCTGATTTTAGCCTGGCCCAAAAGGATTCTGGGCATAAAACGTGGCTGCAAAGTGGATATCTTTCTAATTCTGCCTTATTTAACAAGCCACAGGGGTTATGAATGGGTTAAATCACTTTGGGCCACTGAGTTCAAAGCAGTGGCATAACTAGATGTAACAGCAAATTCATTTTATGGCCCCCAAAATATCCTGTTTTATCAATATTTATTGAAATTGTATATGAATTAGAGCCTCATGGGGCCCCCTATACCTCCTGGAAACCCCAGCTGCAGGCTCTGCTTCCTCTGTAGTTATGCTCCTGGTTCAAAGTATATATGAGGGACACCCTACATTAGATCCATCTCATTACAGTCAGGCCCATGCCAAGATTTGTGGATAGGTCTCAAAGGCCCGGGCCGAGGGTGGCAGAATATTAGGGGAAACACTGGGGATTTGCAGGAGCTACAATAGTTTTTGAAATTTAATGTGCACCAGTACTCTGAACCCAATGCTGAAAAATTGTGTATGTGCACAAAGGTAGGTGAAGTGGCACCAAGGTGACAAAAGACAAGGACAGATTATTGAAACATTTAGAGGAACCTGACTTTTTCATACCTGCAATATTTAGCTATAAATGTGCACTACAAAGATTGCTTTTCTGTCATGAACCATAGTGAGTATTCAGCATGTAAATATTAATAGGTTCACATACCTCCCAATATTTTGGAAATAGAAAGAATTAGATTTTTGATTAGATTTGACCATGCCAGTTTTTGTGGCCAATTAGCCTAATTACCATGTTCATTTTACAAAATTTGGCAGATTATGAAAGTGTGAACACATTTCTGTGGTTTTTATGTATTATTACAGTTTTGCTAATTAAGGTGAATTGCCCTTTAAGTTAGTTTCACCAAGAGACCTGCTTATCGTAAATAGTTGCAATTGTTTCTTTGCTCATCTTAAATTGTTACAAAGTATCTAAGTGCACCTGCCATGTATTTTGGGCTCTCTACCAAAAGCCAATTATATTTTAGAATCTCTGAATCTTTTTCTGGTTGTTCAGTGCTGGAGATCAAAGAGGAAGAAGGGACATTTCAATTGCAATCTGGGACTGTGGGTTGAGCTGTCAAAATTGGGACTGTCCCGTGAAAAACGGGTCAGTTGGGTGGTATGTTTTTGT
The DNA here is from genome assembly GCA_024363595.1 of Xenopus borealis. Lineage (NCBI taxonomy): Eukaryota > Metazoa > Chordata > Amphibia > Anura > Pipidae > Xenopus > Xenopus borealis. Next base: position 63,473,464 of record CM044446.1, read on the forward strand.
AAACCAGAATATAAAAAAAGTATGACATTACAGAAAGCTGTATGTGGAGGTAAGGGACAGGCTAGTGGCTAAAACATTGACATGGAGAGCCACATCCATCTGGACTGCACTACTTTAGTGGGTTCTGGCAAATGCCAGAGGGGCTGCAATAAGGTGCCATAGAAAAGCAGTATTTAGTGTCCTGCTGGGGGCTGTTTGGGCCTCTGTGTACCTGAAATGCCAGGATCTATTTTAATTCTCATTCCGGACCTGCTTGAGACCACTAAGTAGATTGTTCGGTGACAAGTTTGAAATCACTCAGGACAATTGCCTTTGAACTGGGGTAGGGTTGTCACCTTTTCTTGAAAAAAATACCGGCCTTCCTATATGTTTATCTTTTTTTCCTATTAATAACATTGGGATAAACCACCAAAAATACCGCCCAGGCCGGTAAAATAACAGCTAGGTGGCAACCCTAAACTGGGGTAAGGCTCCATTGTAGACCCACTCACTAAAAGATTCCTTGTACTTCCCAGCATTGATTGAGGAAATCCCAGCAGCATTGAGGAAAGCACCTGCTGCTGTGAAGGGCAAGTCCCTTGTTATTTGCTTTATAGGGAGGGGTATGGTTGGGCTCATCCTGTTGGTATGTAAGAGATTCAAACATATTGTGCAAAGATTTAATATGTAGTTCCCATTAGAATTTACCTAGAGGAGCTTTTAGTCTAAATACACTTACACACACAATAGGATCAGGTTGATTATAAACCCCTTAAAGAACTGTCATCTTAAAGGGGAACTACTGTGGAAATGAAAATTTATTATAAGCTTCATCAGACTGAAATAAGAAACTTTCTAAATATAATAAATTAAACATTCTGTACCATTTCTGAAATAATCAAGTATATACTCACTATCCCTCTCTCAGCATCTGTTTCTTCTTTTCATTCTCTCTTCATGCAGCAGATATTCATTGACAGTTATATGCAATATATCTTATAGGGGGGCTCTCTTTCCTATCAGGTGTATTAGAGCTCACACAAATAACTGATTCCAGTACAGGTATAGGATCCATCTCTGGAAACCCATTATCCAGAAAGCTCTAAATTACGTAAAGGCCGTCACCCATATACTTCATTATAAGCAAATAATTAAAATTTAAAAAAATTATTTCCTTTTTCTCTGTAATAATAAAACAGTAGCTTGTACTTCATCCCAACTAAAATATAATTAATCCTTATTGGAAGCCAAACCAGTCTATTGGGTTTATTTAATGTTTACATGATCTTCAAGTAGACTTAAGATATGAAGATCCAAATCATGGAAAGATCCCTTATCCAGAAAACCCCAGGTATTTGGAGGTTGTTTATGTGAAGCAACTTTCCTTGTGTGCTTAGGGAACTATCCCTGGATTGACCTCCAGCCAGGGGTCCCAAATCTTCGTGAATTTTTGGGGGCATTGTCTGGCCAGATAGGTTCGTTTGATAGTGGAACCATATCCTCTGTTACTCCCAGCAAGCATACCTCCGGGGCAAGAATGCCAGTTAGTAGGATTTGTTCGTCAATGTATTTCACTACTTCTGCCCACTACTTATGTACCATTGGACATGCCCATAATAGGTGGAAGAACCCGGTGTCTGGAGAGTTATATTTGGGGCATGACGTGGTAGGATTCCTATCCATTACTTTTAGCCTTAACGAGGTGATATATGTATGGCCTGTGAATTATTCTGTACTGCATCATTTTGACTTTGGTGGAGATTAGGTATTCATATGGTCCATTAGTTGCCTCTGCCCACTTCTCATCACTCAGATTAGGTATGTCTATGGCCCATTTGCTCCTTGCCCTATCAAAGGGTTTCCCCAGGCTAGGAATCAGGGACTTGTATATTACGGAGATTAGCTTGCTTGGGTCTGGGTCCCATAGTCTACTTTCGTAGGATGAGGTTGTTGTGTTAGGTATTAGGGATACAAACTGGGAGGTAAATGCATGGTGTAATTGGAGATATCGAAATAGTTGTATATTGGATTGGTTTAAGCACATTCTTGAGCCAGAGTAGGAAAGGTGCCTTCAAAAAGTAGGTCTTTCAAATGGTGGACTCCCACTTTGGGCCAGTGGTGAAATTAGGGTATTCATGTAAAGTGTATGAAATTGGAATTTCTCCAAAGTGGTGCATTTAATGAGGGTTGGGGATTTGATTTGGAAACTGTTCTACTAGCAAGTGTGGGCTCGATAGTACAGGTGGCAGTTCAGGGGTGTCTCTAGCTTTCTCAACGCTTCTAGGGAGCCTGCCACAGTGTCCTGCAGAGGATTATCAGGGTCTGGAGTGAGCCAGT